>OU342745.1:160869225-161440925 GCA_910589775.1 Avena eriantha
TTATCCCTGCCTGACCAAAACCCATTCTTACCCCTCCCCACCACCCTCTAGGCAAATCCCTGGCCAGCACCACCCCTCCCCCATGTCCAAATTGGACATTTACACCATGGATCTTCCCTCCTTTGTATAAAGGCCAGAGGCCACCCCAACAGCCTTCCCTGCCTCATTTGCTCCCTCTCCCCTCCACTCACTTCCCCCATGCTCCACTCCCTCTCCTCTACTCTGTGCTGCCCGAGAGAAGAAGAAGGAGAAGCTTCGGCCTCTCACAAAAATTGAGCAAAGCTCCTCCCCCTTGCCTCCCTTCTCTGCATGTCATCTGGCCGACTCCCGTACCTCCCCTGCATCTAACCATGGTCTCCTTTTTGTCCAGGATCGTCCCCTTCATCGCCACTATTGAGACTCTGACGAGGTAGCTCTCAGTCACCATCGCGCGAGCACCTTCCCAGGTGTGAACCAGACCGTGCCGCCCCTCGATCTGCTCGTCGTTGACCACTGTGTCCTCCTGCACCCTCCTCGTCGCCTCCCGAGCCCTCTGGTAAGCTCCCCCACCGTCGCCCATGCTAGCTAGGGTTTCAGCTCGCCGGCGCCGTCGTGAGGTGGACGACGGACTAAAGCCGTCCATCGCGACTTGATCCGACGGACACCGTCCCCCGATACCCCTTTGTGCCCCCGCTGTCACTGGCACCCGGGCCTCGCCCGTCAGGTTCAAACGCGCCGCCGCACGCGCTGTCCTTGCTGGGTGGGCCGATTTCGCCCAGGCTAGCCCAACTCGGCACAGA
Organism: Avena eriantha; assembly: GCA_910589775.1. Taxonomy (NCBI): domain Eukaryota; kingdom Viridiplantae; phylum Streptophyta; class Magnoliopsida; order Poales; family Poaceae; genus Avena; species Avena eriantha. The sequence goes on from OU342745.1 coordinate 160,870,005, forward strand.
TCCCGGCCTGGCGCGCCCTGTCCTTTTTCTTTTTAATAGATCTATAAAAAATCCAAAAGTTTGTCCTTACTTTAAATAATTTCAAAAATGGAAACCAACTCCAATGGACCAAATGTAATATTCATCCTATTCCTATGTGTTTTGTGCAACATGCAGAACTGGAACCTTGCCAAAAATAATTTCTATTATTTTCTGGCATTTAATCCTCTAAAGAGTATCTTCTACACTAATTAATTTCCTCAAAGAGTTTTACATCTCCAATTGGGGAAAACAAAGCTCTACTGGAAGGTATTTGATATACATGTCATCCAACATAGGTCTTATGCCAAGGTGAATAGTAGGGTGCCCTTAGCAAAAATACAAAAACTGAGAATATCTGCCTTGGGTAAATTCTCTAGGCCAAACAAAATGTGGTATTGACCTGATTCCACCTACCAGTACATCATAATATCATCATCTATCAAATCCTAGCAGCTCAGATTTTTTTAAGCTCTGGTTGAATTACAGTAAATTAAATACTTCTATAAGTGGTAGTTTCACTAAATAAATCACTCCAGGAGTTTGACAACTCCAAAAAGAGTGAATACAATTCCTACAGAAAGGTATTATAAATTCGTACCACATGCCCTTGGAATCAACTCAAGAGCTTCTGTAGAATTAATTGGGTGAAAAAGACAAAAACCTTGCAGAACTACCTTTGGGAATTTCCTGAGGGCATTCTGGTAATTATCTATACATGATTCCAGCGCTTAGTGGTTCAGTACATCAAACACTACCTAACCACCCAAGGGAATAATTTTTGTAGTTCCAGACCTTTTCTGGTGAATCATTTCCTCAAACTAGAGTTAATTCCACTACAAAAAGCATAACTAAATCTAGGAAATTGATAATCGGGTGAAACCACATGTGTTGGTCTTGTTTTACCAAGACCTTTCTGAAGACATCATTGTTGCACATTGATACCCTACATACCTCAAGTCTCCACCACAAGACCTTAGTTTATATCCTAGACATCTATCTTCAGAGGGAAAAACACCTCAATGGCAATCTAGTAATTCCAATCCTAGTATCCCACTCCTCCAAAACCTACTAAATTGAGGAGGATTCAGTATGTTTGTTTGCTATATGGTTTGATGCATGTATGCCTTGGATTGATTGTGCTATTGTCTGCTTGCATGTATACTCGATGACGGCGATAGTGCGAGTGTTTGACGACGAGAAGGAAGGGACTTCTTATTATTATTTATTGGGTATTCTTGGTTATCTAAAGAAGTCCAGGGACTTATTGCTGATCACAGGCAAGCCACCATTCCCGAATTTCGATACTTGTCCTACTCTTTTTATTACCTGTTTTGTATCTCCTTTATAAACTGCATTATTTATCTGCATGTTTTGTTCTACGAATACTGCGCTAATAACTTGGCGCCTCCAAGTTATGACTTTGTGCCCCTCGTGGCACCACCCTGTTGTACCTACCATTTTATCCCTTTAGATAGAGAGTATGATGGTTAACATCCTACCTCTTTGCAAACCCCGGCTTTGAGAAAATAACTTGTTTTGGGATTTACCCTACTACAAATGTTTCAAATACTTCTTTGTAAAACCCTTGGGAAGAGGCATCGTTCCAGGTGGATGTTTTAACTACAGAAATGGTGTTGAGGAGAAATGAGAAAGTGAAGGGATGTTCTACGCCTTTACCAGAACAATTTTTATCCGTTCAACCACATTACCCCAGGTGCCGGGGCTTAACTCGTAGTTTGTCTGCATTAGCTGAGGCAGCTTGTACAGTGCTTACATGGAGAGATCCCTTGAATTCCAGGAAGGCGCTGACAGATCTCCGGAACTGCAGCCTATAGCTTGCTTCGGCAAGAGTGAGCCTATCTTGGCAGGAGTGCTGGTGCAACAATTGGGTCTCCCGCGGACGGGACTTAGGTGGTACGAAAGGAAGTGGAGTCACCAAGTTAAGGTATACGCTAAGTTGCGGCTTGGGTATACGCGTGTACGGAAGGCAGGACTATGGCTGGGAGCCACATACTCATTGCCAGGGAGAACAAACCCAAAAGGAAAAGCATCCTTTGTTAGGGTCGACAAGCAAAAGGTTAGTTTTGATTATCCGGACCCCCATCTATAGTGGTAGTGAGCCGTGGTTGTATCCCGACGGATGTATTGATTCTTGTGGGGAAAGTGCGCTAACTCTATAGAGTATAATCTATTCGAATAGCCGTGTCCACGGTCAAGGACAGTTGTAAAGGTGTTGGCTAGGAGTACCCAAACGGTGTTTGTTTGGAAAGAATGGATGAAACTATGGAGGTTCCGGGGGAACCTGAGTTCGAAGGTGTTGTTTTGACTGGTCATGGAGGTTTAAAAAGGGTTTTTACTCCAAAACGGTTTTCAAAAAGGTTTTCAACAAAGATATGGAGATATCTTGATTTATAAAACAGATGCATGTTTCAAAACTCTTTTTCAACAAAGATATGGGATGCCATATCTGCTAGAGCTACTCTAGGCCTTTTAAAAAACAACCCCAGTTAGATCTATCTCGCCACAGCCAGCATGGCATTCCCTTATTTCGTTTATCCTGGTGGTTTGCGAGTACATTCAAAAGTACTCATGGCTTTGTCCCTGGCTATTTACATGGCCAGACTTTCAGAGGTTCGACATCGGAAGATTAAGGTGACGTCCAACGAGCTAGGCCGTCTTCCCAGTCAGTCGCCTGTAGGTTGAGGCACGAATGGGCTCTGCGTGTGATGATGTTCCGCAGCTAAAGATGTTGTAGACATAATGGCATTTATGTAAGTCTTGTAAATTCGTTATGTTTAGGATGTTGTAATGATACTTGTTGGTTATGTTCCATGGCTCACTGATCATGGGAACGTGGATATATACATAACAGGGATTTCTCGGATGGTTAATCCGGGGAGCCCACAGGTTGATCCATATGTGGTTTGTAACAATATCACACATGCAATGTCATTGGTTGATCCATGTGGTTTGTGGAAAAAACACACATGCAATGACTTTGTTGGATCCATATGTGGTGTATGGAAAGAACACACATGCAATGACCTTGGTTGATCCATATGGGGGGGTTTGAAAAGAACACACATGCAATGACATTGGTTGATCCATGTGTGGTTTGTGAAAAGAACACACATATGCAATGACATTGGTGGATCTATGTGTGGTTTGTGAAAAGAACACACATGCAATGACTCTAGTGGATCCATGTGTGGTTTGTGGAAAGAACATACATGCAATGACATTGGTGGATCCATGTTTGGTTTGTAAAAAAGAACACACATGCAATGACATTGGTTCATCCATATGTGGTTTGTGAAAAGAACACACATGCAATGACTCTAGTGGATCCATGTGTGGTTGGTGGAAAGAACATACGTGCAATAACTCTGGTGGATCCATGTGTGGTTTGTGAAAAGAACACACATGCAATGAAATTGTTTCATCCATATGTGGTTTGTGAAAAGAACACACATGCAATTATTCTAGTGGATCCATGTGTGGTTTGTGGAAAGAACATACATGCAATTACATTGGTTGATCCATATATGATTTGTGACAAGAACACAGATGCAATGGCATTGGTGGATCCATATGTGGTTTGTGGAAAGAACGCACATCCAATGACATTGGTTGATCCATATGTGGTTTGTAACAATAACACACATGCAATGCCATTTGTTGATCCATGTGTTTTGTGGAAAAAATTGACATGCAATGATTCTGGTGGATCCATGCGTGGTTGTGGAAGGAACATACATGCAGTGCCATTGGTTGATTGATGGCCCAAAATATATCGAGCTCGTTGGGGAACCCCAAGAGGAAGGTATGATGAGCACAGCAGCAAGTTTTCCCTCAGTACGAAACCAAGGTTATCAATCCAGTAGGAGCATGGAAACACCCCAAAGGTGTAGATAGCTGAACGTTGGTAGGGCGCACTACCGGTGCCAGCAGCAACGTGGAGACCTGCACAACACAACCATAGAACTCTGTCCCCAACTTGCGATGAGGTTGTCAATCTCACCGGTTTTGCTGAAAACAAAGGTTTAAACGTATCGAATGGAAGGAAGTAATAGTTTGTAGAATGTAAACCCAAAGAAGTAAACATTTTATAGATTGTATGTAAAAGAAAGGACCGGGATCCATAGTAAACTAGAGGTGTCTCTCCTTAAGATAGATAACATTCTGGGTGAACAAATTACAGCGGGGCAATTGACAAATATCGAGAAAGAAATACATGCATATATCTTGACTCCTTTGGAACTTGATTGGGCATTACAACATTATACATAGACCACCATCCAACTGCATCTATGACTAATAATCCACCTTCAGGTTATCATCCGAACCCCCTCCAGTATTAAGTTGCAAGAACCAGATTATTGCTTTACGAACTGCGTGTAAAGTAAACAATACGATTGTTCTATGAACAAGGATTGTTGTTTTCTCCCTAGTAGCAACAACACATCTAGTACCTTAGAGATTTCTGTCACTTCCCAGATTACCAGAGGCATGAACCCACAATCGAGCATAAATACTAACTCTTGGAGTTGCTAGCATCTACTTGGCTAAGATAGCTACTAACAACAGAAAGCATGCAAGATCACAACTAACAAAGACATGATAGAATCAATAATCAATCTAAAATAGCATCTTAATATCCATCAGATCCCCGCAAACACAACATGCAGAATTACAAATAGATGATCTTGATCATGAACGGAGCTTACAAGATCTAAACATGAAAGCACAAAGGAGGAGAACCAGCCGTCTAGCTACTACATGGATCCGTAGTCCAAAGATGAACTACTCACGCATCACACCGGAGGCTTGCATGATGATGAAGAAGGCCTCCAGGGTGAAATCCCCTCTCCGGCAGGGTGCCGGGAAGAGCTTCAGATCTCTCCCGATCTAGGGACAGAGACGACGACGGCTACAGACTCTTTCATGGATTTTTGATCAGGTACTTAGGGTTTTCGTCCCGAGGGCATCTTATAGGCGGAAGGAGAGGTCGAGGGGGTGCTGGGATCGGCCAGAGCACCCCTGGCGCGGGCCAGGCCTGGCCGCGTGGCCAGGTGGTGTGGCCGGCCCCCAGCCCTTCTCCGTCTCGTATTATGGCATCTGATGACTTTCAGAAAAATAGGGACTTTGGCTTTTGTCCCATCCAATTCCGAGAATATTCATTTTCTGACTTTCCTGGAACCAAAAACAGCAGAAAACATGCAGCTGGCACTGTGGCTCTTGTTAATAGGTTAGTCCAAGAAATCATATGAAAAGTATTCCAAAGTGTGGACAAAACACAAGTGGATAAAACTAACCATGGAACATCAAAAATTATAGATACATTTGCAATGTATCATTGATCCATATGTGGTTTGTGACAATAACACACATGCAATGTCATTGGTTGATCCATGTGGTTTGTGGAAAAAACATACATGCAATGACTCTGGTGGATCCATGTGTGGTTTGTGGAAAGAACATACATGCAATTACATTGGTTGATCCATATGTGGTTTATGACAATAACACACATGAAATGCCATTGGTTGATCCATGTGGTTTGTGGAAAAAACATACATGCAATGACTCTGGTGGATCCATGTGTGGTTTGTGGAAAGAACATACATGCAATGACATTGGTTGATCCATATGTGGTTTGTGACAATAACACACATGAAATGCCATTGGTTGATCCATGTGGTTTGTGGAAAAAACAGACATGCAATATCTTTGGTGGATCCATGTGTGGTTTGTGGAAAGAACACACATGCAATGACTCTGGTGGATCCATGTGTGGTTTGTGAAAAGAACACACATGAATGGCTCTATTGCTGGTTTTAGTATAAGAACACACATGCAATGACTCTTGTGGGTCCATATGTGGTTTGTGGAAAGAACACACATGTAATGACTCTAGTGGATCCATATGTGGTTCATGACAAGAATACACATGCAATGACATTGGTTGATCCATATGTGGATTGTGAAAAGAACACACATGCAATGACTCTAGTGGATCCATATGTGGTTTTTGGAAAGAACACACATGCAATGACATTGGTTGATCCATATGTGGTTTGTGACAATAACACACATGCAATGCCATTGGTTGATGCATGTGTGGTTTGTGAAAAGAACACACATGCAATGTCATTTATTGATCCATTTGTGGTTTGTGAAAAAAACACACATGCAATGACTCTAGTGGATCCATGTGTGGTTTGTGGAACAAACATACATCCAATGGCTCTGGTGGATCTATGTGTGATTTGTGGAAAGAACATACATGCAGTGACATTGGTTGATCCATATGTGGTTTGTGAAAAGAACACACATGCAATGACTCTAGTGGATCCATATGTGATTTGTGGAAAGAACACATATGCAATGACTCTAGTGGATCCATATGTGGTTTGTCATTACAACTACACACATGCAATGCCATTGGTGGATCCATATGTGGTTTGTGGAAAGAACACGCATGCAATGACATTTGTTGATCCATATATGGTTTGTGAAAAGAACATAGATGCAATGTCATTGGTTGATCAATATGTTGTTTGTGACAATAACACACATGCAATGCCATTGGTTGATCCATGTGGTTTGTCGAAAAAACAGATATGCAATGAATCTGGTGGATCCATGTGTGGTTTGTGGAAAGAACACACATGCAATGACTGTGGTGGATCCACATGTGGTTTGTGAAAAGAACACACATGCAATGACTCTAGTGCTAGTTTTAGTATAAGAAAACACATGCAATGACTCTAGTGGGTCCATATGTGGTTTGTGAAAAGAACACACATGCAATGATTCTAGTGGATCCATACGTGGTTTGTGAAAAGAACACACATGCAATAACATTGGTTGATCCATATGTGGATTTAGAAAATAACACACATGCAATGACTCTGGTGGATACATATGTGCTTTGTGGAAAAACACACATGCAATGACTCTATTGGATCCATATGTGGTTCATGAAAATAGCACACATGCAATGACATTGTTGGATCCATACGTGGTTTGTGGAAAGAACACACATGCAATGACATTGGTGGATCCATATGTGGTTTGTGAAAAGAACACACATGCAAGGACTCTGGTGGATACATATCTGGTTTGGGGAAAGAACACACATGCAATGGCATTGGTGGATCCATGCGTGGTTCATGACAAGAACACACATGCAATGCCATTGGTTGATCCATATGTCATTTTTGACAATATCACACATGCGATGCGATTGGTTGATCCATGTGGTTTGTGGAAAAAATAGACATGCAATGACTCTGGTGGATCCATATATGGTTTGTGGAAAGAACACACATGCAATGGCATTGGTTGATCCATATGTGGGTTGTGAAAAGAACACACATGCAATGCCATTGGTTAATCATGTGTGGTTTGTGAAAACAACACACAAGCAATGAGATTGGTGGATCTATGTGTGGTTTGTGAAAAGAACACACATGCAATGACTCTAGTGGATCCATGTGTGGTTTGTGGAAAGAACATACATGCAATGACATTGGTGGATCCATGTTTGGTTTGTAAAAAGAACACACATGCAATGACATTGATTCATCCATATGTGGTTTGTGAAAGGAACACACATGCAATGACTCTGGTGGATCCATGTGTGGTTTGTGGAAAGAACATACATGCAATAACTCTGGTTGATCCATGTGTGGTTTGTGAAAAGAACGCACATGCAATGACATTGGTTCATCCATATGTGGTCTTTGAAAAGAACACACATGCAATTACTCTAGTGGATACATATGTGGTTTTTCATTACAAGAACACACATGCAATTGCATTGGTGGATCCATATGTGGTTTGTGGAAAGAAGACACATGCAATGACATTGGTTGATCGAAATGTGGTTTGTGACAATAACACACATGCAATGCTATTGGTTGATCCAAACAAACATGCAATACCTCTAGTGGATCCAGGTGTGGTTTGTGGAAAGAACATATATGCAAGACTTTGGTTGGTCCATATGTGGTTTGTGACAATAACACATATGCAATGCCATTGGTTGATCCATGTGGTTTGTGGAAAAACAGACATGCAATGACTCTGGTGGACCCATGTGTGGTTTGTGAAAAGAACACACATGCAATGACTCTAGTGCTGGTTTTAGTATAAGAACACACATGCAATGACTCTAGTGGGTCCATATGTGGTTTGTGGAAAGAACACACATGCAATGACTCTAGTGGATCCATATGTGGTTTGTGAAAATAACACACATGTAATGATATTGGTTGATCCATATGTGGTTTGTGAAAAGAACACAGATGCACTGACTCTAGTGGATCCATATGTGGTTTGTGGAAAGAACACAAATGCAATGACATTGGTTGATCCATATGTGGTTTGTGACAATAACACACATGCAATGCCATTGGTTGATCCATGTGTGGTGTGTGAAAAGAACACACGTGCAATGACATTTCTTGATCCATGTGTGGTTTGTGAAAAGAACACACATGCAATGACTCTGGTGGATCCATGCGTGGTTTGTGGAAAGAATATTCATGCAATGGCATTGATGGATCCATGTGTGATTTATGGAAACAACACACATGCAATGACATTGGTTGATCCATATGTGGTATGTGCAAAAAACACAGATGCAATGCCATTGGTTGATCCATGTGGTTTGTGGAAAAAACAAACATACAATGACTCTGGTGGATCCATATGTGGTTTGTGGAAAGAACACACATGCAATGACATTGGCTGATCCATATGTGGGTTGTGAAAAAACACACATGTAATGACTCTAGTGGATCCATATGTTGTTTGTGGAAAGAACACCGATGCAATGACTCTAGTGGATCCATATGTGGTTCATGAAAAGAACACACATGCAATGACATTGGTGGATCCATATGTGTTTTGTGGAAAGAACACACATGCAATGACATTTGTTGACCCATATGTGGTTTGTGAAAATAACACACATGCAATTACTGTGGTGGATACATATGTGGTTTGTGGATAGAACACACATGCAATGACTTTCATGGATCCATGTGTGGTTTGTGGAATGAACATACATGCAATGACATTGGTTGATCCATATGTGGTTTATGATAATAACACACATGCAATGCCATTGGTTGATCCATGTGGTTTGTGGAAAAAACAGACATGCAATATCTCTGGTGGATCCATCTGTGGTTTGTGGAAATAACACACATGCAATGACTCTGGTGGATCCAAGTGTGGTTTGTGAAAAGAACACACACGCAATGACTCTACTGCTGGTTTTGGTATAAGAACACACATGCAATGACTCTAGTGGGTCCATATGTGGTTTGTGTAAGGAACACACATGCAATGACATTGGTTGATCCATATGTGGTTTGTGAAAAGAACACACATGCAATGCCATTTGTTGAACCATGTGGTTTTTGGAAAAAGAAGACATGCAATGACCCTAGTGGATGCATATGTTGTTTGTGGAAAGAACACAAAGGCAATGACATTGGTTGATCCATATGTGGGTTGTGAAAACAACACACATGCAATGACTCTAGTGGTGGTTTTAGTATAAGAACACACATTGGATGACTCTAGTGGGTCCATATGTGGTTTGTGAAAAGAACACACATGCAATGACTCTAGTGGATTCATATATGGTTCATGAAAAGAACACACATGCAATGGCATTGATGGATCCATGTGTGGTTTGTGGAAAGAACATACATGCAATGAACTTGGTTCATCCATATGTGGTTTGTGACAAGAACACACATGCAATGCCATTGGTTGATCCATATGGTTTGTGGAAAAAACAGACCTACGATGACTCTAGTGGATCCATGTGTGGTTTGTGGAAAGAACAAACATGCAATGACTCTGGTGGATCCATGTGTGGTTTGTGAAAAGAACACACATGCAATGACTCTAGGGCTGGTTTTAGTATAAGAACACACATGCAATGACATTGGTTGATCCATGTTTTGTTTGTGAAAAGAACACACATGGAATGCCACTGGTTGATCCATATGCGGTTTGTGACAAGAACACACATGCAATGCCATTGGTTGATCCATGTGTGGTTTGTGAAAAGAACACACATGCAATGACATTTGTTGATCCATGTGTGGTTTGTGAAAAGAACACACATGCAATGACTTTGGTGGATCTGTGTCTGGTTTGTGGAAAGAATATACATGCAATGGCATTGGTGGATCCATGTTTGGTTTGTGGAAAAAACACACATGCATTGATATTAGTTTTTCCATATGTGGTTTGTGAAAAGAAGACACATGCAATGCCATTGGTTGATCCATGTGGTTTGTGGAAAAAAAGACATGCAATGACTTTGGTGGATCCATATGTGGTTTATGGAAACAACACACATGCAATGACATTGGTAGATCCATATGTGGGTTGTGAAAAGAACACACATGCAATGACTCTAGTGATGGTTTTAGTATAAGAACACACATGGTGGGTCCATATGTGGTCTGTTAAAATAACACAGCACTAGTAGAGAAAACCCTACCGCCGGTGAACAGGAAAAGTTCATCGCTGGTGCTTTGGTGCTTGCCGACAACCACCTCGCCGGCGGTAAGTCCTCATCGCCATTGTTTTCGTAATTTGCTGGTGGTAGTATGCATCTACCGCCAGTGAGCACCTATAAACGCTGGGGGTAGGTCCGCATCGCCGGCGCCTTCGTTTTTTGCCGGTGGTAATATGCTCAAACGTCTGCGAGCACCTCCAAACACTGGGGGTAAGTACGCCTTGCCGGCGCCTCCAATATTCATCGGTGGTAGTTTTGTACATGCGAAAGGTTATTCGCTAGGGATAGAACCATTATTTTGCTAGGGGTAATATTATCAGGAGTTAAAAAAGAAAATCGAAATACACACAAAATACACTGTAATATTGATAGAATACACAGGATAATGACAGAATACACACATCAGATACAGGAAATACACATATGTTCAAACCATGCATCAATAACATTCAAACAGTTCACGCAAGTGTAGAAAGTGACCATATATGACATAATATTACAAGTCTACGGACTTGCATGACACATTCAAACAGTTTCACACATTCAAATAGTTCATAGTTCAGACAACAAATACCTACTGGACTCCAACTAGAAAATAGACTAGAGAGGCGGCGGTGGCTGCGAGCATCATCACGACGAAGGGGGTCAACCGGCTCCTCCACATCTCCCTCCTCTGCCGTGCGATAAACCTCGCGTAGCGAGTTTCTTCCTCCTCCAAAGTGGCATAGCCCTTGTAACTATTCCCGCAGAAATGGTGGACCTGCCAGCTACAATCCTCCCAGTCGTCGTAGACTCCGGGAACCCTGCCCTCGTGCACGACATACCACGGCATCTGCGCACTCACACACAAGAAAGAAATGTTAGTGTTGTCAGCACTCATTCATAATATAGATATAACATATAGGTATGCAAAAAAGAAAAAGCATCGGATATAGCTAAGTAATTATATGACTAACATTTGCATGGAAAGATAGGTATGCAAAAAGAAAAGCATAAAATAAACTAATTGTAATTCTATGACTAACATTTACAGAAGACAAGTTTGTGACTCGATCAGGTTTTCTTCGGCTTCGACGGGAAGGGATGGATGCCACCTAGCATGGTGAATGTCCTCCCATCGGCGACCATAGCTAAGCGGTCCTCGATCTCTACATTAGTCAGCAGGATACCGCTATAGTTGAATGTGACACCTCTAGTCAAGACATCCCTCTTGAGTATCATGCCAATCTCCCGCTAGATAGCACGAAACTCGGCTCTGATGTTTGCATCGGTCATTTCCGTAATGTCTCTGCCCTTTTTCTTGAGACCGGATGGCATCAAGAGTTGCTCCTCATCCTTTGCGTACACCCTCATCTGTAGGATGGCGAACCAGGGCTCCATCCTAGTCGACGATTGCTTAAGGTAGGGGAAATTGGTTACGTGGGAGTTCACATAGATTCCTTTGGATCTTTTATCATACTTGAGTGGGCCAACCGTGGATCTGAAACCATTGAGGGATTTATCAAGAGTAGATTTGACATCGTGTAGTCTTTCTACATGCCTCTCTCGGAGTCGAGATAGATGACATGGGAATAATATGGTTGAAAGGCGATGAGGATGCACCCATTCTCTCTGCACAAAACAGTTGGAATAAACCGTCACCCTCGGCTATTAAGGAAATTCACGAAAGAATGTAATAGCAGGAAGTTTAGCGACCAACTGCTTACTCGGGAAAGTATGGAAGGAGAAAGCCAGACTTGTCTTTATTAGCCACCAAGAAATCCGTGATATACTTCGCGACAAACGCTTGTTCCTTGTCGACGGTGCCTACAATCATGTATAAGGGGTCCCTGATAGTGAGGTGCGGGGTCTTCTCGAAGATGACACCGTGCGCCATTTTTAGCAATACTAGGCGGACCACGTTTCGATCGAGCCGTAGCATGCGGAAGAGCTTGAAGATGTCTTCATATGTGATGAAGAACAACTCTCCAGGGGTGGTGGTGACGAAGCCACAGTTAGTGGGCACCCTGAACGTGAAAAGCGGGTACGAGGGATTTTTATCTTTGAGAAGCTGCTGCTCTATATACCGAACAGTCTCATGCAGGCTACACAGGTCCGGCGACAGCGTCTTGACAATGTTGTCTGACGGGATCAGTTCACCAAGGAAATGCATCCTCCTCCACTTGGTCGGCAGCTTGTCGAGAAGCACTTTCTTGCTTGTTGCAGCGTCTTTCCCCTGCTTCGGCTTCCGCTTCCTGCCGCCCTTCTTATGGAATGGAGGGGTGCCGGTTTGTCTTATCACCTCCATGGCTATTTCACGGAGTGTCCTAGGGGTAACCTTAGCATGCGGCGGAGCGGTAAAGGCAGTAGCGTCTTCCGGCTCGGGTGTTTCTTGAGAAGAGAAGAGCTTCTTCTTCGTCATGGTATCATGGGCATGTGCCTCGGAAGGAGCAACATCGATGGGAGCCTCCAAATCAGCGATGAATGAATCGATGGGAGCCTTATCGATGTCCACCGCGTTGTCGTGCTCATGTGTCTCGGGATCGGGAGGATCATCAGCAGGTGGAGGAGTGACCCTTTGGCTTGCTGCCGCAGGCACAGACACTGGAGTGACCCTTTCTTGGGTTGCCGCCGCAGGCACAGATGCTGGAGTGACCCTTTCTTGCTTGTCGCCGTAGGCACAGATGTTGGAGTGACCCTTTATTCGGCGGTCTTCAGCCAAAGTAGGGCTTTCGACAATAGAAGGACATGATTCTTCAGTTGCCCGACCTTCAGCTCTTCTTCAGCACCCGGGGGTTAATGAGGAGGAACCAAGTGTGCGCATCCCGGGAACGACCGATCCACCTCAACCTGGTGCACGCTACCATCCATAGGCTTGAAGTGGAACGTCCGGTGTGCTGGGTTCATGATGCGTCCCCTCATAACATCCTTGAGCTTGTTGTCCACATACATGAGCATGGTGCAAGGAACACTTTGCTCCTATGAAGAAACATGCATGTGTAGGTCAAAGAGGGGCGGCGATGAAGTAATTAACTTGCGTATAGGCTCAATTAATTACTGTGAGAGTGTCGAGCTCGGCTCGTGTCGATGGACCAGGGTTAGGCGTGCAAGTGACCGAGGGGCTGCTGGCTGCCCCCATGGCCGGCGAATCCTCCCTAGCTCCTGCATTGGCGCCGGCGGGTGGAGTCACCAATATAGGCGAGTCTTGAGCCCATGTAGCAGGAGGCCGCATATTGCTCGAGTTGCTGCCGTCTAGGCTGATTATCAAGAGTGGTCCCGTTTGGCCGCTGGAAAAGTAAGTGGAGATTGACGCCACCATTCCAGGAATGATCTCATTCAACCGGCTGGCCACAACGCCATCGACCTTGCTGGCCACCTCTGCCTGGACCCTGGTTTCTACCTCAGCTTGGAGGCGCTAGTCAAAGGTTGCTTCCAAGTTGGCCACCTTCTCCAATAGATCCGTGTGCTCCCGGTCCTTCTTTGCTTGCAGCGAGTCCTTGGTGGTGGGCACATCCAAGCCATAATCGACATGCTGGTGACCTCCTCCGACATCGGGGACACGGCCTCTTGCCAGCCTCTTCAATGGTGGCTGCTCCTTCACGATGTTCAAGCCCCTGGTAAAAGGGTTGTCCCACGGGACTTTGCCCGTCGACGTCTGGGTCGACGCCTGGGACGAGGAGCCAGACTCGTTCACTTCTTCCGTGAACTATAAGAAGTAGCATGAAGAATTTTAGATATGGAGTTGTAGTGAGCAGTATGAAACTAGTAAGCTGGTAAAATTGCTTACCACTACGTTCTCAACTTGCACCACCTTCGGGTCGTTGACCAAGACAACATCCTCCACCACTGTAGGGCTCGTGACAAGTTTCCCGTCCATCTCTTTACGGTACCGGGACCTAAAAAGTGCCCTGAAGAGTGGGTCCTTTTACTTGGCCCAAGGGTTCTCGATGCCCTTCTCTGCATAGGTCTGGTCCTCCTTCTGCCACTTGTCCGCCTTGACGTCATAGCCATGACAACCGAGACGGTGGCAACCGATTTTCTTCTTCGCTAGCTCCTTTCCCCAGGCCGACTGATCCTTGGTGTAGGCTAGGTCCTCGATTTCTAGGAAGCGCGTGTATTTCTCGGGGAACAGGTACCGCGCGTAAGCCATGGGAAGTGACACTTGATCTCTTCCCATGGCTTGTCGTCAGCAAACATCCCCCTTAGCATGGTTTTATAACCCCTGAGGTTCCTGCTGAACCTGCCGAGGGTGAACTTGTTCATGATGTTATCCTTGGGATCCAAGCTCGTGAAGCCCTTGGGGAACAGGTACCGCGCGTGCAGCCGCAAGAGGAGTTGGTCCTGGAGATGCTTCTTCTTCTTCGTTCCGAGTTTCGTCTCGTTGACATTGATGATGTCTCGAAGGATAGCTCCCAGCTGGAGGCCGTACCCCCTCGCGAGATGCTTCGGCTCCGTAGGGATACTGGTCTTGGGGTCCACCGCTGTGAATGTCTCCTTCGTGGCTTCTTCCATTCCCTCTTGGCCTTGGTCGTTGTCTTAGAGCCACCCCCGGCGGCCCCACTGTCGGTGGTCTCATTTCCCCTCTCATGACGGCCATCAAGGCCGTCATTGACGCCCATCTCCTCATCGCCATCATCGGTGGTCTCATCGTCTTCTTCGCCCCTACCTCCTCTAGCTCTGTGTCCTCGGACATGAGCCTGTAGTGCTCCTCTAAGTCTAGCTGGCCCCGATTGTCTTCGTTGCAGTTTCTAGAAGGTGACATGGCTATACCAAGCACTACACAAGAAAAAAGAAAGGATTTTAGATACGCAAATTCATGGAAAAAATCCGGCATGAACTTTGCTAAAAATGGTCATGCCTGAGTGCCAGAAATTCGCCGGAATGGAAGTTAATCGACATTCCGGCGAAAAATTGGCACTCTGATGGGGATATGCCTAAGGGGGTATGCTCAGCAGTGGGTTTCGAGTGGGCCGGAAGGATCACGAGTACACCTGAATGACATCGACTTGACTTCGAGGAAGGAAGAGGGCCATCGACTGGCGACTAGAAGCCCAGGAGCGTAGCGGAGGCCCAGTCAGATTAGGTCAAAGGCTCCCGGATCCTTATCTTGTTCGGGGGAAACTTGTAAACCCTGGGAGGTGCATCATATATAAACCTCCCTAGGGTATAGTAGAGACTCACGTTCCATCATACACCCCCTCAAGCGACTCGCCATCCAGCCGTCGAGCTCGCCACCCTTGTAACTCGCTCTCTCATAATCTAACCTAGCAGGAGTAGGTCTTTACCCTCCGGGGGGCCGAACCTAGGTAAACCCTTGTGCACCTGCCCCTATCTCGCACCGCAGATGGCCGCCAACTCTTCTTCACGAAACTCTCAATCGCCGCCTATGGCAGCGACTGCCGTGGCCATTTCCACGACAGTGGCGCCCACCGTGGGGCATAGTGGGACTGGCATGAGTTCTGCGGCGAGACCCTACTCGCCGATCGAGCGGCCGTTCATCACCGGCCGCATGATCACCTTCGGCGGGATCTTGAAGATCCTGCCCAACAGCTACATCCCGGTGTCGCGCCCGATCACACACGCCGCGGTGATGCCGATCGGCTCCATCAACCTCCTCGTCGGCTTTACCGGCGCGGTCGACCTAGCCGCGACCATGATCGTCGGCGGATCGCCTCCACACCGTGATCTGCTCTCGGAGGAGCAGGTCCGTTCCATCAGGGGCCTCGTCACCGAGTACGACTCGGCCGCTAGCGACGCGGTCGAGACCAACATCGCCACCAACGACGACGCCTTGAACGACGACGCCGACTCCGCGTCCCCCGCATCGGCCAACGGATCCATCACCGCCGCGTCGCGGGAGGACTCCATCACGCGAGTCTCCAACCCCAAAGACTTCGAGCATCCCTCCATACTGGGGATCTTCGACTCCGACTCCGGCTCGGAATCCCCCGAGGATCTTCGTGCTAGATCCAATCGCTTCAACGCGATTTACATGGCGGGAAGCGTGGCCGCCCCGCCAGATCTGTTCTCCACGCCGATTCCGCCGACCGCGATGGCCACGGAGGTGGAACAAGCCCGCCCGCGGCTCCAGGAGGCGCAGCGCAACGAACTCGCTGTGCGCGAGAAATATCGCTTCGAACAAGAGACGGCGAAGGAGCTGTCACTCTATCACCAGCACCGCATCAAGACCCGCCTGAACCCCGACATTCAGGGACGCGTCCTGAACTTCAACGACGAGGGCGACCCTACACGCGCCGCCAAGCGCGAACACAGCGAGAACGCGCCGCCAGGGGGAGGCAACCCCGCAAGACCACTACCTAGAGCACCGGCGAATGGGGCCCCTCCACCACCCATGGGCCGTGCGCCCCCACCTGACCAACCACGCATCATCATCTCGCCTCAAGCCCGGGATGCCAACGGGCTACCACTGTACTCCATCCCAATGGACAACGTCGTCGCGGCCGACGCCGCGATCGCCAACCTCGATGTCCAAGGCGACGGCGCGCTACAGATCTAGTATGCCAAAGCCCTACTCGTCAGGGCCGTCGAGCAGCAAACTGCGGGAGTAGATCCGCATGGGCGGATGTATTCCCGCTCGTCAGCAAGCAGGGCGGCATCGAGCGGCCACCCAACCGTGGCCAATGCGATAGTTTTCCCACCACCCCAACCACTGGCAAACCAACCGCGAGCCGCCAACCCCGCGTTGTCGACCAATGAGCCGCGACCTGCGAACAACACCGTCGCCGCAAACGGGAAACCACTCGATGCCCGAACACACATCAACAACAATTAGGCGTTGCGGTCGCGCCAGCCCTACGACTTGCGACACACCCTCACCAACCGCGGCGACCCGGAGCCAAGAGGCTCACTCAGTCGAGTCGGGCCACAATGCTTTGGACCCATGATCCGTGGGGAAAAATACCCCGCCAACTTCAAGGCCCCCAAGGAGATCGAGAAATACGACCTGACGTATGACCCCGCCGTTTGGCTGGACACATATCTCATGGCAATGGGGATCGCAGGCCACACCGACCTGCTCGCCACTCGCTACCTCCCTGTGATGATGGAGGGTGCGACCCGGCAATGGATCAACACACTACCCGCCGACAGCATCGACTCCTGGGAAGAAATGCGGGATTCCTTCGTCAGGCACTTCGAGGGTTCCTACACCCGCGCCACCACCATCGAGGACCTGGAGCGATGCATCCAGGGACAACGCGAGTCGACCCGCCGGTGGATCCAAAGGTGGCAAGAGCTGTGGATAAACGCCTCCGGCATCCACCCAGACACGGCGATACACTGCTTCAAAAATGCGTGCCGGTACGAACCTCTGCTCGCCAAGATCAAGAGGGTGTACCGGACGCTCGACAACATCCCCGACCTCCTCGAGATTGCCAAGCACTATGCGGAGGAAGATCCCAACCAAGACTCCGACGACGAGTCGGGAGGAAGACGGCGCACCAGCATCCATGACAGCGGGCGACTACGTGACATGCGCTACAGCAACACCCGCATCACCGGCAAGCGCCGGACCGATGGGCGAGTCGACTTCCTCGCCAATGCCGGCTACGGCCAACGCGACTCCAAGAACTACCGCCGCGACGGAGGAAACTACCACAACAACGGGAACTACCGCGCCAACAACGCGACGAGGCCGAAATTCGACCCGGTTGCCCTGCTTAATCAGCCCTGCATCTTACCACAGCAGGGAGGGAAAACCAGCCACCCACACCACCACCGACTGCCACTCTCTCAAAGAGATCGAGAAGGCAAGACGTGCAAGGGAGGACCCCAACAACAACCAACCGCGGGACAACGGGAACGGCGGTGGCTTCGGAACCGCTGTCGGGTCGCTTCATACCTTCACCGGGCTCGGCACCAAGCGTGAGAAGAAGGTACTCGCCCGCGCGGTCGCCGTCAATGCGGTGACGCAAATCGACATCCCCCACTTCCTAAACTGGTCCGAGCAAAGCATCACCTAGAGTCACCAGGACCACGTGCCAAGAATCGAGTATCCAGGGCGAGTCGCCCTGGTGGTCAGGCCAAAGGTGGCCGACTACTGGCTGCCCAAGACACTGATGGACGGTGGGAGCTCCATCAACATCCTATACCTCGACACCTTCAAAAGGCTCCAGCTCCCAGAAACAACCATCGAGCCAACACTGACGACCTTCCACGGCATCGTCCTCGGACGGAAGGCGTACCCGATCGGGAAGGTGACGCTGCCAGTCACCTTTGGCACCCCAGCAAACTACCGCACGGAGAGGATCGTCTTCGAACTAGTAAACGTCCGCAGCCCCTACCACTACGTCCTGGGCTGCCAGGCATTCGCAAAGTTCATGGCGATCCCACACTACTCCTACAACATGATGAAGCTCCCCGGGCCGAGCGGCATCATCACCGTCCACAGCGATCCTGATATGGCCATGGAATGCGAGGAAAAGGGCATCGAGCTCGCCGACGCCGTCATCACCGCGGAGACTGACCACGCGGAGGAGCTCGCGAAATACGCGGGCAACATCAACAAGGACGATCCCACCATCCTGAAGAAACCAATCGCCGCGAACTCCATGTTCGAGGCGAGCACGCACACCTGCACCGTCGAGCTCGTCCCAGGCGACTCCAGCCAGATGGTCACCATCGGGGCGCATATGAGCCCCGCATAGGAAAGCGCGCTCATCGGGTTCCTCCGTGAGAACCGCGACATTTTTGCATGGAAGCCATCAGACATGCCAGGTGTCCCGAGGGAACTCGCTGAGCACAAACTCAATGCCGACCCCAAAGTGCGACCAGTAAAACAGTCGCTACGGCACTTCAATGAAGAACACCGTCGAGCAATCGCCGAGAAGGTCCAGCGCTTGCTAGCCGCAGGCTTCATCTGGCCAATTAAGTACTCCAAGTGGCTGGCAAACCCAGTCCCGGTTCTCAAAAAGAACAACACCTGGAGAATGTGTATAGACTACACCAACCTCAACAGTGCCTGCCCGAAGGAGGAGTTCGTCCTACCGCGCATCGATCAGATCATCGACTCGACCGTGGGATCGGAGTCGCTGTGTTTCATCGACGCTTACTCTGGTTACAACCAGATCAAGATGGCGGTCGAAGACGAAGAGAAGACGGCGTTCATCACGCCCTTCGGCGCGTTCTGCTACATGGCCATGACATTCAGCCTCAAGAACGCAGGCGCCACATATCAGAGGTGCATGCAGGAGTGTCTAGCGAGCCAAATTGGCCGCAACATCCACGTCTACATCGACGACGTGGTGGTAAAATCCACCTGCCAGGACGATCTGCTCGTCGACCTAGCAGAAACCTTCGCAAATCTACGAGGTACAACATCAAGCTGAACCCCGGAAAATGCACCTTCGGCGTACCCACTAGACAACTTCTGGGGTACGTAGTCTCCAAGAGAGGCATTGAGGCCAACCACACCAAGATCGACACCATCGCGCGACTCGGGAAACCCGAGTGCCTGTGCGACGTCCAAAAGTTGGCAGGGCGAGTCGCGGCTCTCAGTCGCTTCATCCCCCGACTAGGCGAGAAGGCAATGCCCCTATACCGCCTGATGCGCAAGAACCCATCGTTCCAATGGGACGCAGAGGCTGACAACGCACTGAAAGCACTCAAAGAAGTGCTACTCGCGGCACCACTACTCGCCGCGCCACTCGACAAAGAGCCAATTCTCGTCAACGTCGCGGCCTCCAATCGGGTCGTCAGCGCCGTGATGGTCGTCGAACGACCAGAAGAGGGCAAGGAGTGCCCCATACAGCGCCCAGTATACTACATCAGTGAAGTCTTAACAGACTCACGGCAGTGCTACCCGCAATACCAAAATCTGGTGTACGCGGTATTCCGGGCACAGCGGCGACTCCCACACTACTTCCAGGAGCACCCAATAACGGTGGTATCCTCCGTGCCCCTGCAAGACATCATATGCAATCGCCATGCGACTGGGCGAGTCGCCAAGTGGGCCATCGAGATCGGCGTCCACATCATCAAATACGAGCCCCGAAAAGCGATCAAGTCGCAGGCCCTGGTCGATTTCCTCGCCGACTGGGAAGAGGCACAGCAGCCAGAGAAGCTCCCATACCTCCACTACTGGTCGCTCCACTTCGACGGCTCCAAGAATGCCGATGGCGCGGGGGCTGGGGTCATACTGACCTCCCCCAAAGGAGACAAGCTCCGCTACGTGCTCCACCTCAACTTCACACCCTGCACCAATAACGTAGCAGAGTATGAGGCCCTCCTCCACGGCATGAGAGCCGCCAAGGAGATGAACATCAATCGCCTACGATGCTACGGCGACTCCGACCTAGTCGCCGGCCAGGTGGCCGGGACATGCGACACTGTTTCCCCAACAATGATAGCATACCGCCAGGCTGTCGACCAACTGGGAGGACACTTCGACGGCTACTCCGTCGAGTGGATCGACAGGCGTAAAAACAAGGAGGCGGACGCACTTTCCCGCATGGGGTCGGCTCGAGAGATGCCACCAGTAGGCGTCTTCCTCGACATCATCCACAAGCCCTCCATCAGCCCACCAAAGGAGATCGACGTCGGGATTCCACTACAACCAGAACCGGCCTTAGTCGCCATGGTTGTAGAACCTAGCGACTGGACAGCACCATACGTCGCCTTCCTGGAACACAAACTCTTACCGAGCAATGTGACAGAGGCGTGAATGATCGTACGCCGCTGCAAATCCTTCGTCATCATCAACGGTGAGCTCCACAATACAGCGTGACCGGCGTGTTCCAGCGCTGCGTACAGCCAGAGGAAGGCCGCAAGATCCTCCAGGACATCCACGCCGACGACTGCGGCCACCACGCCGGCGCCAAGTCGCTAGTCGCCAAGGCCATGCGGCACGGCTTCTACTGGCTCACCACACACGCCGACGTGACCGATGTTGTCCAAAGATACGTCGGATGCCAGAAGTATGCCAACCAGACGCATCTTCCTGGTTTGGCGCTCAAGACAATCCCCATCACATGGCCATTCGCCATATGGGGCATGGACATGGTCGGCCCGTTCAAGAAGGCCCCATCGGGCTTAACTCACCTCTTGGTCGCAGTTGACAAGTTCACCAAATGGGTGGAGGCCAAGCCGATCAAGAAGTGCGACGGCAAGACGGCTACCAAGTTCCTCCGCGAACTCATCTATCGGTATGGCTACCCACACAGCATAATCACAGACAACGGCACCAACTTTGCCAAGGGGGCCATGGAGGACTTCTATGAGGAGCACGGTATACGACTCGACCTCGCATCAGTCGCCCACCCGGAGTCAAACGGCCAAGCAGAACACGCCAACCAGAGCGTCCTCCATGGTCTCAAGCCGCGACTACAGGTGCCCCTCGAGCGCACCCCAGGATGCTGGGTCGACGAGCTCCCCTATGTGATCTGGGGGATCCACACCTCCGTCAACCGATCAACAGGGTTCACACCTTTCTTCATGGTGTACGGCGCTGAAGCCGTAATGCCAACAGACCTGGAGCATGACTTCCCTCGAGTCGTCAACTATGTCGAGGCGGCCAACGAAACCGCCCGCCAAGACAGCGTTGATCAACTCGGCGAAGCACGCGACCTGGCTCACTCCCGCACCGCCATATACCAGCAGGGACTTCTCCGCTATCACAGCCGCCGAGTGCGCACTCGCACCTTCCAGGAAGGCGACCTGGTCCTACGACTGGTCCAAGATAAAAAGGGCATGCACAAGCTATCCCCCCCATGGGAGGGGCCATTCGCCATAGGGCAAGTCCTTGGCAACGACGCTTACTACCTCATCGACATACGGGGTGATGGCCAACTAGAGGTCGGGAGGCCATGGAATATAAACCTCCTCAGAAAGTTCTATACTTAGAACCTCACACTGTACTCCATTGGCATATATAATGAAATTCATTCGGATCGCACAAATTGTGTCCACTCGCCATATTCTTGTGCCACTCGCACTCGTACATACTAGCAATATGGTACCTACGGAAGTCAACCTCTGGTCGAGCGACCAGCACGGCCAAGTAGTGCGGCAAAAGGGCACCGGAAAAATCCGGGCCTTGGGTGGTCCACGAAAAATGCCAATCCGGAGCCACCATTGGAGTCGCCTAGCCCGACTGGCCCACCGGGCCAAGACATCCGACACACGCTTCTCACAGCGACCTGTCCCCCCACCCTCGCGCAAAGCGACTCGAACGGTTAAGTACCACGCACGGGGACTCTGCAAAACGGGGACCCCACGCGGCTCGGGAACACACCCAGTAAGAGAGCTGCCTAGGGCTCGCCAAGCGACTGGCTCTCCGGGCCAGGGGAGGAGCCGCGTTACAAACAACGCATTCATAACCTGCAACAGGATCACGACCAATACGGTCTAGCACAATGCTCGGGGACTCGTTCACAAACGAACCTCACCCGCACACGGGGACTCGCCGTTCAGGAGACACGAGGGGCAAAAACAAACGCAAAAACAAGGCAAACACACAGAAATACATAGTCGAGTTATACCCCATTAAAGGGCAGACGCGCTCGGGGACTCGCTCAAATTGTTGAACAAAACACTGCTTTAATAAAACACAAACCGACCAAGTCCCTGCGGCACGGGTCACAAAAATCATACAAATGTTCGCCACCTGGCATCTATTACAACTTCTACATTTGCTCATTACACAGGCCCTGACAAAGAAGAAGCACCACCACCCTTGACGCGCACAAAGGGCTGCCACGGGTTTGTCGGATACGTGGTCAGCGACTTCGCCAATGACGACCGGAAGGGCTGCTCCGACTTCATGTCGCGGTGCTCCGGCTCAGGGTCGCCAGGCGCCAACACCGTCTCCTGGTACGGCAGCAGATCCCCCATTGCCAAGACACGATCAACATAAGGAGCGGCCTTCGTGGTCAGCTTCAGCACCTCCGACATCTCCACTGTGCCGATCGCCGAGGGATAGCCACTCGTGACATCGTCAAGGTCGAAGTCATCAGGGAAATGCGTGAGACCCAAGCTCAACGCCGTGGCGGCCCCACGTCTGAACGCCGAGCGTGTCATCTAGTCCACAACTGCGGGCACCTCCTCCAGATAGCGCCACACCTCCGTGAGCCCCCCAGGGGATGACTTCGGTGGGAGACATGCCTTGGAGAGCCGCCTGGAGACACAACGCCGAGGCTGTGGCCGCATTCACCACGGCAGTTACGCACTACAAAGCAGTATAAGTCCGCACCACCGGGTCGCTTTAGCCTGCCACAACTGCAAAGTCAGGTATCAGCGAAACAATGAAACCCCCAAAGCGGGGACCGGACAAAAGGCTAAAGCAATGATAGAAACTCACCAAGCAGCTTACGGCAACTCTCCTTGACGTGCTTCTCCAAGGCGGCCTGGTCGTTATGCAGTCCCACGATGATGGAGTCCGCGGCCTTGCGTGCCTCTTCAGCGGCAGCGACGGCAGCCTTCGCCCGTTCTTCCAAAGAAACTGAGGCCGCGTTAGCATCATTCAACTCCTTGATCAAGAAGGCCACTCGCTCATTCGCCGCGTCCAGCTCCGCGAGTGGGACATACCCCTCACGGGCCTTGGAGACCTCAGCCGGGAAACCGTCTGCAAATGGAGGTGTCGAAGTATCGCATAGAATCAGCTCACAACAAGCAAAGAAGAACAACGCCAAACACTCACCGATCCTCTCCTGAAGCTGCCGGTTAACCTCCTGCGCCTCGCGCAAGTCATGCTCCAGGCGCTCTCGCGCAACCTGCCGATCAGTCGACTCCCACTGCAACCCCTGCAAAACAACAAGACCAGCTAAGCATCGGGAGGAAAATTATCACCAGTTCCAAGTCGCTGAAATTCAGCGACCAGTTCACTGGTCGCTGAATTTCAGCAACCAAGAACTCGGGGACTGGAGAAGGAAGAAAAAAACAAGGCCAGTTCCCAGTCGCTGCGATTCAGCGACTAGGAACTCGGGGACTGGAGAATACAGGAAGATAAAGACAATTCCCAACCGCTGAAATTTAGCGACTAGGAATTCGGGGACTGGACATACCTGAATGGCAGCACCGAGCATCTTGTGAAGTTCAGCAGCGTCAGTCGACGGGACCGTGAAGGAGGTGCGCCCACGGCGGGCCTCAATCTCCGCGTCCACCATTTCCGGGAACTGCGGAGACTGCGCGTCCGCACTGCCTAGAAAACCCCTCGCCATAAAGTGAGGGAATGTCGCCGACGCCCTGGCAGGGGCGCTAGCCGCCAGGGCCGGCACCTCCGGCGCGGATGCATCCGGCGCTGGCTCCGATCGCGTCGCCGCCCTCTCTTCGACGAGCGGCGCAGCAACTGGCTCCGTGGCGCTTCCCCCGGTCGCGGCGTCGTCAGCACCGCCCTTCTATTTCTTCGCGACTTCAGCAGTCGCGACATCCTCGGAGGCCTTCCTCTTCCTAAGGAGATCACCTTCTCCCGCGACAGTGGCCGAGGGAATCTTGGCCACCGAAGGGCGCCCAATCTTCTTAGCCCTCGACCTGCATGAACCCTTCTAATCAGCACAACCACGACACGAAAGATGCAAAGCAAATTGGGACAAGGAAGTGTAAACTTACTTGGCGACTAGAAGAACGCGAAGACCGGTACTAATATGGGTAGGCTTGTCCAACTCGGGATCAAGCTTGCGACTAAGCCCCCGCTCGAATACATCAGAAGCCCACGAAACCGAAGGATTCCTTGACGACGAAGCCGCAGTCGTCGGGATCTCCGGCTCCGACGCCGCCGCCTCCGACGGCAATGGTGACTTGGGTGGCACCACATCGGTGGCTTCTTGGCTTGGGACCCCTGAGGTCGATGGCGCGATCGAAGCCAGGGGCGCCTCTACCACCACCTCCGTGTCCTCGCCCTCCAACCCCTTTCGTCAGGATTGCAGCCCTCGGAACCTTGTGCGAGACTTCAGGAGACCCTTCGCCGTCGGAGTCGTCGTCCGACCCGAACACCACTGATGACCTGACTGGCGACGCGGGCCTCTTCGCCGGCGACCTGGGCCAACGTGGTGGCTTCGAAGGCGTGGCGGTGCATCGGGGCGTTTGCTCCTATGCGACCTCGTCGCCTTCCTCGAACTCGTCCAGGCTGCGGCTCGCTTCGACCTCTCGCTGCTTCTGCATTTGGGTCTTGCGAGCCACAGGCGCTAGGGGAGCAACCTCTTCGTCTTCCCCGTCGCTATCGGAAGGATTCCTCTCGGAATCTTCCTCCAGCTCCTGGGGGACTTCCTCATCGAGAGGAGGGAGCCAACTCTCCAATACCTGAAAAAGTTGAGAACCGTTGCGAGTCAGAAACATGACGAGCGAAAAGAACGAAATTGGAATACGAACGGAGCGATTGGAAAGAAGACTTACTGTAGGGGCTTCATTCTTCATGGGAGTATACAGGGCGACTCCGACCGCCGCGCCCGTGAACTCCGCATCGGTGATCTTCTTCAGGGCGGCCTTGTAGTCTTCGGCTTCCGACGACTCCGTGCTGGTGCGAGATGGATCAAGCTTCCCGCTGTACTCGTACATCCAGCGTGGGCGAGCCGCCAGTGGAACCAGGCGCCGCCCAAGCCAGCAATTGTAGAGGTTGATCGGAATCAACCCCTAGTCCTTCAGCTTCTGGATCTGGTCCATCATCTCCGCGACGGCCATCCGCTGATCTTTAGGGAGCTTCTTTGGCGCCAGTCGGCGGGGCTCGCTCCTCTCGGCAACGAATTCAGGGAGGGAAACCTCGCCGGAGGGAGTGGCTTCCTTGACGTAGAACCAGCTTTTCTTCCACTCGCTGGCAGCCTTCTTCGGCAGGAGAAGCTTGACGAAGTTGGCCTTCGGCTTCAACTGGAAGGTGACCCCGCCTGCGGCCAGCATCAAGCCGCTGGACGCCTCGTGCCCGATGCGTCCGTGGAAGAGCTCCAGCCACAGCAGGAAGTAAGGCCTGCAGCCGAGGTAACACTCGCAGAAGGCGACAAAGATCACCAGCTGCTCGATGCTATGCGGACCAAGATCCGAGGGCTTTATCGCGTAGTACGCGCAGAAGCGGCGGAAGAAGAGCGAAGTGGGGAACCCTAAGCCCCTCTCGAGATGGCTGGTGAAATAGATGAATTCGCCGGGCCGCGGCTTCGGCTCAGTCTCAGAAGAAGGGGGAACTCGCCAATTCCCCTTGCGTAACACCCCGGCGTCCTCGAAGGATTTCAACTGGGCCGTGGAGCACTTGGATTTTCCCCATGAGCCTTTGGGAGGCGCCATTGACTGGGAAGCGTAATTGCGCAATGCGAGGAGAATAGGTCGGGGGCGAGCAGGAAAAGCAAATGAGGAAGGATGAAGAATGCGAAGCAGGATTGCGAAGAAGATCCGTCACTCCCCATATATGGCAAAGGTCACCCGCCAAAATTGGGATAGCCGTTACCCATGATAATTGCGCCGTAGTTACCGTTGGAAGCTCCAACGGGTAGTTTGACTGAGGCTGACGGTCCAACTTCGGTGATCCACTCGCTACCCGCCAATCTCTCTTCTCGCCGAAATGACGACTAGGCAACGATAATGTTCATAAAAGTGACAAGTGGAGCTGCGGAGAAATTCTCCTCGGCATTAATAGAGTCCATCGCCGATTCGACTAGGCGCCCAAATTGGGCTCGCCTACTTCAAGCACCAAAGAACGCCTACGCCTACATCAACAATGGCCTCGGGGACTACTGATGGGGATATGCCTAAGGGGTTATGCTCAGCAGTGGGTTTCGAGTGGGCCGGAAGGCTCGCGAGTACGCCTGAAGGACAGCGACTGGACTTTGAGGAAGGAAGAGGCCCATCGACTGGCGACTAGAAGCCCAGGAGCGTAGCGTAGGCCTAGTCGGATTAGGTCAAACGCTCCCGGATTCTTATCTTGTTCGGGGGAAACTTGTAAACCCTGGGAGGTGCATCATATATAAACCTCCCTAGGGTATAGTAGAGACTCACGTTCCATCATACACCCCCTCAAGCGACTCGCCGTCCATCCGCCGAGCTCGCCACCCTTGTAACTCGCTCTCTCATAATCTAACCTAGCAGGAGTAGGTCTTTACCCTTCGGGGGGCGAACTTGGGTAAACCCTTGTGCACCTGCCCCCATCTCGCACTGCAGATGGCCGCCAACTCTTCCTCACGAAACTCTCAATCGCCGCATATGGCAGCGACTGTCGTGGCCATTTCCACCACACACTCAATGTACCTGCACAACATTCACATCAACTTCCAGCGGAATCCATCTCACAACTTCCAATGGAGTAACTCAAACACAGAAAGATGAAAGTTGAAAAAATCTAATTGCCATGTTGAAAAAATAATGGGAGAAAAATGAGCTTAACGGTCATATATTCCGAACAGCAAAGCAAAATTACATAAAATTCACCTGTGGTGATTTTTGGGCAGCCTCTTTTAGGTCCTCAACTGCACGTTCCCAATCTTCTGTGAGAAGTTTAGCCTCTCACCTCTCTGCAACAAGTTCTATGTGTACCATACAATAAACAGTTAAAGTAACATACTGACAAACTAGGGGAATATCACAAGAGAAGCATAGCATTATGTCCATTTTGTTAGCTCTAGCAATGATATGTACTTCATTTTCCTACATATATACCGAAATTCCTAGCCAAAGAAATGTGGACTTCCTAAATACTCCCAAGAATATTTAATCTGAACTTTGGTTGTGAAAAGAGAGAACTGCCACATGGTTTAATCTAAACTTAAATTCTAAACTTCAGGTGTGGATGAGGTGAACCATTATTTTTGAAGATATCGAATCAATTCATGCAAAGGGTAAGTTCCTGATGTATAAATAAATTAGGGAGTGAGAAAATCAATTAGACACATAGACATAGTGTTTTCCTAAAATTACACGACATGGTCTTCATGGAAACAGCTAGTAAAAGAGTTGTATTTTCCATGCACATTTTTTAATACCGCACCAACATTCAAACCAATAAATCATGTAAAGAGCAACGGAATTTCAATAAAAAATAGCATGGTAAGCAACTTAAAATTATTATTATCCACACAAGGTACTTACCAATTTAGCTTACTGCTACCGCTCTTCTTCTGCTGCTGCAGAGTCAACAGAAATAGCCAGTGTCTAACCCGTTGGCCACACTCAAAGAGAAATAGGTAACCATTAGTACCCTTTAAGCCGAAAAGGCCACAAATAAATCTAAAAGGCCACCAGGTTGTTTTAACGGGAAAAACTCAACTAGAAGTATTTTTCATTCATGTACACTTGTTTAGTCTTACTTGTAAAGAACATGCTTAGTACTGGATGAGGACCTGAAAAAGAGTGTCTTGGCACTTAAATCTGGAGATCATGGACAACTCCGTGCAACCCCATCTAACCATGCACTATAGACCAAAAAATAACATGTAATTGTCATCAAAATACAGCACACACACCAATAATGAAGAGAGCAAGATTCCAATGAACACAGAAAAATCATGCAGTGCTCAGTTCCAAGCTTGCAACAAGATATTGTATCAATAGTCATGCACAAAAGTAACTTGGAAAAATACGAGGGAGGAGAGACTAAAACATCATGGAAAATTGTAAACCCATCAAACATTATAGCCATTATCAAACATATAGGTCACAATAAAAGAAAAATAGCTAACCAGGGGAGAGATAACTTTAATAAGTTTCTTAACACTTTTAGATCAAAACGTTCAATAATAAGGGGAAAATTCTTTGGTCCTTTTTATCTCACTGATCTGCATACTTGCCAATGGTTGTGAAATATATATGCAATTACTGGGAAGGTATATTCAGGTGGGATTTTCACACTCTGTTGTTTCCCTAAAAAGCAAAGATTGCAAACAATGTAATGACTGATCTTCATTTCACCAAGATAGCTACACACCTACACTGGATATTTAGTCAAAAAAGCTTTACTTACTTACATAAGCAACAATGTTTCAAAAGACTATGAAAGTTATGTCTTGAGACAATTTTAGTATAAGCTGTCTTCAGCACAACAAAGGCAGGGTAGGAGGCAAATGAAAGGAACAATGAAGCTGTGTGAACCGTTTCTCTCATCGTAGCAACTCTTGGCAGAGCCCTAGGAGGTCTCGAGGATAGTTTCCATCAGTGGAGGGCGAGGGGGGAGAGAGGAAGGGAGGGAGAGGGAGAGGAAGGGGGTACCTACAAGCATCCGGCAGATGGGACAACGATGGCTTATCCACGAGGGCCTCCTCCTCCGAGCGGTGGACGAGGGGCGCGGCTCCGTCCACGGGCTCATGCGAGGTGGAGAGGGTTAGGTAGTGGAGGGAGAGGGGGAGAGAGGAAGGGAGGGGAGAGGGGCCGAGGGAGGGGAAGGTGGTACCTGTGGGCGGCCAGCAGACGGGACGACAATAACAACGCGGTGGTCTCCTCCTCCTCCTCCGGGCGGTCTCCTCCTCCTCCTCCTAGCCTCCTCCATGGTGGTCTCCTTCTCCATGGGGGCCTCCTCCTCCTACGGGCTCCATCCACGGGCTCCTATGAGGTAGAGATGGTTAGGTAGTGGAGGGCGAGGGGGAGAGAGGAAAGGAGGGGAGAGGGGGCGGGGAGGGACTCACCTCGCTGACGGAGGCGGGTCAACAGGTACGGCAGACGGCCACGGGTCGGCGGGTCGACGGGGACGACGGTGGATCAATGCTCGAGACGGGTGGGGATCGATCTAATCTAAGAGGGAGCGAGGACAAAACCTTATCCCGCGGGTGGGACCCATATGCAGTTTACCCCCGGTGTTTTCACAAATTTGTCGGTGGTAAAAGTAGGGTCACTGGCAGGTGGGGCCAGCCCGTGCTACCCCCGGTGATTTGTCCGAATTCGCCAATGGTATTCGCTGGTAGGTGGGGCCAGCCCGTGCTACCCCCGGCGTTTGGTCTGAATTCGCCGGTGGAATTGTTAGGGTCACTGCCAGGTGGGGCCAACGCATTATTGGTATGCTTCTGTCTAAGGGCTGATCATTTTAAAATGATAGCGCAATTCCGTTGGAGGCAAACACACATAAAATGATAGCGCAATTCTGTCGGAGGGAACAAACACACATAAAATGATAGCGCAATTCTATTGGAGGCAAACAAACACACATAAAATGATAGCGCAATTCCATCGGAGGAAACAAACACACATAAAATGCTAGCACAATTCCATCGGAGGCAACAAACACACATAAAATGATAGCGCAATTCCGTCGGAGGCAACAAACACACATAAAATGATGGCTAAGTTAGTTGCAAATGATCCGTCGCCTCCATAGGAGTTTAATAGTATAGTACACACTTATACATAAAATCATTAATAAGAGATACACATAAAATGATGAGTTTTAATTTCTCGACGCCACAAATCTTATTGTTTCTTCTTTGCACTCTGATTCTTCTTCTTGCCCTTCTGCTTGGTCTTTTTTGACTTGACCCCGCTAGTCTCACCATCGTGACTCCTTGTGTACAGAGGAGTTGTTGTAGCTGACGACCTAGGTAGCGTGGTCCTTCTTCTTCTTTTTTGTATGTTGCATCATCTTCATCGGGTTCTTCCATCATCGGGTCACCGACGAGTCCGTTGAAGTCTTTCTCGTCAGCGACTCCATCCTTTCCGATGAGGTCCCTTTTGCCTCTCCTCATGACAACACAGCTAGGCCTTGATGGGTCGGTAATGAAGAAGCATTACTCGACGTGCTTAGCCAGTACCCATGGCTCATTTTGCACGGTGGGTTTCTTGGTCTTGGATTTGGTGGGCATACGCATGGTGGTGAAATACTCGTCTTCTTTTCTGACATCTGTAGCCCATGTGGCATGGAACATTGGTAGCTCTCCCCGACGTATTCGAGCTCCCAAATTACCTCGATCCTTCCGTAGTATCTTTTCTTCTCTTCACCCGTGTAAGATTCCATCGTCACACCCGAGTTCTGATTGTCGCTTCTTTTGTCTCTCTCCTCCGTGTAGAACGTGTAACCGCTGATGTCGTATGCTTGATAAGTCATGAGGTTTGGCGTGGGCCCGTAAGACAAGACCACTGTGATTCTGTCCACAATGCTTGTCATTGGCGGGGGATTGGCATCAATCTGGTCTTTGAACCAGCGTGCAAAAGAGGAGTTGTGTGCTCTAAATACCTCTTCTTCCATCATCGGCCTGTTAGCATTGTTCTCGATCATCATTTTGTGCTTTTCTACCCAAGGCGTGACATCATCCATGTGTTGTAGCGCTACTAAGTGTGCCCTATAAATGTCGGCTCTCCTATCATATTGATCCACGTCAACTTCCTTCTTGTCGGTCCGGTGACCTATTCCCTCGAACCTGTCGAGGTGCTTGTTCGTGGGCAAACCAATCGGACGTGGGTTTTCCTTGTTAAGATAATTCTTGCAGAAAGAGATGCACTCCTCGGTGAGAAAGCCCTAGACGATGCTTCCATTCGGATGTGCCTTGTTATGGATGTATCCTTTGATGATCCCATTCATTCTTGCTAACGCCATCATGTTGTGAAGGAACGAAGGCCCGAGATCCTTGATATCGTCCACTATATGCAGCAGCAGGTGGACCGTGATGTCGAAGAATGCGGGCGGGAAGTACATCTCCATATCGGATATGATGGTGACTATCTCTTCCTACAGCCTTCTGAGTTTCTTGACGGTTATGGACTTCCGAGTGATGACGTCGAAGAAGTTACAGAGGCTAGTCAGCATTGCATGGACGTGCGGTTCCATGATCCCTTGGATTGCAACCGGAAGTATCTGCGTCATCATGATGTGACAGTGATGAGACTTCATCCCACTGAAGATTCCTTTCGTCGGGTCCAGCCATCTACGTATCAGCCCCATGTAGCCTAAGGGATACTTGGTTCCGAGGAGGCAACAGATCATCTGTTCGAGCTCGTTAGGATATTGAGTGAAGCAGGAGGGACACGGGGTTTCACTCTTCTTCGCCCTTTTTCCCTTAGGATCTTCCGTCTCCTCCTCAACCGGCTGCTTCCCCGCCCTTTTGCTCTTGCGATCATTTGTCTCCTCCTCAAGCCTAGAAGACATGGGGTGAAGCTCTTCTCTGATATTCAGGGCCTTCAGGTCGTGTCTTACTTTCAGCCCGTCTTTGGTCCTATCCTACATGTTGAGCAAAGTGCCAAGCAAGCTTTCACACATGTTCTTCGTGATATGCATGACATCAAGGCTATGAGGCGTATCGAGGATCTTCCAGTACAGCAAGTCCCAAAACACGGGCCTCCTTTTCCATACCCCCATGAGCGGGCCGTGTTCCTTTTCCTTCTTCTTATCTCCTCGCTTCCGCTTATGCTTCTTTATCTTACCCGGCGGAGGGCAATGTTTCTAGCTTTTCAACAAAGCATCGATCTCCTCGCCGCTGCGCTTAGGCGGAGGTACTTCGAGCTCATCCTTGTTGTTGAACAGATCTCCACACTTCCTCCATGGGTCATTCTCCGGTAACCACATCCAAGTCCTCATGTAGACGGTTTTCGAAGACCCGGGATCCTTACCCAACTGAAGAAACGACATCCTTTCCATGCACGTCACACAAGCCTTGTGTCCATGGCACACCTGGCATGCGATATATCCGTATCCGAGATAGTCCTGCACCATCGTGATCAGCGCTGCTTTCAGACGGAAAAGTTGTTGGAGGTGAGCGTCCCATGTTTCTACCCCTTCGTCCCACAAGATGGCTAGCTCCTCCTTCAATAGCTCAAGATACAGGTTGATATCGCTCCCTGGCTGCGTTGGCCCTTAGATTAGGATGCTCATGTGTATGTACTTCTTCTTTAGGAATAGCCATGGGGGGAGGTTGTACATCCATACAAACACGGGTCAGGTGATGTGCTTGCTTCTCTGGTTCCCGAACGGATTGAGTCTATCGGTGCTTGCATCCAGTCTGATGTTCCTTGGTTCTTTGCCGAAATCTTCGTACTCATCGTTTAATGCTTTCCACTTGCTTGCATTTGAAGGGTGCGTCAGCACTGGGATTTCAACCCGCACTAGATCCTTCATCACCGCCTCCTTCCTTTCCGCATGCCAGCGCATGAGCTTCGCTTCCTTGGGGTCCACGAAGTACCGCTGGAGACGGGGCCTGAGCAGGAAGTACCACACAACTTTTCGAGGAGCTTTTCTCGTCCCTCTCTTGTATCGAGGATCATCGTACCTTGGGCATGTGGTTAAGTCCTTGTGCTCATTCTGATACATCACGTAGTCACTAATGCAGGCATGGTATTTTTCGTGTGGTAAATCGAGAGGGCACACCACTTTCTTGGCCTCTTGTAGGCTACCTGCCAATGTGTTATCTTTAGGTAAGTGCTTCTTCAAGTATCGGAAGAGATCGTCTGCGCTTGCGTCATTCCATCTGTATTTTCCCTTCATCTCTAAAAGATCGAGAGTTACTATGAAGCTGGTCTCCTCCGGCCCGCGACTTGCATCGTACAACGGAGTTCTCCAGTCTATCTCCAGTTGATCCAGTTTAGACTTCCAACTACCTGCGAATCTGGGGTCGGTTGATGTGTTGCCAAGAAGAATTTCCTGAAGACGAGGGTCGTGCACGGCAGCACTTAGCGGGGTATTACTACTCCTGTCCTCATCGTCCGCATGTTCTTCTTCTTCCCGACCTTGTTCATCACCGTCGTCGTCGTGTGCGACATCCCATTCTTCTCCCTCCTCATCCTCTTCATTTTCATGTTGAACGTCATCCTCTTCCTCATGGTCATCTTCATCATCCATCCACTGAGGGTAGCCCTCCATGAAACTATACATGAGCAGGTGCTCATTCACCGTGCGTGACAAGGGTTTAAACAATGACGATAGTTTGCATTTTCGACACGGACATTTTATTTCCATGCGGTTATTTCGATACATGTCGGCAGTCGTGTTTCACGTATCTATCCACGCCGCTTTCCTTCATCTCGATTACCATCGTCGCCTGCACGATAAGAGAATAGATTAGAACCGTCGTCTCGGCTTTCAAGGAAAAATTCGGCATGACCTTTGCTAAAAATGGTCTCGCCAAAGTGCCAGAAATTCGCCGGAATAGAAGTTAATCGACATTCCGGCAAAACATTGGAAACTTATTGTACATGCACATTCCACCGGCAAAACAACACAAACAAGGTCCACATATGCCTGCAACCACTTTTCACCATCACAAGTGACATCACCAGTGACTTGTAGCCAACTCATGCACACATTCCACCACATTATACCTATTAGTTGACGCGAGGTCAAGAGCACCGGAGAAACGCCAAACGTCGACCGAAGAGAGTGTGTATGTGTTGCCGGGACCTTATGCTCGAGATCTAGATCTACCAATAGAGAGAAGTGGGAAAGGTGGTG
This sequence comes from Avena eriantha, assembly GCA_910589775.1. Taxonomy (NCBI): domain Eukaryota; kingdom Viridiplantae; phylum Streptophyta; class Magnoliopsida; order Poales; family Poaceae; genus Avena; species Avena eriantha. The sequence goes on from OU342745.1 coordinate 160,904,843, forward strand.
GATAGAGATATAGATCTAAATCTTGCTAGGTAGATCTAGTAATGCATGCGAGGGGAGCGACATCTCCTCAAATATATCAAACTTGGTTGGCTGAATTAGCTAAAATGGGTGGGGACAAGTGGGGGAATGAGCTAGCAAAGCTTGGGCTTGAGTTTCCATGAAAAGTGAGATAGTGGTGAGTGAGGAGGTGTTGGTAGGTGGCTGGTTCGAGCTGGTAATAAATCCCAGGTTACCACCGACAGAAACAACAAAGGCGTCAGTGGTAATAGCATGGCCCTGTGGCCCACCTGACCCCACATCATCCTCGACGAGCTTAGAATCATTCGCCGGTGGTATGTGCACCTATTCGCGGCGCACGCAGGCCATTTCGCCAGCGGTACGCGGTGGCCCATCTCGGGGGAACGCGGCCCACTCTATCCTTTGCGAGCGCGGGCATGGTTCGCCGGCGCTCCTTCTTCTACCCCCGTCATGAATAGCCGGATTTGCTGGTGGTAAGTGGCGCCCCATCCGGGGGTACGCGTGCCACCCTATCCCTAGCGTGCACGCGACAAATTCGCTGGCAGTACGTGTCGTATCCCCAGCGTGACAAGTGTGTTTCGCCGGTGGTAACATTACGCAGGTCTGGAAGCCCTTATCGTCGGCGAGCCCGTTCCCACTTCTCCGGCGGTAAGGAGTGCTGCTATAAGCTTTTCTCTAGTAGTGCACATGCAAAGACTCTAGTGGATCCATATGTGGTTTGTGAAAAGAACACACATGCAATGAAATTGGCTGATCCATATGTGGTTTGTGAAAAGAATACACATGCAATGACTCTAGTGGATCCATATGTGGTTTTTGGAAAGAACACATATGCAATGACTCCAGTGGATCCATATGTGGTTCATGAAAAGAACACACATGCAATGCCATTGGTGGATCCATCTCTGCTTTGTGGAAATAACACACATGCAATGACATTTGTTGATCCATATGTGGTTTGTGAAAATAACACACATGCAATTACTCTAGTGGATACATATGTGGCTTGTGGAAAGAACACACATGCAATGACTCTGGTGGATCCATGTGTGGTTTGTGGAATGAACGTACATGCAAGGACATTGGTTGATCCATATGTGGTTTATGACAATAACACATACGCAATGCCATTGGTTGATCCATGTGGTTTGTAGAAAAACAGACATGCAATGACTCTGGTGCATCCATGTGTGGTTTGTGGAAAGAACACAGATGCAATGACTCTGGTGGATCCATGTGTGGTTTGTGAAAAGAATACACATGCAATGAAATTGGTTGATCTATGTGTGGTTTGTTAAAAGAACACACATGCATTGACATTTGTTGATCCATGTGTGGTGTGTGAAAAGAACACACATGCAATGACTCTGGTGGGTCCATGTGTGGTTTGTGGAAAGAACATACATGCAATGGTATTGGTGGACCCATGTGTGGTTTGTGGAAAGAACACACATGCAATGACATTGGTTGATCCATATGTGGTTTGTGAAAAGAACACACATGGAATGCCATTGGTTGATCCATGTGGTTTGTGGAAAAAACAGACATGCAATGACTCTGGTGGATCCATATGTGGTTTGTGGAAAGAACACACATGCAATGTCATTGGTTGATCCATAAGTGGGTTGTGAAAACAACACACATGCAATGACTCTAGTGATGGTTTTAGTATAAAACACACATGAAATGACTCTAGTGCGTCCATATGTGGTTTGTGAAAAGAACACACATGCAATGACTCTAGTAGATCCATATGTGGTTTGTGAAAAGAACACACATGCAATGACATTGGTTGATCCATGTGTGGTTTGTGAAAAGAACACACATGCAATGACTCTAGTGGATCCATATGTGGTTTGTGGAAAGAACACAGATGCAATGACTCTAGTGGATCTATATGTGGTTAATGAAAAGAACACACATGCAATGATATTGGTGGATACATATGTGGTTTGTGGAAATAACACACAAGAAATGACATTTGTTTATCCATATGTGGTTTGTGAAAAGAACACACATGCAATTACTCTAGTGGATACATATGTAGTTGGTGGAAAGAACACACATGCAATGGCATTGGTGGATCCATGTGTGGTTTGTGGAAAGAACATACATGCAATGACTCTGGTGGATCCATGTGTGGTTTGTGGAAAAAAGATACATGCAATGACTCTGGTGGATCCATGTCTGGTTTGTCAAAAGAACATACATGCAATGACTCTAGTGCTGGTTTTAGTATAAGAACACACATGCATTGACTCTAGTGGGTCCATATGTGGTTTGTGGAAAGAACGCATATTAAATGACTCTAGTTGATCCATATGTGGTTTGTGAAAAGTACACACATGAAATAACATTGGTTGATCCATGTGTGGTTTGTGAAAAGAACACACATGCAATGACATTGTTTATCCATGTGTGGTTCGTGAAAAGAACACACATGCAATGACTTTGTGGATCCATGTGTGGTTTGGGAAAGAGCATACATGCAATGGCTCTGGTGGATCCATGTGTGGTTTCTGGAAAGAACACACATGCAATGACATTAGTTGATACATATGTGGTTTGTGAAAATAACACACATGCAATGACTCTGGTGGATCCATATGTGGTTTGTGGAAAGAACACAGATGCAATGACTCTAGTGGATCCATATGTGGTTTGTCATTACAAGAACCCACATGCAATGGCATTGGTGGATCCATATGTGGTTTGTGGAAAGAACACACATGCAATGACATTGGTTGATCCATATGTGGTTTGTGACAAGAACACACATGCAATGCCATTGGTTGATCCATGTGTGGTTTGTGAAAAAAACACACATGCAATGACATTTGTTTATCCATGTGTGGTTTGTGAAAAGAACACACATGCAATGACTATGGTGGATCCATGTGTGGTTTGTGGAAAGAACATACATGCAATGGCATTGGTGGATCCATGTGTGGTTTGTGGAAAGAACACACATGCAATGACTCTAGTGGATCCATATGTGGTTTGCGGAAAGAACACAAATGCAATGACAAGTGGATCCATATGTGGTTCATGAAAAGAACAATGGCATTGTTGGATCCATGTGTGGTTTGTGAAAAAACATACATGCAATGACATTGGTTGATGCATATGTGGTTTGTGACTATAACACACATGCAATGCCATTGGTTGATCCATGTGGTTTGTGGAAAAAACAGACATGCAATGACTCTGGTGGATCCTTGTGTGGTTTGTGAAAAGAACACACATGCAATGACTCTGGTGGATCCTTGTGTGGTTTGTGAAAAGGACAAATAGGCAATGACTCTAGTGCTGGTTTTAGTATAAGAACACACATGCAATGACTCTAGTGGGTCCATATGTGGTTTGTGGAAAGAACGCATATTAAATGACTCTAGGCTATCCATATGTGGTTTGTTAAAAGTACACACATGAAATAACATTGGTTGATCCATGTGTGGTTTATGAAAAGAACACACATGCAATGACATTTGTTTATCCATGTGTGGTTTGTGAAATGAACACACATTCAATGACTATGGTGGATCCATGTGTGGTTTGTGGAAAGAACATACATGCAATGGCATTGGTGGATCCATGTGTGGTTTGTGGAAAGAACACACATGCAATGACTCTAGTGGATCCATATGTGGTTTGCGGAAAGAACACAAATTCAATGACAAGTGGATCCATATGTGATTCATGAAAAGAACACACATGCAATGACATTGGTGGATCCATATGTGGTTTGTGGAAAGAACACACATGCAATGACATTTGTTGATCCATATGTGGTTTGTGAATATAACATAAATGCAATTACTATGCTAGATACATATTTGGTTTGTGGAAAGAACACACATGCAATGGCATTGGTGGATCCATGTGTGGTTTGTGGAAAGAACATACATGCAATGACATTGTTTGATCCATGTGTGGTTTGTGATAATAACACACATTCAATTCCATTGGTTGATCCATGTGGTTTGTGGAAAAAAAAGACATGCAATGACTCTGGTTTATCCATATGTGGTTCGTGCCAAGAACACACATGCAATGCCATTGGTTGATCCATGTGGTTTGTGGAAAAAAACACATGCAATGACTCTGGTGGATCCATATGTGGTTTGTGGAAATAACACACATGCAATAACATTGGTTGATCCATATGTGGGTTGTGAAAAGAACACACATGCAATGACTCTAGTGCTGGTTTCAGTATAAGAACACACATGAAAATACTCTAGTGGGTCCATATGTGGTTTGTCAAAAGAACACACATGCAATGACTCTAGTGGATCCATATGTGGTTTGTGATAACAACACACATGCAATGACATTGGTTGATCCATATATGTTTGTGAAAAGGACAGGGATGCAATGACTCTAGTGGATCCATATGTGGTTTGTGGAAAGAACACACATGTAGTGACATTTGTTGATCCATATGTGGTTTGTGAAAAGTACACACATGCAATTACTCTGGTGGATACATTTGTGGTTTGTGGAAAGAACACACATGCAATGGCATTGTTGGATCCATGTGTGGTTTATGAAAAAACATACATGCAGTGACATTGGTTGATGCATATGCGGTTTGTGACTATAACACACATGCAATGCCATTGGTTGATCCATGTGGTTTGTGGAAAAAACAGACATGCAATGACTCTGGTGGATCCTTGTGTGGTTTTTGAAAAGAACACACATGCAATGACTCTGGTGGATCCTTGTGTGGTTTGTGAAAAGGACAAATAGGCAATGACTCTAGTGCTGGTTTTAGTATAAGAACACACATGCAATGAATCTAGTGGGTCCATATGTGGTTTGTGGAAAGAACACACATGCAATGACTCTAGTGGATCCATATGTGGTCTGTGAAAATAACACACATGCAATGACATTGGTTGATCCATGTGTGGTTTGTGGAAAGAACACACATGCAATGACTCTGGTAGATCCATGTGTGGTTTGTGAAAAGAATACACATGCAATGAAATTGGTTGATCTATGTGTGGTTTGTTAAAAGAACACAAATGCAATGACATTTGTTGATCCATGTGTGGTGTGTGAAAAGAACACACATGCAATGACTCTGGTGGATCCATGTGTGGTTTGGGGAAAGAACATACATGCAATGGTATTGGTGGATCCATGTGTGGTTTGTGGAAAGAACACACATGCAATGACATTGGTTGATCCATATGTGGTTTGTGAAAAGAACACACATGGAATGCCATTGGTTGATCCATGTGGTTTGTTCAAAAAACAGACATGCAATGACTCTGGTGGATCCATATGGTGTTTGTGGAAAGAACACACATGCAATGTCATTGGTTGATCCATATGTGGGTTGTTAAAAGAACACACATGCAATGACTCTAGTGATGGTTTTAGTATAAAACACACATGAAATGACTCTAGTGGGTCCATATGTGGTTTGTGAAAAGAACACACATGCAATGACTCTAGTGGATCCATATGTGGTTTGTGAAAAGAACACACATGCAATGACATTGGTTGATCCATTTGTGGTTTGTCAAAAGAACACACATGCAATGACTCTAGTGGATCCATATGTGGTTTGTGGAAAGAACACAGATGCAATGACTCTAGTGGATCCATATGTGGTAAATGAAAAGAACACACATGCAATAATATTGGTGGATACATATGTGGTTTGTGGAAATAACACACAAGCAATGACATCTGTTTATCCATATGTGGTTTGTGAAAAGAACACACATGCAATTACTCTGGTGGATACATATGTGGTTGGTGGAAAGAACACACATGCAATGGCATTGGTGGATCCATGTGTGGTTTGTGGGAAGAACATACATGCAATGACTCTGGTGGATCCATGTGTGGTTTGTGGAAAAAACAGACATGCAATGACTCTGGTGGATCCATGTATGGTTTGTGAAAATAACATACATGCAATGACTCTAGTGCTGGTTTTAGTATAAAAACACACATGCATTGACTCTAGTGGGTCCATATGTGGTTTGTGGAAAGAACACATATTAAATGACTCTAGTGGGTCCATATGTGGTTTGTGAAAAGTACACACATGAAATAACATTGGTTGATCCATGTGTGGTTTGTGGAAAGAACACACATGCAATGACATTGGTTGATCCATGTGTGGTTCGTGAAAAGAACACACATGCAATGACTCTGGTGGATCCATGTGTGGTTTGGGAAAGAGCATACATGCAATGGCTCTGGTGGATCCATGTGTCGTTTGTGGAAAGAAAACACATGCAATGACATTGGTTGATCCATATGTGGTTTGTGAAAATAACACACATGCAATGAGACTAGTGGATCCATATGTGGTTTGTGGAAAGAACACAGGTGCAATGACTCTAGTGAATCCATGTGTGGTTTGTCATTACAATAACACACATGCAATGACATTGGTGAATCCATATGTGGTTTGTGGAAAGAACATACATGCAATGACATTGGTTGATCCATATGTGGTTTGTGACAAGCACACACATGCAATGCCATTGGTTGATCCATGTGTGGTTTGTGAAAAGAACACACATGCAATGACATTTGTTGATCCATGTGTGGTTTCTGAAAAGAACACACATGCAATGACTCTGGTGGATCCATGTGTGGTTTGTGGAAAGAACATACATGCAATGGCATTGGTGAATCCATGTGTGGTTTGTTGAAAGAACACACATGCAATGACTCTTGTGGATCCATATGTGGTTTGTGGAAAGAACACAGATGCAATGACTCTAGTGGATCCATATGTGGTTCAGGAAAACAACACACATGCAATGACATTGGTGGATCCATATGTGGTTTGTGGAAATAACACACATGAAATGACATTTGTTGATCCATATGTGATTTTAGAAAAGAACACACATGCAATTACTCTGGTGGATACATATGTGGTTTGTGGGAAGAACACACATATAATGGCATTGGTGGATCCATATGTGGTTTGTGGAAAGAACATACATGCAATGACATTGGTTGATACATATGTGGTTTGTGAAAATAACACACATGCAATGACTCTGGTGGATCCATATGTGGTTTGTGGAAAGAACACAGATGCAATGACTCTAGTGGATCCATATGTGGTTTGTCATTACAAGAACCCACATGCAATGGCATTGGTGGATCCATATGTGGTTTGTGGAAAGAACACACATGCAATGACATTGGTTGATCCATATGTGGTTTGTGATAAGAACACACATGCAATGCCATTGGTTGATCCATGTGTGGTTTGTGAAAAGAACACATATGCAATGAAATTTGTTTATCCATGTGTGGTTTGTGAAAAGAACACACATGCAATGACTATGGTGGATCCATGTGTGGTTTGTGGAAAGAACATACATGCAATGGCATTGGTGGATCCATGTATGGTTTGTGGAAAGAACACACATGCAATGACTCTAGTGGATCCATATGTGGTTTGCGGAAAGAACACAAATGCAATGACAAGTGGATCCATATGTGGTTCATGAAAAGAACACACATGCAATGTCATTGGTGGATCCATGTGTGGTTTGTGGAAAGAACACACATGCAATGACATTGGTTGATCCATATGTGGTTTGTGAAAAGAACACACATGCAATGAGACTAGTGGATCCATATGTGGTTTGTGGAAAGAACACAGGTGCAATGACTCTAGTGAATCCATGTGTGGTTTGTCATTACAATAACACACATGCAATGACATTGGTGGATCCATATGTGGTTTGTGGAAAGAACATACATGCAATGACATTGGTTGATCCATATGTGGTTTGTGACAAGCACACACATGCAATGCCATTGGTTGATCCATGTGTGGTTTGTGAAAAGAACACACATGCAATGACATTTGTTGATCCATGTGTGGTTTCTGAAAACAACACACATGCAATGACTCTGGTGGATCCATATGTGGTTTGTGGAAATAACACACATGCAATAACATTGGTTGATCCATATGTGGGTTGTGAAAAGAACACACATGCAATGACTCTAGTGTTGGTTTTAGTATAAGAACACACATGAAAATACTCTAGTGGGTCCATATGTGGTTTGTGAAAAGAACACACATGCAATGACTCTAGTGGATCCATATGTGGTTTGTGAGAAGAACACACATGCAATGACATTGGTTGATCCATATGTGTTTGTGAAAAGGACATGGATGCAATGACTCTAGTGGATCCATATGTGGTTTGTGGAAAAGAACACAGATGCAATGACTCTAGTGGATCCATATGTGCTTTGTGGAAAGAACACACATGCAATGGCATTGGTGGATCCATATGTGGTTTCTAGAAAGAACACACATGTAGTGACATTTGTTGATCCATATGTGGTTTGTGACAAGTACACACATGCAATTACTCTGGTGGATACATTTGTGGTTTGTGGAAAGAACACACATGCAATGGCATTGTTGCATCCATGTGTGGCTTGTGAAAAAACATACATGCAATGACATTGGTTGATCCATATGTGGTTTGTGACAATAACACACATACAATACCATTGGTTGATCCATGTGGTTTGTGGAAAAAACAGTCATGCAATGACTCTGGTGGATCCTTGTGTGGTTTGTGAAAAGAACACACATGCAATGACTCTGGTGGATCCTTGTGTGGTTTGTGAAAAGAACACATAGGCAATGACTCTAGTGCTGGTTTTAGTATAAGAACACACATGCAATGACTCTAGAGGGTCCATATGTGGTTTGTGGAAAGAACACACATGCAATGACTCTAGTGGATCCATATGTGGTTTGTGAAAAGAACACACATGCAATGACATTGGTTGATCCATGTGTGCTTTGTGGAAAGAACACACATGCAATGACATTTGTTGATCGATGTCTGGTTTGTGAAAAGAACACAGATGCAATGACTCTCGTGGATCCATGTGTAGTTTATGGAAAGAACATACATGCAATGGCTCAGGTGGATCCATGTGTGGTTTGTGGAAAGAACACACATGCAATGACATTGGTTGATCCATATGTGGTTTGTGAAAAGAACACACATGCAATGAGACTAGTGGATCCATATGTGGTTTGTGGAAAGAACACAGGTGCAATGACTCTAGTGAATCCATGTGTGGTTTGTCATTACAATAACACACATGCAATGACATTGGTGGATCCATATGTGGTTTGTGGAAAGAACATACATGCAATGACATTGGTTGATCCATATGTGGTTTGTGACAAGCACACACATGCAATGCCATTGGTTGATCCATGTGTGGTTTGTGAAAAGAACACACATGCAATGACATTTGTTGATCCATGTGTGGTTTCTGAAAAGAACACACATGCAATGACTCTGGTGGATCCATGTGTGGTTTGTGGAAAGAACATACATGCAATGGCATTGGTGAATCCATGTGTGGTTTGTTGAAAGAACACACATGCAATGACTCTAGTGGATCCATATGTGGTTTGTGGAAAGAACACAGATGCAATGACTCTAGTGGATCCATATGTGGTTCATGAAAACAACACACATGCAATGACATTGGTGGATCCATATGTGGTTTGTGGAAATAACACACATGCAATGACATTTGTTGATCCATATGTGATTTTAGAAAAGAACACACATGGAATTACTCTGGTGGATACATATGTGGTTTGTGGGAAGAACACACATGTAATGGCATTGGTGGATCCATATGTGGTTTGTGGAAAGAACATACATGCAATGACATTGTTTGATCCATATGTGGTTGGTGACAATGTGGTTTGTGGAAAGAACACAGATGCAATGACTCTAGTGGATCCATATGTGCTTTGTGGAAAGAACACACATGCAATGGCATTGGTGGATCCATATGTGGTTTCTAGAAAGAACACACATGTAGTGACATTTGTTGATCCATATGTGGTTTGTGACAAGTACACACATGCAATTACTCTGGTGGATACATTTGTGGTTTGTGGAAAGAACACACATGCAATGTCATTGGTGGATCCATGTGTGGTTTGTGGAAAGAACACACATGCAATGACTCTAGTGGATCCATATGTGGTTTGTGGAAAGAACACAGATACGATGAATCTAGTGGATCCATATGTGGTTCATGAAAAGAACACACATGCAATGAAATTGGTGGATCCATATGTGGTTCGTGGAAATAACACACATGCAATGACATTTGTTCATCCATATGTGGTTTGTGAAAAGAACACACATGCAATTACTCTGGTGGATCCATATGTGGTTTGTGGAAAGAACACACATGCAATGGCATTGGTGGATCCATGTGTGGTTTGTGGAAAGAACATACATAAAATGCCGTTGTTTGATCCATATGTGGTTTGTGACAATAACACACACTCAATGCCATTGGTTGATCCATGTGGTTTGTGGAAAAACAGACATGCAATGACTCTGGTGGATCCATATGTGGTTTGTGGAAAGAACACACATGCAATGACATTGGTTGATCCATATGTGGGTTGTGAAAAGAACATAAATGCAATGCCTCTAGTGCTGGTTTTAGTATAAGAACACACATGCAATGACTCTAGTGGGTCCATATGTGGTTTGTGAAAAGAACACACATGTAATGACTCTAGTGGATCCATATGTGGTTTGTGAAAAGAACACACATGCAATGACATTGGTTGATCCATATGTGATTTGTGAAAAGAACACACATGTAATGACTCTAGTGGATCCATAATGTGGTTTGTGGAAAGAACACACATGCAATGACTCTATTGGATCCATATGTGGTTCATGAAAAGAACACACATGCAATGACATTGGTTGATCCATATGTGGTTTGTGGAAAGAACAAACATGCAATGACATTGGTTGATCCATATGTGGTTTGTGAAAATAACACACATGCAATTACTCTAGTGGATACATATGTGGTTTTTGGAAAGAACACACATTGTTCTGGTGGTGTCACGGCAGATGCCATGTATAGGCTAAAGGTGGGGACAAGATGCACTAGAGGAATCCAGGGAGGAATATTGTGGTGATTCCACACACAGATGCTTTGTATTCAATCGGTTTCCAGGGTTACAAAAGCTACTTGAGCTATATTGGGGAGAGGAGGAAGAAGGAACTCTCTTACTCTCACCACTAGCTAGCTCTCAGGAACCAAGAATCAACCAAGTAAAAATCAACCCTTTCTATAGATGCCCTAGCCCTCCTTATATAGGGGTGGCTAGGTCTCCAATTAGGGCATACGTGGAGGCATATTCCAGGGAATATGCCTCTTCCCGAAATAGTAAACCGACCGAGTCACTTTTCCCCATCGTAAGCCATGCAGAGGCTACGTGAGCCTCTGCGGCGCCAGCGTCATCCGACACAGGCAGCGTCACCCTTGTCAGCCACGCCTCGGTGGTTCTAGCCTCTGTCCGCTTCGCTCACGCTCCAGCGTACAGTGACCTCCTTTTGACCAGCGAGATACCTTCCTTCACTTGCAAGCCTGATATAACCCGGATCATGCCTGGTTAATCCGGCCACACTGGTACCTACATACAAGTTAGATAAATCCTGTCGGCATATGACATAGGTCGACCAGGACTCAGTTAGGCGGACATCCTCCGGTCCGGGTTACTCCATGATTCGGCCTGCCTTGAGGTGACTCGGCCAGCACTTGCTTTGACCTTGCCATACCTCGGCTAACTCGGCCTTTATCCCCGACGTGACCCTACCCGGGGGTATCCCCCCAACACATATGGAATGGCATTGGTGGATCCATATGTGTTTCATGAAAAGAACACACATGCAATGACATTGGTTGATCCATATGTGGTTTTTTACAATAACACACATGCAATGCCATTGGTTGATCGATGTGGTTTGTGGAAACGAATATACATGCAATGATATTGGTGGATCCATATGTGGTTTGTGGAAAGAACACACTTGCAATGACATTGGTTGATCCATATGTGGGTTCTGAAAAGAACACACATGCAATGACATTGGTGGATCCATGTGTGGTTTGTGAAAAGAACGCACATGCAATGAACACTGGTGGATCCATATGTGGTTTGTGACAATAACACACATGCAATGACTCCAGTGTATCCATATGTGGTTTGTGAAAAAAACATGAAATGAACTCCAGTGGATCTATCTTGGAATAATTTGATGTATGACACGATGTATTTCATTGTAAAAGACACTCACTTTCCATTTTTATACTACTCAGCTTTGCCCTTGGTTTTTTGATACTACTTAGTTTTGCCCCCTCTCTCTCTTTCGTAGAAGAACAAACCTGTGCCCACTCTGTCTGCTACGCCCTGATTGGTTGTCAAAGTTGTCACATGGATCGTGCGCACCAACCGTTTATCCTGCGTGATCCAACGAGGCTCATTGCACACGTCGTGCCCTTCACAGGACAACGTGAGACACCACGGACGTCTCCCTCAGCGAGACTTCACAAGAAGGAACATGATGTCGTCCATGGAAAAAGTCGTCGGGTGGTCATGTCATGTTTAATCTAGTCTAGAAAGGCTACAAGTCTACTACACGGCAATTGGTCATCCATGGCCCACGGGCTATACCATTTTTACTACGTAGCGCGCCTGCACTCTCACTTACGACAGGCCCCCACCACATGAACCTTCCACGTAGTAGTCGCAGTTAGAAGAGCTGCCTACCGGGGCCCTCGAGGAAGCCTAAACGTCCCCGCATTAAAAACCTAGCCTATCGGGTCCTCCATTCACACTCATCCACTCCTCTCTCTTCCCTATCTAGCAAAACCCCACAATCTTCAACGTACAGGCACACACCTTCTCCATGAAACGAGTGCGTGGGGGTGAGTGTGCGGGCATCGCCGCCGGGGTGGTGCTTCATGCAGCAGATCTGGAGGAGCATCACACAGCACAAGGCGAGGAGGACGTGCACTTCAACCCCTTGGGAGACCATGTGCTCGCCGGTGCTGACGACTTTGGAGGCCCTGATAAGGGAGTGGAGTTCGACGAATACGCTCCACTCGTGTACCCGGAGGTACATTTATTTCTACATGTTTCATTTTTTTGCTCGAGCTTAATCTATCCTGGCTTCATAAAAAAATCTAGTCCTAATGATTAGATGCAATGTATGAACCGGTACATGGAGAGATCTAGTCTGTTTTGAATGAATCCACATTATTTATTTATTAATAAGTTATCAAGAACACAAACCACATTAATTTAGGAGCGAGCTAGGGAGACAGCCGTAATGAACTGTTGAACCTGTATAGACATGTTATTGCATCGAAAGTAACTAGGAATGGTGTAAGGAATATATATTTATTATTTTTCTCATTTCGATTTGCATCTCATACATTACAGGTATATTCAAGTGAGATGGACTCTGATAAGGAGAACAGGGACAACAAGAGCCGCCATGTCATCAAGAAGCTCAAGAGCGGGATAATCCCTTTCCGCACTCGACTTGGGGAGCTCAGGTACCCTTTCTGTAAGAAAGGAGTCAACCCGAGGATTGCCAGCTTGATTTCACATGCTGTTGGCATCGGTAAAAGCCCGGCTAGTAAACACAAGTCGGCGACCAAGGCTAAGCACGTTGCTTATGGAAAATTCCTAAGGGAGTATGTCAAGACCGGCCTGGTGTCCCCTTACTTAGGAATTAACAACTTCTAGCCGACAAACCCGTCACTGTGCTAACTCGGCAACTAATAATATTTAATTATCTTACCATTTCTAGACCCTTAAACTATGGGGATTTCTATTTTTGTACCCTCGGTTCGTTAGTTGTACCCAGTTTTCCCCAACTGCTTAGTTTTTCCTTACTTTTGCCCATCTCCTTGTCAGAAAACTCTCATATGGTCTGAAATCCGCCGTCTGTCAGCATTTCCATTATGTGTTGACAAGTGGGGCCGCATCATGATAATTTTGTGCTAATAAAATCCTAATCATTTATCATTTCCGTGGAGTGGAATGTAATGCGTAAACTTGTGTATACGAAAATTGTACACATTTCAACTCTTTGAAATCACACTTAATACGTGATAATATTGTGCTAAGAAAATCTTGAAAGATTATCATGTTCACATAGTGGAATGTAATGCACAAATTATACACCTTCGAACACGTTCCCTTCAAATTATAAACCTTCGAACACATTCCCTTCAAAACTGAGTACAACTGAATCACCAGGGTTAGACACGAGGGAAAAACGTGACTCACGGTACGCGTGTGCGGTGCACGTGGCGGTAGCGGAAACGTGTGGCTGTGCATGGTGCAGTAGCCTACGCGGTGCACGGTAGTGGAACGAAACGTCGCTTCCCTTTTCTTTTAATAGAGGCCTCCCCACTCTCCCTCGCTCACTCAACCGTCTCCACTGTCCCATCACCTTCTGCAAACCCCCAAGAAAACCCCAACCACGCTGGTGATGGAGAAGAACGACCTGGTGGCCATCGGTGCCTCCAAGCCTGCCGGCGAGGAGCCCCCGTCCCCTTATAAGCCCTAGTCCCCGTACATGCCCCCGCCCCATCCCCGCATGCACCGTAGCCGCCGGCGAGGAGGCCCCCGTCGGTCTTGGACAGATCCCGCTCGGCTGGGACCCCTACGAGGAGGTTATCTACATAAGGCCGGAGAGCCCCTACGACACCAGCATCGTCGACCCATGGTCGGAGGTAACCAGGGTTTTCTCCCCATCCCTTGTTCTCCCCCCGTTCCCATCGTTCGATGCTAGATCATATGTTATTAGGGCTCGACTGTTCGTACTTTTATAGTAGCTAATCCTCTTGTGTTAGATCTCATATTTCGATGAATCCCCCTGTTCGTATTTGAACCCCTCTGTTCGTAGTTGGGATCAGTATTCGATTTGGTCTGAGATTTGGGGAATAATCAAGAGATCTCGATCGGTTAATTTATGCAAATAATCAATCCCGATAATCAAAGTATCTCAATCATGTCCTTATTGCACTATACTGTTTTTGTCCAACAGGAGGATAGAAGCGGCGTCCGCAGCGACGATGAGTCCAAGGACACGAAGACTCGTCATGTGCTGAGGAGGCTAAAGTCTATCTAGTACAACAACTTCTTCGCCGGTGACGTGTACAGGTGCCCCTTCTTCCCCACCAGGAGGCTCCACGCCACGGACTTCAACTCCCTCGTGAAGCATGCCGAGGACGTGAGGACCTGCGGCGAGTCCGTGAACATCCACGGCTTCATAGCCAAGCACCAGGCGCTCGGTCTTCACCTATGCAACCTCTAGAAGGTGGTTATCGAGGAGGGTCGCATGCCCTCGATCAAACCTAAGGCGCCCAAGGTCAAGGGACTACGCAACAAGAAGTGGAGGAGGCGCCAGAGGGAGGAGACGGAGGCCCTCCTAGCAGAGGTCACGAGGGGCCACTGATCTGCTACTGCTGCTGCTGCTGTAAAGCAACTTCTTTTGTCTTGTCTATCTTGAACTTGTCAGCTGCTAATTGACGAACCTCCTTAAGTACCATACTACATAACGTATATTAGCTGCTTTATCTACATCTGCTCTGTATACTGAATTTATTTATTGTGTTGGTTAGTTTTGCTACTCTAGATTTGCTACCATATTGGGGGAAAATGAGGGCAAAAGGAACAATGAATGGAGAGAGAAGCTCCTCCAGATTTGCTACCTTTTTGGGCAAAAAAAACACAACTGTTAGTGAGAAAAGGGAAAAGGCGCTCTTAAAAAGGCCAGATAATAGAAAAACTTCCAATTTAGGCAACTGGGTGCATGTAATGGTCAAGCCTTTGACCAGACGGCACCCCCTCCGAGCGCATGTGTGGGCTTCGAAATTGAGGGAGGGCAAAAGTGAGGACAAACTAATCGGCTGGGGAAAATAGAAATCCCTAAACTATGTGGTGCGTTGAAATCTCATGCTTTTCCACCGACACGTGTGCTGCAAAGTTGCTTGATCGTGCGTGCTTACACCAGTGGCCTACCCAGAAACTTATAGAAGCATGCGCAAACGAGCTTCAATTTGGCAAATTCTAGACAAAATCACCAAATTAAAGAAAGGGAATTGCAAGCTTTGCGCAATCGGCAGGCCTGAGCGGCTGCCCCGGGGTGCAGGGATACTAGGTCCCTGTCTATGCTTACACTTCTTAAACTCGTTGGGAATAATAATCAAAAATAGTTGTACACTTCCTTCTGTCATGTCACGTTACGTCGTGTCAGCATCGCGCACCCGCTGCGGATCGACAACGGGATGGAGGTATCCGTGACCGGTCTCTGCCACGCCAAAGCCACGTCGCACACCTGTCCCATCACCTACCGGACACGGCCGCCGAATTTAATCGCTAGGATTGGAAACTAATGGTGCTCACCCGGTCAAACATGCTTCCGCTTGGGTATGACCGGAATATTGGTAAACGCAATTTAAGCATCGCCTTCCATCTCCATAGTACATCACTGTGCAAAAATCCCCAACTCCTTCCTTCCGCCGCTGCCGCAGCCACGTCAAGAACCATTAACGCTGCCGCAGGCACCGCCTACGCCGGGCCATGCCACCGCACTAGATCACTCCACCGCCACACCCAGTCCCATCCACCGCTACCGACCCTAGGCCACCGCCGCCGCATTAGCTGCTGCCATGGACGCAGAGTACGGCGTGTTCGGTGAAAGGAGCGACTTCACCGATGAGTACACCGTCACCACCCATGGCACCACCAAGCTGACGGTCATCTACACAAATGAGTCAGGGGAGGTCGCCAAGGTCATCGGAATGTATGGGCGGTGGCTATAGGAGCCGATGGACAGGTACAAAATCGTCGGCCTTTACAGGAGATAGGAAGAGGGTGGCGCTTTAGCAGTTGTCCATGCGCAACCACTGCCTCCTATACCACGTATGCAGGGCCAAATCTGTATGCCCGGATCTTCGCGAGTTCCTACACAGGAGGGAGATCTACTTCGCCAATGTCAACATCAAGAATGACACTCCGAAGCTAGAGCGGGATCTCCTTGTTCATGTCGTCAATCACGTCGATCTCCAACATTTCTGGAGGTACCCGGATGGCGATATGGGGAAAGCCGGCATGGCTAGACTCGCTGCCGACATCATCGACCATGAGTACGCCGACATGAAAGTTGAGTTCCTGAAGCACCTGCACGAGCGATGTGAGTGGAGGCACCTGAATTACGATAGGATCAAGTACGCAGCCAGGGACGCGTATGTCTGCTACGAGATGCTCAACAGGATCTGGCGGGTGAGTGAGTGTGATGTTTACCACTACTAGTTTCTCATTCCATTCCTAGTTTTATCTCCCCTGTATTTTATCTCGCATGTATTTTCTAAGCATTCTGTGTCTAAGATCCGAGCTCATATGATCCCTGTGCTATTAGGTAGTTAACCTGTATGAATTACATTTTCCCCATTTGTATGCTCAACATTCATACTTACAAATTCCATTTGTTCCATTTGCATACGGCAGAATCCAGGACTGACATGCATAAGGTGGGATACAGTCATAAGTCATAACCAAACCCACATTATAGCAAAGGATACATTCATAACCAAACCCAGATTATAGTTCGACCAAGGTAAAACACAGCAGTTTGTAATTGCTCACATAGTGTACTTCTGAAATAACATGTTTTCATAAACATAACAAGCCCCATATAAACACAACGATCATGCACTAAAAGTCAACATCCTAGCCTGTTGGAGAAGGCCACCGATCCTAGCATGCCTTCAGTCGCTTGCCCCGGATTGTAGATTCATCTACACTCCGGCATCTGGGGCAAACAACCTGCCTTGGTGGTGGTTCAATGATGCGATGCCTAGAACAAAATTATACATTCTGGCGGTACAGCTCGTGGCCAACATACCCGTCAATTGCAGGGTACTTCAGATTAGGTTCAAAAAGCGGCTTATCCTCCGAGTAAACGTGCCATAAACGCCTCCACCAACATCTCGGCAATTTTACCTTCATGTTAGCGTACCATGGGTTGATGAGTTCGGCGGCAAGATCGGCCATCCCGGTCCTACCGCCCTTCATCCCTGAGATCAAGTAAATTTTCTAGATGTCCACTCTACACTACTTTGGGATTTTAATGTTCATAGTCGGGCTTTCAAGCAATTTAGTGTCATTCGTGATGTCAAGACTAGTAAATGTTATCTGCTGGTTCACGAGAAAATCATGAAACAGCACCCTAATCCTTTCACCCCACCTGCATGAAAATGAATTCAAACAAATAACCTAGCAATAACTTTTGCAAACAGACGGTTCAGGAACAAAAAGACTGCAATTACTAGATCCCGTCATCCCCCATCTCGCCAAAAGGCTAGTATACGCGGACGTGCCCCTTCATGGAGAGTTGCGCCACGGCGATCCTATGGTGATCGCGACTGTAGTCGAGGTCGAGACCTACGAACCTATTTTCTTCGAACCGCAGCTAACTCGAGTAATTATTCAGAGTGTTCCTCAATGTCCGAGGGTCCGTGACGTAGATGACATTGATCTTCTTCCCGCCATGTACTTATATGTCGAAGTACAAAGTCGCTTGCCTGCCATCGTTTCGGACATCCGAAAAGTCCATGACTACAAGCAAGAGGGAAAGGATACAGAGGAAGACGGTGATGCCATGGCGGAGGAAATGGATGAGGCCGTGGAGGAGAAAGACGATGAGGCCATGGAGGAGGAAATAAGACAGAGAAGTGAAACTGCTTACTGCAAGATTGGAACCGGCCTTACTAATATCTTGAATGGAGCATGATCGTTCGTAGTAGGGTGAAGGTGGAGAAAAACGGCGGTTTTACACGTCGACGCTAGCGCTGCCTAAAATTTGTTCTAGGCCACTTGCATGTGGTGGAATCGGGTCAGCCATGCATGAGCCAAGTCAAACGTAGTCACGTTTGCACGTGCCGACCTTCACTCACTGAAAGGCAGACCACACATTTTTATCTCTTACAATTTATTTTTTCACTTCCTCTAGACGGTTCCGATGCACGCCCTTAATAATTATGCCCTCCTTCCTTGTCTTCCATGCGGACGAGAACCAGCGGCGGTGGCGGTACCTCACTTGGTCACTCCCTACTCGAACAACTGCCCCATCCCTGATTCCATCCCCTCTCAAATCCATCCGCCTCCTTATCACAACGCCTCCATTAATCTACCGGATTCCAGACTCCATTTGCCGCTATGGGTAGAGCTTGGGGTAGCAGCATGATGAAGCGAAAGGAATGCGATGACGACGCAGATGGCTAGGGTGGCCACCACCGTGAGGATTGGAGATGGCCGAACCTCAGCGCCGTGATTGTGCATAGGATTGCCACGGGGTTGGACATCATCTCTGCTGGCAGCCTCGCTCGCTGCATCCCTGGCTACCGCTTCACGTTGCGGGACATGGACAAACAACCATTCGGCCCGCTAGGCCTTCTTTACCCGAATACCAGCAAATGGCCAAACGACCGTGATGGCCACGTAAGTTAGTATCTTGCTTATTGGTTCAGTCATATCGTTGATTCATATGTGCTGAACTCTCATCGGAATCCTATGTTCCTTTCGTTGAACGTGTTGTGTGCATGCGCGGTTTGAACAAATTGAACCATTTAAGACTATTATATACAGCGGAATCTCTGGTCGTACCTGATATTCTGGTATTTTCGTAGTGACATAGTCTTAATTTAGGTGATAGATGAGTTGTCAATTTCGATTTGCAATGGAATGCCTGCTAGGTGGTATTCTGTTTCCTAAAATAAAAATAAAAAGATTAGACAATTTAAGGGTATTATGCCCCGAGCTATTTATGATCATTGTCAGTAGTTTGTTCTGGGGGAGCTCTGCTCCTACTCCATATATTGGGTATCTTCGTAGTGACACATGCACAATTTAGGTGATATTTTGGGTACTTTAATCTGAAGGTCCAGTTGTCAAATTGTATTTGCAATGGAATCCATGCTAGGTGATTGTACCAACTGACAACAAACTCTGTAGAATATTCATGCAAAAATGATGCTGCCGGATAAGTGGTCGGAATCAGTAGTGGTGAATATTAGGGAAGAAGAAGAGATTGAAATGGGATGACCAGAACTGGGTGGGTGGCAACGACGAGTGGCTGGTCCTTTTATCCCAGGATTGGAGTACTTGGACTCTGAAAAATGGCTACAGATCGTTGAGATTTACATTGCCATCTTTGGATGGTGTTGGAATTACGGCATTCAACACCGGGTGGCCGTCGCACATTTCCGAATTCGCTTACAGGTTCAACATGGCAGAACTTGAGCTCCTAAAGGTACAACTCCCACATAGACCGCGGGAGGTGTGGAATACCTTGGAGTACGACCTCTTAGCGGTGTTCGACAAGGCAATCACATCCATGAGATGCCCAGAAGACAAGGAATGGACAGTCCTGCGCGATGACTTCCGGCGGCCGGAGAAGTATGTCGACGCCATCTTCACCTCCAGCTACCATTCCAACAAACCGCAACGCATTTATGCGGTCACTAAACCTAGAAGCGACGTGCGTGTTTGGGAGCCGTTCATCTTGGGTGAGCCATGATGTCATATAGCATGAAATCCCATTCAAAATTCTGCTTACTGACTATAAGTAACACGCAGGTACCTGATGTTTACGCACTTCTATTCTTGTAGACAGTTGTTGGGCCTCCAAGTGCAGAGGTTTATAAAACTATAACAAGTTTCCCTTAACTGGATTACCCAAGGTTTATCGAACTCAAGGAGGAAGTGGTCAAAGGTATCCCTCTCAAGCAACCCTGCAATCAAGATACAAGAAGTCTCTTGTGTCCTCAACACACCCAATACACTTTTAAGGTGTGTAGGTGCACTAGTTTGGCGAAGAGATAGTGAAATACAAGTGGTATGGATAATTATAAGTGGTCACGGTGCCGGAAAAGAGGTTGACGGGTAGGAAGAGACTAAAGGCAATCTGAAATAAAGATGGAAGCAAGCAAATATGTAACAGATCTAGTTGCAAACGGTGTTTCAATGCTTAGAAACAAGGCCGATGGATCATACTTTCACTAGTGAACACTCTCATATAAATACCTTCTCTTTATGATACTACTCTGAACTAGTCTCGGTTGGATAACTCTAGTCCATGATAGGGCTATAACAGCACACCTCAAAGTCCGCTTTCCCATCTAGATAACCCCTCACTGTCACCTTGAGTGCTATATGGTTCCAACAAACACCACAATTTCATAGAGACATCCAACTCCAAATATAACTCATAACAAGTATTTGTAATCTCTAGCCTAAGTGCCACCATGGTGTGCATGCTATCACTTTCACACATGTGGGGAGAGCTAGAGATCTATTAAAGCACTTGAGTAGAAAGGTAGATCTACTTGATTACAAAGCTCATGATCACAATATGATCATGCATAGATAGAGAGATGAACACATAGCTATCGGTAGAACCCTTAGCCTCGAGAGAGAACTAGTCCCTACTCATCATGGGAGTCAGCAACGGCGATGGAGATGGCGGTGGAGTTGATGGAGATGGCGGTGAAGATAGTGAAGAGGCGACAGCGGTGCCGGCGGCGGCGCGGAGGACTCCTTACTTGCCGCTAGTATCACAGGGGAGCACTGCCCCTTAGCCCTCTTCCTCCATGGCTTCTTGGGAGCCCTCTCCCATGGAGATGGGATCCATGGGGAGGTAAAAACACGGCTTTGGTGGCTGTAATTTCGTGGGTGGAGGTTTATCCCACGAATTAGGTTTTCCTCTCTTTATATAGCTTCTCGTATTCCCGTCACCCCATCTTGGGCTGCAGTAAATCGGGCCTATCGGGCTCATACGGACTCGGAATCAGCTAAATTTTATGTCTAGAACATTTGTCGCGAAATGGTCAACAACTTTGTAGTTCAAATGTTTCCTGTTTGACACCATATTTGATCCAAAATGTGACCATCTTCAAAAAGAGTTCTGAGATAGATTTCTGGAAAATCCCAATTTGACTCCAACAAGGTTTCCACTTGTATTCTTGGTAATTCCTACGCATTAAAGTGTAAAACAAGAACATTGTGCACTTTTGAAACTATTAGTAGGTTAGTCCAAATAAATCATAAACTTTATATAAAAAGGAGTATCAAAAGCATATTATTAGCATAAAACAATCAAAAATTATAGATACGCTTTGGACGTATCAACATCCCCAAGCTTAGTTCATGCTCGTCCTCGAGTAGGTAAACGATAAAAACAATATAATTTTTGAGGTGACATGCAGCCAACACAATCTTGATCATCATTATTGTAAAAGCATTGATAGCTGGGATCAAGGTACTCTAAACATGAACATGAAAGATAGAGTTTAACAATAAGACATAGCAACTATGTTGTAACATGAAAAGGTACAAACAAAAGATCATGAATAACAATGCATTGAAAGACGTTTGTTTTTTTCACATATAGAAAACATAGCATAGTGGCATTCAGCTTGTCCCCCACGGAGTAGCAAAAAATAAATGCATATGACACCTTCAAAGTTCATAAGGGTGACTAGATACAAATAGTTTAAGAACAAGCAATATCAAAGTTATGAATCAATCAACAAGTCTGGGGACAATGCACATTAAACTAAGAATGGCCACTGTGCTCTCTTAATAGGTGCATAAAGATAGAAGATGGAGACTCAACATAAAAGTAAAAGAAAAGGCCTTCATAGAAGGAAGCAAGGATTCAAGTCTCATAAAGAGCTTCCAAAAATTATGGTAATTATTAGCTTTCAGCTCTCATTGCCCCTATCATAAGCATCTTTAGGTGATTAAGGTTAAAGTGACACAACTAAGAGGATATGCTTGACAAGTTATAAGCTGAAATCTCATGCCCCTTACTTACGAGTACCGAACCTCATGCTACTCCACTTTAGTCACAAGTAAGCTCTTGTCATTGTAAGTACATATGTATCATAGAGAACCGCCAACATGGTACCCCTTGCATGTCATACATGAGCTATCCCATAATCAAAATGACAAGGTAAGCAGACAATGAGCATCTCATCGATCTTTTTATTTGCTATTTGCATAGGTTTTTATTGAGGATGCTTCATAGAATGCTCATTATGGTTATGATGCAAGTTTCCACCATGATTAGACATGGATTAGGCTAGCGGCCCAGGCGTTTCTCTAACACACATACAAACTCCATGATCTTACAAGTTCCACTTTTGTTTCACACCACCAGGATCCATAAGCAAAAGAATCATGATATCAACGGAATAATAAGTGCAATGTTGAAAGCGTTCCCCATGATACATGATTCTGCTAACTTCAACTTATAAAGTGCAAGCATATACACAACCAAGATGGACACAATGGTTCAAGTTTATTAAGGGCAAGAAAATTAAAGTGTGCCATCAAGTTTGTGAGAGCTTTAATCACTAATTTTCACATAACAAGTTTAATTCGAAAGGTAGATAAAAACATGAATATACTTGGAATAGCAAATGCTAATAGGTAGGTATGGTGGACTCTTTGGAATAACTTGGTTTTATTTGGTGTTGGATGCATGAGTGGAACTCGTACTTGGTTATGGAGGCTAGCAAAATACTGGGAGCGACCAACTAAGAGAGCAATAATGGCCATAATCATGCAAAGCGACAAAACATTGATTAAAGCATAAAGTGATATTACAAGTAGGAAACTAAAGGATCATAAAGGCTATGGTGACTTGGGATAGTCATAACATGGTGTGGGCATGCGCCAAGTCAACCCAAATAAAGCATCAAAGGAGAATGCCACAATACTATGCTTTAATATGCTAAAACAACGCATGATTCTTTCAAGGCACGTTAAGCAATCTCAATTATTTGTAACAAGTCATGCTACAGTAATAATCACTAAGCATAAAGCCAAAACAATATCAAGCATGACATGATAAAGTCTAAGTCATAGTCAAAAACAAGCTCCTTTTATACCACTTAAGCATGAACTTTCCTACTCTTTTCCAATCCAAACCAACTTATTTGAAAGAAATCACAAAGATAATAATAAGTAAAGACCAGTGAGCTTGTATAAAAAATCAAAAAGGAAGAACTAAAAACTTCTAAGCTGAAAGCACAAGTAAACTAAGGCTAAACCTAGTGCTAGCAAAAGATAACACTCACTGAACAATAAGAGAGACAACTAGAGTGTTCTAGGAAATGAATAATGGGGTGTGTCTCTCTCCAAAAGAAGTGTGTTGGGATCCAACCAACTTATTTAAACAAATCAAACAAAAGAAAACTAAAAACAAAAACGAGACGCTCTAAGAACAACACAATTGTGCATGAAACAGTAAAAATGAAGTGTTTGGAAGAAAACCTAAGATTTGTATTGATGAAGAAGGGGATGCCATGGGCATCCCCAAGCTTTGACGCTTGTACTTCTTGGATATTTCTTGGGGTGACACACGTGGCATCCCCAAGCTTGAGCTTTAGTCCATTCTTCATCTCATTAAATCATTCTTTCCATACACCTGAAATTTTTCCTTCATACAAAAACTTCACATAATCTTTATTAGCAACATTAGTGTACTCAAGATAATAAGTCTTTGGGTTCAGTTCCAACACCAATAAAACTTCCATTAAAACACAAGCTACTGTAGCATTTCCCTCAAAAATCTCAATTCCCCAAAAAGAACCCAAAAAGGAATCAGCAAGAAGCAAATGCAAATAATGGCAGAAATTTCTCAAAACAGACTAGCAGGTAAAAACTAATTTTTTCGAAGACCTTCTGTTGCTCAAATCGAAGAGTTTTGAACTAACGAAAGTTAGATAACAACCTGGGGCAGAAGCACAAAAATTCGCGGCTCAAACCGACGTACAGAGATTTTATACGAATTTGTACAGCGAAGCACAAAAATCTATTTCGGGACAGCACTTCCCCAAATCTTACTTCCCTCTCACTAGAGGTTATTCTTGGCACAAAAATCACATAAAAAAGGATAAGGAGAAGATATTACATAAGTAATAACTTCCAAGACTCAATAAAACTATTGGTGTTGGGGATATACTTTCCGGGTATCCTCACGGTTCCTCACTGACCAGGGTGGCCCACTTCTGGTTAGAGCTTTGGTTCACGGGCGGCCCAGTCAGGGAGAAAAGACGGAGTCGAATCTGGCTACGGGAAGGCCCAGAAGACTTACCGGGCCCATAGTGTTACTTGTAGTTTAAGATGTACTCTGTAACCGACTCTTAGTCGTAACCGGATAGATCTTTCTTGTAAACCTTATGCCGGATATCTATATAAGCCGTCCTAGGGAGACCCTTTAGGGCAACACTCAAAAAACCTCAATAGTCTACAATATTAACTCGCACAGGTGAACCCTTGTAACCCATATTCCGGCTCTGCCGTATAACTAGATTGCTAGCAGGAGTAGGATCCGTCCAAAGCCGGCGGATTCGAACCTGGGTAAACTTGTGTGCTCACCGTCCCGGAACACCGTACGTCTCACACCCCTCTCTTCCGCACGCCTCGAGGACCCCCTCATGGCGTACTTGTCATCAATTCGATGACAGTTGGCGCCCACCGTGGGGCAAGTGAGCTTCGGATCTGCGTTCCGAGCGGAATCTGCAAGAATTGAAATCGGCGAGACTATCGCCGTCGGTCGCATCCTCTACCCCCGTGATGTCCCTCTCATTGTTCTCGACGAGACTTGGATTCCGGTTAGGGAGGCCGTGACTGCCTAAACAATCATGTCCTTTGGCGAGATCGATGTTTACATCGGTTTCACCGAACCTGCCCCACCCACCCCAGCGGTGATGATAGAGGCAGAAGAATCTTCTGAGTCCCCTTTGTCCGCGGAGGCGGCAGAGTTCCGGATCTCAAAAAACCCTAATCCCACCCAGCCCACACCGGTTGCAGAGATAGTGGAGAAATCCGAGCCTGAGGAACACCTAGCGGTCAAAGTCGAATCTAGAGTGGATCTCCTTGGAGAAGCCGGATCCCAGATCGACCCACCTGTGGGAGTCGAAATCCAGGAGGAGCATATCAATGACACTGATTCCGGCTCTGATGACGCCGGGACAGACATGCCTTTCCTAAGGTACACACTGCGACATATGATAATGCAAGACGCAAGCGCAGATGCAATTCTCGAGACCATTAAAAGTTTCGACAAAGCTAATCGCGAGAGCCGCAGGTACCTTAGGAAGCACGCATCGCACTTCATCGGATATGTTGGATCCGGATCCAAAGCTCTGCCGATGTTGTAGAAAACACAGACTCTGTGCTGGAGGCAATTGGAACAAACGCCGACGTACCCACATCCTCGGATGAATCGATGACGTCAGCAGATTTCCGAAAGTTCTCCCCGGAATATGAAGAGGAGTACAACTCCAAAGCAGCAGAAGAAGGGGAAGCCATGGATGAAGGATCCGGGGAACACTCTCCCAAAGCGCATGATGACATGGAAATCGGAGATAATCCCGAGGTCCAGATGTCCGAAAGTGCCGATCAGAGCTTGACTCCAGGAAACGGACCCAAAGCCGTCTTTGCTACCGGCGCTGCCAAGAAGGCAAAGAAGAAGAACAAGACCCCGGCGAAAGACCCTCTGACAGAGGAGGTGATTGCCGAGGAATATGAGGAAGACTCGGATGGAGCACTTATCCCAGACGAGCTGAAAAAAGAAGAATCGGTGGATGGACACATGATCACTGAAGGTAGGCGTAAACTCATCGATGCTGCATTAACCACACCTATCCCTACAGCTGCAGAACTTACTGCTGAAGAGCTGGACGAAAGGGCCCAAGCCCTAGAAGCGCGTCGTCAATAACTCCTGGATGAAGCCAAAAACATTCAGGAGGAAAAGAAACGCATGGCAACTAAGGACTACTTGTCCCGGCTGCATCAGAAGACACGAAAACGTTACACATGTGACGATCAATTTCTTGAAGTAAACAGGGTCCTCTTTGAAGGAGATCAAGGGATGCCTCATCTCAACAGCAAAGGAGATCTGGTGTATCCGACACCGGTACAGAACACTGTCGCAGCTCGAGATATCCTGTCAAATAACCAAGGCCTAGAACAGGTTCGATTGGGCATCAAGCTACTCACCAAGGGTCTGGAGCAACAGACGGCTGCGAAATCCAAAGTGGAAAGCTGGTATCCAAATCTGACCAATGTCACACGGACTCAGCCTGGAATGATATAAGGCCCCAGCATGTTCCAGAACAACGTTATCGTTCCCACCGACGGGAAGACAACCACTCCATAACCGGATCGTCAGGACAGCATCACAGAGCCGCACGTGACTGGAGCAACGTCGCTCCAGCGGCCGAGCAAGAGGCCATTGGTGCACTGTATCCGAGAAATCCTCCCCGACAAGAGTTTAACGATCGAAGGGGAGAAGATAAAGAGAAATGTCGGGAGGAGGATCGCCAAAAAATGCCACCTCCTAGACATGAAAGCCGTCCGGCTGGTCCTCACTGTAGTGGGAACGATGGACGAAGGAACGACGGAAACCATGCCGGGTCAAGCTGGCAGGGGGCTCGTCATAGTGAAGACCCTCCCCGGATCCGGAATAATGACGCTCCGGACGGAGGCCGGCGATCAGCCGGAAACAATCCAGCTGCCCCACCCTCTCCACCAAGCAGTCATCACAACGGCTCTCGAGGGGGACAAGGAGGATGACATGGCGGAGGAAGTGGTGGCAGAAGCCGAAGTCCAGACCCAAGGCACCACAGCCACAGCTCACATTCGGGACGATCTCTATCCCCGAACGACACAAGGCACAGGATCAACTCCAACATAGAGGCGCGACGCTATGAAAACGATGATATCTACGTGGGCCCAAAATGCTTCGGACCACGCATCAGAGCTACAAGATTCCCGGAAGGATTTGCTATCTCAAGGCATATCCAAGCCTACGACGGCATTGCTCGGCCAGATACCTGGCTACAGGATTTTTTCCAAGCTTGCTGCATCGCCAAAGGCGGAAACATCCTGGTCGCAACACGATATCTCCCACTTATGTTGCGGAAGACGGCACGATCATGGCTCAATGAACTTCCAGAGAACACCATCCATAACTGGTATGACATGCAAAGTGCGTTCTTTCGGAATTTCGAAGTCACATATCGGAGGCCCTGTACGGTCGGAGACCTACAGCGTTGCACCTAGAAAGCCAGAGAAACTTGCCGGGATTACCTCTGACGATGGATCGACACCAAGAACTCCTATGAAGGAGTAAATGATCAAACTGTGATTGAAGCTTTCATTGCAGGTCTCCCAATTGGTCTACTGCGTCATCGTCTGAAGTGTGACAAAGTCACTAATTTGGGAGAGATGATAGAAACAGCGAGCAAGTATGCAGATGATGACGACGATGCAGAGGGATTGCTCAATGCCCTAGTTGTGCCTCAGTCGGAAAAACAACCAAAGCAACAAGCTCATAAGCGCAAAAATACCTCGGAAGAAAAACCCAACGCGGACACAACAGTGGTCACTGCTACTTTCGGGTCTAGAGGACGAGGAGGACGCGGCGGAGGCCGCGGGCGTGGCCGTGGGACTTAAAGGGTCCAAGGTAGAGGAGACCAGCAACCAGGCAAAACCTACTCTTGGGCGGACATTGCCAATAACCCATGTGTGCATCACTTAGACGCCAATGGGGGCTCGTCCCACACCAACGCCAAATTTTGTTTCAATGACGACATCAAAAGAGATGACACCGCAGGCTACAAAGCTAAGCGGAACAAGGGAAAGAAGAATCCCGAAAAAGATAAGGAGACCAAGGAAGATTCTAACATGGAGGAAGCTGATGCTTCAAATCCCAAGCCGTAAGGGAAGAAATATTTTCTGACCAAAAAAGACACTTATGTCACCTTCCTCGGATCTCAACCAGCAAAGGTCAAGAAAGCAATTCTACATGAGCTCAATGCAACAGTTCCGGCTGTCCCCCAATTCTTGGACTGGTCGGAAGTGGCAATCACATTTGACCGCGCTGATCATCCGCCTAAGTTGCATAGGCGAGGAAAATATGCCTTAATCGTCAATCCACTTATTGACGGTTATGGTTTCTCCAAGACCCTCTTGGACGGTGGTAGCAGTATCAATATTCTCTTTGTCGAAATGCTACGCCGGATGAAGATCTCGGAAACCTAGCTGAACCATAGCTCTGTGATGTTTCACGGAGTTATCCCAGGAAGACAAGCCAATTCCCTGGGAGAAATCACTTTGGATTTTACCTTTGGAACTCCAAAGAATTATCGGACGATGGCACTTTCCTTCGAAGTGGTCCCGTTCAAGATCGCGTACCACGCTATATTTGGACGTCCGGCTTACTGGGCTTTCATGGCTCGTCCGTGTTACATTTACAATATGATGAAAATTCCAGGTCCCAACGGCGTAATCACTATTTGGGGAGACCCGGAGAAAGCGCGAGAGTGCGAGGATGGAAATTCCACCTTTGCTGAAGCCGTGCTGCACGCCTAGGAGTACCAGGAGATCAAGAAGAGCATAGATCCGTCCGAGATGCCCGCAACGAAGAAGGAGGTGACAAAGCCAAATCCGGAGTTCAAGGCATCGGAAGAGACGAAGAAGACGCCATTGAAGGATGATGACCCCTCCAAGGTAACCTAGATAGGCATAGGCCTAGATAGCACATAGGAAAGCGCGCTCGTCAAGTTCCTCCAAGGAAATCAAGATATCTTCGCATGGCAGCTATCTGACATGACCGGAGTACCTAGGGAACTTTTCGAGCACTCTTTAAATGTAAACCCGAACGCTAAACCCGGCAAACAGTCCTTACGATGTTTTGGTGATGAAAAGCGTAAGGAAATAGCTAAGGAACTAGCACGACTCGAGTTAGCCGGATTCATAGAAGAGGTCATCCACACTGAGTGGTCGGCCAATCCTGTAATGGTCCCTAAAAAGGACACCACTGATTTAAGGATGTGTGTTGATTATACTGCCTTGAACAAGGCTTGTCCAAAAGATCCGTTCAGTTTGCCCAGAACTGATCAAGTTATTGATTCTACGGCAGGCTCGTAACTCCTCTGTTTTCTCGACACATATTCTGGTTATCACCAAATACGGATGAAGGAATCTGACAAAGTCAAAACTTCATTCATAAACCCCTTCGAAACCTTCTGTTTTGTTACGATGCCCTTTGGGCTGAAGAACGCAGGAGCTACCTACCAACGCACGATGCAGCGTTGCCTCCACGACCAACTCGGACGCAATGTAC
Organism: Avena eriantha; assembly: GCA_910589775.1. Lineage (NCBI taxonomy): Eukaryota > Viridiplantae > Streptophyta > Magnoliopsida > Poales > Poaceae > Avena > Avena eriantha. The sequence goes on from OU342745.1 coordinate 160,934,953, forward strand.
ATGCATACGTGGATGGCATTGCGGTGATGTCCAAAAAGAAGGAAACGCTGATTTCCGACTTGGAGGAAACATTCGCCAATCTACGAAAATACAACATCATGCTTAACCCGAAGAAATGCTTCTTTGGAATACCAGCCGGAAAATTGTTAGGTTTCATCGTGTCTCAAAGAGGCATAGAGGTGAACCGGGACAAAATCAAGGCTATACTCAATATTTCCAGGCCAGCTCGCCTGAAGGACGTACAAAGATTAACTGGTTGCATCGCTACGGTCAGTCGATTTGTAAGCCGACTTGGTGAAAGAGCCGCACCATTATACAAACTCCTGAAAAAGACCAAGGATTTTGTTTGGACAGACGAAGCTGCTACAAGACCTGAAGATAGTACTCTCACCTGCTCCTATCCTTGCAGCGCCGGAACCTCAGGAACCGATGTTGCTCTATCTTGCTGCGACAAATAAAGTCGTTAGTATCGTCATGGTGGTGGAGAGACCGGAGGAAAATCAGGAGCACCTGGTGCAGCATCCGACTTACTTTGTCAGTGAGGTCCTGACAGAATCAAAATAGCGGTATCCGCACTATCAAAAGTTGGCTTACGGTGTTTTTCTGGCATCTCGTCAGTTACGACACTATTTTTCAGGAGCATCCAATTACCGTGGTGAGCACACCTCCCATGAGAGATATAATCAACAACAGTGACACCACAGGACGCGTGGCCAAATGGGGCATAGAGCTTTCAGCTTTTAATATTGAGTACAAACCCCGGACAGCAATCAAATCCAAGATCCTTGCCGACTTTGTCGCTGATTGGACAGAGACGAAGGAAAATATGACCCTCCCGGAGTCAGAATATTGGACCCTCTACTTTGATGGGTCTAAGGCTCGAGGGGGCTCAAGGGCTGGCGTGGTGCTCAAATCACCCCAAGGAGATAAACTTCTATACGTGTTGCAGATCCACTTCATAGCGACAAACAATATTGCCGAGTATGAAGCACTGCTGCATGGAATTCGGAATGCTAAGGATATTGGCATCCGACGTTTGATGTGTTACGGAGATTCGGATCTTGTTGCTCAACAAGTGTCGGATATTTGTAATGCAAATAAACACATGGCAGCATATAAAGCTATTGTGGATGATTTATCTAAATTGTTCGAAGGGTTTGAAGTTCAACACATCCCTCGAGCAGAAAATGAGGAAGCAGATGCACTATCTCGGATAGGCTCTGCACGGAAAGAAGTCCCGGATGGCGCTTTTTTAGAGCACCTCAAAGTTCCCTCGATAAAGGGAGTAGATGAGGAATATCTGACCAAATCCGACTCACCTTTGATAGCAGTTCTGGCTGTAATTCCTAGCTAGACTCAACCCTACCTAGATTATCTGGTAGATGGCAAATTACCCGAAGACGAGGTGCTGAGCCGGTAGATTATCCGACGAGCGAAAGCCTATACCATAGTTAAAAGGTGAGCTCTATAAACAGAGTGCTTTTGGGGTTTTTCAGCGCTGCGTATCTCTAGAAGAAGGAGTGGAAATCTTAAGGGAAATCCATGAAGGAAAGTGTGGTCACCACGCTGTAGCCAAATCTTTAGTGGCAAAAGCTTTTATACACGGATTTTTCTGGCTTACAGCTCAGGCAGATGCCGAACGATTAGTCAGGACATGCAAAGGCTGCCAAAAGTACGCAAAACAAGCTCATGTTCTGGCTGATCAACTGCGAACAATACCTATAGCCTGGCCTTTTGCGGTCTGGGGGCTTGATATGGTAGGACCATTTAAACAAGCTCCAAGTGGATTTACTCACCTCTTAGTGATGGTGGATAAATTCACCAAATGGATTGAGGCTAAACCCGTCACTAGTTGTGATGGAGCAACAGCCAAAAGATTTGTCGAGGATGTTATAATCCGGTATGGTTATCCACATAGCATTATCACAGACAACGGGAGTAACTTCTCTATGGGAGAATTGGCAGAATTCTGCAACGAGCAAAATATCCGGCTTGACATTGCGTCAGTCGCACATCCACAGGCTAACGGACAAGTCGAAAGAGCAAATGGTTTAATCCTACAAGGCCTAAAACCGAGACTCGAAGCACCACTACGACGTGCTGCGGGGGGCTTGGGCAGAGGAATTACCCTCTTTAATATGGAGTTTACGAACAACTCCAAATAGGTCAACCGGATACACACCTTTCTTCTTGGTCTATGGTGCAGAAGCAGTTCTTCCTAGTGATTTAATTCATACTTCTTCTAGAGTGGCCGCATATATTGAAGAGGATGTCAAGATTTCTCGACAAAATGATCTTGACTTAGTCGAAGAAGTTCGCGTCGTTGCTGAAATGAGATCAATAGCCTATCAACAGAAGTTACGCAAGTATCATAGCCAAAGATTCTGAAACAGATCTTTCAATAAAGGTGATTTGGTTCTCCGGCTTGTGCAACAAAGAAAGCACAAACTTTCCCAGTATGGGAAGGGCCCTTTTTAGTTAGTCGAGTATTGCACAATGGATCGTACTACTTAACTGGCATGAGGCCATTCAAAGAAAGACCTGCTACTAAGAAGAGAAAGAGACCTAGAGGCAATACAAATCCGGATGAGTTAGACAAACCATGGACTATTTTTCCGCTACGTCCCTTTTATTCTTAGTTTATCCTTCTTTGTAATCATATATATGTACATGTTCTGTGAGAAATAAAAGTTTTGGTTGCCTCAAGTTTTCCTGAGAAGTTTTTTACCATCTTATTTCCGAATGATCATGTCATAGTCAAAAATCCCGGAATGCGTGAAAGTACTTTATTCTCATGTTCGTTCTGGTTTAGATTACCAATTCTAAAAATGCTACGTTCGGGTATAACTCTAAAGTTTCTAGTCTATACTTTGGTTCTTTGTCTGATTGCTGGATGCGGGTATTTTCTGAATAGTGAATTGTTGGTACTGGAAGCCGACTTTGTTTCCGAGTTTAAACTGGTTTAGAAATTGAGCTCCGTTGCTCGGCAAAGTTTCCGAGCAGAAGGTTTAGCCGCTCACGAAAGGGACGAGGCGGAAAGCCAGATAAACGATAAGTATAGGCGAAAAAATACAAGTGCTTATGTAAACATTTCAGGCACGCAAAAAATTTAAAGACAAAAGTGCTGAATAGATCAAAAGCTTAGCACTAGCAAAGTTATAGTACTGCATATTTACAGGCCCATCATGATTTTCAGAATAAACACAAATGTTTCTGGTAATCTATGATGCAGGAGAGGAAGGAGCTGCTGGCTCGCTGGATACATCGCCTTGATATCGTTCCGAGATGTCCACTTCTGATATGGTGTGGTCATCGTCTGAAACTTCTGCTGATTCTTCGGGAGGCGGAGGCGGAGTGTCCATGCGGGTGAAGAAAGGAGTTTCATAGCTGGTCAAATCAGCCACATGACACCCATATCCGGCGCAGGAGTCCATAATGGCCCTGATGTCCTGCTCCTGGCCATCTTCATCTACCTTGCAGTACCCTCTGGTCACTTGCCATGTTTCCATGGTGGCTCATGACCATGGTGATAGCGTTCTGCACCGCGGTCCACACGTAGGACATGTTCCAATCCTGGACAAGTTGCGGCATCTCCTTTGCCTTGTCCCGCACCTGAAAATCCGACAGGCTATGCATGTCCAGAATCTTGAGATGTTCGCCAATATCCTCAAGGGATTGGCGGAAGTCATGAAGCAAGTCACCGACTTGGGTAAGCCGGTGGGTGCGAGGCTCAGTGGAGGTGGAGTCCGTCAAGTTCAGAGGACCTATTAACAAAAATAGTTAAAGAAAATCCGACATTGAAAGAAGTCGAAGAAAATAGACAAGTCAGACAGATGGAACGTACCGAAAATGGCGTCGTCAACCTTGGTCTTCTCTTCCTGAAGACTCCAGAGTTCAGCCCGGAGCGCCTCGGAAAGGTCCCTCTCTCTGCACAACTCATTATTGAGGTCCGAGATTTTCTGATCTTGAGCAGCAATCTTACGATCACGCTCGTCAGTAGCCATGGAGGAGGACTCGAGAATTTGAGCAATGCTCTTCTCATGATCCGCTTTGAGCTGGTCCAGCTCTTGGCGAAGCGCCTCGTTCTCCACCACCAAAGTTTGAGGTTCTCGGCCTCTTCAATCATGGCGCAGGACTATTTTACCAGCACTGTAAGGCAAAAAGAACAACAGTTCAGTAAAAATCCGACTATGAAAACATGAAAGACAAGGTTTGAGTCTCGGAATGTTTACCTTCGGCCTCATCCTTGGCAACTTTAAGCTCAGCATTCTTAACTCAGAGAGCTTTGATCTCTCTCCGCTTATCACAGACATTTTTCAACAAATCCTGGCTATAGAATATACTTTCTGTAAGTCAGAATACCCAAAGTCAGAAAGCTACTAAAGACTCGGGCTATTATTTTTGCTAATATCAACACGAGCCTTGGGGGCTACACTAGTTCGTTCTTTGGCATCCTAAGGAAGCATAAACCTGGATTATTTATCCTACTTCATGCTTGGGGGCTAGAGGAGATGATATGAAATAAAGGAAAAACAGGAGTTAGAATTCTGACTTACATATTGTTTGCGAGTGAGTTTATCCAAACTCGCATTCACTTCAACAGCGACCTTCTCGGCGAGAGTCAGAGGGATCACTGGAGCCGTTGGAAGCTCACCGGCCCTTATCCTCTTGTCACGAAGATGCACTTGTTCAAGAAGATCAGAGTGCTTGATGTCCTCTGCTTCTTGTGCTTCTTCTTCGGCAGATAAGTTTCTTTTCTCCAGGCATTGCCTGGCCAGTCGCTGGATCTGTTCAGCAGATTTCCAGGACATGCCAAACTTGGCAAGTCCCGGATTGCTGAGAAGGTTTTCGGCAAAGTTTTTTGCCGAGGGATCATTACCCAAAGAGGGTTCACCCTTATCTATATCTGACTCACCCATGGTGACGTCAGTTTTTGATTCAAGGATCACAAGCTCGTTGAATGAGCCGGATCTTTTGTGACAGCCGGTGAAGGAATGATCACCGGTGTTGTGGAAGGTTGAGGGGTAGGAGTCGGAGGAGCCACGGTAGGAGAAGCTATGGTAAGCTTCGTCTGTCGCAGGGGCTTCGATGAAGTTCCCTTCCCCTTGCCCTTGATGAGCTGTTTAGCTCTGAGAATGTAATAAAGTCGGAAACATTACATCTCGGAAGAGAATTCGAGTAAAGCGCAAAGGTGGAAGTTGTGATTGAAAGTTACCTCTTCACGACGGGCACTTCCTTTGTGCCAACAGCCACTATCGGAGCCTTGCGCTTCTTGAGCGCAATGTCCGGCAATGGGACCAACTCCGCCTCCTGAGAAAACTTTGGAGGATATCCTTCGAGTGGAGCAAATTCCGACTCGTGGAGGTCAGCAAGCTGAAAAGAAGAAAACATATCAGTATTGCAATGTAACTTAAAGATTGAAACACATAAAAAGGTTTACTGTTAGAAGCTTACTGGCACTATGGGTTTTTTTGTCGTATGCATATCCAGAGAAACCTCCGGGGTCCTCCTCTCGATCTGCTCCCTTATCAGCCATTTAATCTGGCTTATGTAGCCTTGCGTGGTGTAGGCTCTAGGCTGATGCAGAGGGAGTCTTTGTTGGACGACGTGATGGAGTGCATCAGTCGGTCTTTGTGGTACTGAAGGGGTTGGATCCGACATGACACCCAACATTGGACCAAGTCAGATCCCTTCAGTCCTTTGTGTTTGATCAAATATTCAATCCGCCTCTTAGCGAGGATCAGATCATTAGTGAGAGTCGGAGGAGCCTCGTCCCAAGATGGTTGGGCCATGGCAGCTCCGTCGATAAAAGACGGCAAAGTAGTAGCTTTGCCGAGAGCTGGAATATCCTTGTGATAGATGAAGCTAGCTGGCCATTGTTTGACTGAGTCGCTGGCAAGAATCTTGGGATATGCGTGCTCACGTCTAAGTGAAAAACTAATTGTACCGGTGACAGAATTTCTCCGGACATGGCAGTAGTACCGGAAAAGAGTAAGGCTTGGCCTAATGCCAAGAAATCCCTCACACAAAGCCGCATAGGCGCTCACCTCTAAGAGAGAGTTGGGAGGAAGATGGTGGAGTTGAACACTATAGTCATCTATCACCTCGGAAAAGAATTCCGAGGGAGGAAATGACAAACCTCTATCGATGTGGGTGCCGAAGTGGACCCGCTCATCAGCGTGCGGGTTGGGGACGGTCTCCCCGGCGCCGCTCTGCCAGTCGCCGTCGCGGAGGAGCCCTTCTGTCTCCACGCCATGGAGCTTCTCGTCATCGAGCACGCAGGGGATCTAGACCCCGCGAAAGCTTTCCTTCTCCACCACCGCCTCCGTCGCCGCCGTTGCCACCAAACTGGAAGAGGATGAAGAAGCCATTTCTCCGTTGAGCTAGTGACCTAGGATGGGTGGCGTTGGGAGTTTTTAGGGGAAAGCAGAGGAGCTCTGTGCGTGCGGGGGAGATTTGGAGGAGAGGAAACAGCAAGGGAACATGTGAAGAAAGGAGGAGGAGAATCCTCACCCCTTATATCCACCTAACTGCACCAAGATTCGTGCAAATGCTACAGTGTAACCGCCACGCATCGTGGAAGGAACTGGGAAGGACCCACGCGATGATTGTGTCGCCTCGATCTCCGCGTACGCATTGAAACGGCGCCTCTGTTCCGCGAACTATGGACCCACCAACGCTGGTGCTGACTGGATGTCTGTCAGATGACATAACTTGACCATGACTGGTGTCAGGTGGCGTTAGAGACCAAGTTCCGGCTTAGTTTGAAATCAAGCTGGAAAATCCGAGTAACCTGTTGATAGGTCCGACTTATTTTTTAAGACCAAGATCTTATTTTTTGTTGTGAAGTTTCAGGAACCCTTCAAGATTCTGCAAGCCGAAGATCAAGCTAGACGATGATGAATTCAACTTTGGATCTTGGAGGCCTCCGGGGGCTGCTGTTGGGGATATACTTTCCGGGTATCCTCACAGTTCCTCACTTACTAGGGTGGCCCACTTCGGGTTAGAGCTTTGCTTCACGGGCGACCCAGTCAGGGAGAAAAGATGGAGTCCAATCTGGCTACCGGAAGGCCCAGAAGACTTAGCGACTTAGGCCCATAGTGTTACTTGTAGTTCAAGATGTACTCTGTAACCGACTCTTAGTCGTAGCCGGATAGATCTCTCTTGTAAATCTTAGGCCTGATATGTATATAAGCCATCCTAGGGAGAGCCTTTAGGGCAACACTCAAAACACCTCAATAATCTACAATCTCAACTCGCACAGGCGAACCCTTGTAACCCATATTCCGGCTCTGCCGTATTACTGGATTGCTAGCAGGAGTAGGATCCATCCAAAGCCTGCGGATTCGAACCTGGGTAAACTTGTGTGCTCACCGTCCCGGAACACCGTACGTCTCACACCCCTCTATTCCGCACGCCTCGAGGACCCCCTCATGGCGTACTTGTCATTAATCCGATGACAATTGGGTTATCTCCCAAGAAGTACTTTTCTTTAACGCCTTTAAGCTAGGCATGATAGTTTGAGAAGATGCTCACATAAGAAATATGAATTGAAGTAAAAGAGAGCATCAAGAAGAAAATTCAAAGCATATTTAAGTCTAACCCACTTCCTATACATAGGAATCTTGTAAAGAATCAAGTCATGAAAGCACAAAGCAACAAGCATAGGAAAACAAAACAAGTGCAACATTAAAATTTTCAACAGAAAGAGAGGAAACTTAATATTGTTGTGATGCATAAAACCATGTTTCCCTCTCTCATAATAACTTTCAGTAACATCATGAATCAAATTAACAATATAACTATCACATAAAGCATTCTTATCATGAGCCACATGCATAAAAGAATTAATACTCTCCCCATAAACATAGTCATTCTTATTAATTGTAGTGGGAGCAAATTCAACGAAATAGCTATCATTATTATTCTCATCACCATAATCATCAAATATAGGAGGCATATTGTAATCATAAGTAGTTTACTCCTCAATAGTAGGTGGACTGAAAATATCATATTCATCATTGTAATCATCATATATTGGAGGTTGTGTATCATCATAAGCAATAGAATAGTTATCTTCCAAAGTGTGTTCATTTGTAAACATATCATCATTGGAAGGAACATGGATAGCACTAATAGTACAACAATTATTAACGTCATCATTTTCAGAATTGGTACCGAAAAGATTTTCAATATCAAAAGTAGTGTGCTTTTCCCAATCATGAGCACTACTATAGGTAACAGGCATAGGAACATCATCAAGTTCAGACTCATCAAACACTATAATAGGAGCAACATGCTTAGGGGAAAATACTGTTTTCTCCCTCCTTTTACTCCTCCTTTTCTTCTTTTTCTTATTCTCTTTAGAAGGGAGAGGCTTGAAAGGAAGCTTCTCCATATACCCTGGTTTATTGTTAGAGACAATAGAAGAAACTTTGGAGGATTCCTTCTTTTCATTAATAAGATCAAAACACATATTAGTCCTATGATATTTTGGTAAAATCTCATCTTTTATAATATACCCTGTGTATGTAAGTATTTGTGTGGAAATTATCAACACAATAAAGATGACAACCATGCAGGACGCTATTCATATAAAAAACACTCATATCTACCAAAGAGGTTTTTCTTGATAACTCTTCACAACCCAAAAATAATGTAAGTTCATCATGCTGATTAGGAGTGATCATGTCATCACAATACAAACTTGCAGTACTCATTGGATTAGAATGACAATTATTATGGCCTGAGCATTGAAAATTGAAATGACCCACTTCAAAGCAAAGTTCAGAAATAAAAGGATAGAGGGCACAAACTTTTTTACCAAGATCATTTAGAGCCCTATACCACGTTCTAGTTTTTTCATTCCTGTGGGCGATACAATATTCTTCTTAAATTTGATTATTCTCACAAGGTCAATGTATTCCACAAAAATTAACATGCTTATAAGAAATAGTACTTTCAGAGGTTTGAGCATGTTTATTGCTATCATTAATAACAATTTCATTTTCCATGCAAGTGTCTTGAAAAGGCTCATGATACATGTCCCATTTTTATTTAGGAGCATTAATATGAGAAGCAAAGGCTCTACAGCAATCAACAAGAATTTGAGGATCAAGACCATATTTAGCACTAAGCTCTTGAAAATCAGCAGTTTCAGCGAAAGACTTAATGCAGTCATACTCATAGTTTATACCTGGTTCTTTACCTTTGTTGTTATCCCAATATTTGGTATTGCTTTGAATTATTTCAAGAAGATCCCACTTAGCTTTGACCTCCTTACTTGTGAAGGATCCCTCTAAACAAGTGTCTAGATAGTCCTTGTAATGTCCTGAAAGCCTTGCATACAAATTATTAATAACAATATTACTGGGGATTTCATGAATGGGACATTTGAGCATTAGTGACTTCAATCTCCCCCATGCTTGGGCAATACTTTCTCCATCATGAGGATGAAAATTATAAATATGATTCCTATCTTTATGAAATTCATGAGGAGGATAAATTTAGAGTAAAAGAGAGATTCAAGTTGCTTCCACTCCAAATGATGAGGATCATCTCGTAGCTCATACCACTCCATTGCTTTGCCCTTAAGTGAAAAAGGGAATAGCTTCCTCATAACTTGGTTCATTGAAAGTCCTGCACACTTGAACAACTCGCATAATTCGTGTATAAAGAGTAAATGATCACCAGGATGGACAGTTCCATCTCCAAAATAACAGTTATTCATAACATATTCAACATTTTTTATAGGTATTTTAAAAGATATGCTTTCAATATTTGGATTAAAAATATCACAAGTATCATTAGAATTACCACATATGGGAGATAAAGTATCATCAGAGAAAATTTTATTCTTTAAAGCTGGGGAACTAAAAACATCTTTTTCATAAAAACTAACTTCCCCAATCTTAGATGTTTCCATAGCATTATTAACAAAGGTGTTCAAAAGATTCATACTAATAACATTGCTATTAGCATGCAAAGAAAGTTCCATGGGTTTTTTAATTGTCTTTTCAAACAATTCGTGTTCTACCTTAGGGAAAATACTAAAAAGCTCTCTAATTTTGTTGTTATTTTCCGTTAAGCCTAACTAGTGAAAATAAAAACAAGAAACAAAAAGATATAATTACAGAATCTAAAGGAAATAACTTCGAGCACTCACACACCAATGACCGTACTAGAAGATAGCTTAGTAGCTAGAGGATGTGAGTACCTTTTACCTTACCTCCCCGACAACGATGCCAGAAAATAGCTTGATGTCTATGCACTTCTATTCTTGTAGACAGTTCTTGGGCCTCCAAGTGTAGAGGTTTGTAAAACAGCAACAAGTTTCCCTTAAGTGGATTACCAAGGTTTATCGAACTCAGGGAGGAAGTGCTCAAAGGAATCCCTCTCAAGCAACCCTGCAATCAAGATACAAGAAGTCCCTTGTGTCTCCAACACACCCAATACACATGTCAGGTGTATAGGTGCACTAGTTCGGCGAAGAGATAGTGAAATACAAGTGGTATGCATAATTATAAGTGGTAATGGTGCCAGAAAAGAGCTTGACGGGTAGGAAGAGACTAAAGGCAATCTGAAATAAAGATGGAAGCAAGCAAACATGTAACAGATCTAGTTGCAATGGTGTTTCAATGCTTAGAAACAAGGCCTAGCGATCATACTTTCATTAGTGAACACTCTCATATAAATATCTTCTCTTTATGATACTACTCTGAACTACTCTCTGGTTGGATAACCCCCTCACTGTCACCTTGATCGCTAGATGGTTGCAACAAACACCACAATTTCATAGAGACATCCAACTCCAAATAATAACTCATAACAAGTATTTGTAATCTCTAGCCTAAGTGCCACCATGGTGTGCACGCTATCACTTTCACACACTTGGGGAGAGCCAGAGATCTATTAAAGCACTTGAGTAGCAAGGTAGATCTACTTGATTACAAAGCTCATTATCACAATATGATCATGCATAGAGAGAGATGAACACATAGCTACCGGTAGAACCTTAGCCTTGAGAGAGAACTACTCCCTCCTCATCATGGGAGTCATCAACGGCGATGGAGATGGTGATGGAGTCGATGGAGATGGCGGTGAAGAGGTGGCGGCGCCGAGGGCGGCGCAGAGGACTCCTTCCCTGCCGTTTGTATCACAGGGGAGCACCGCCCCTTAGCCCCCTTCCTTCATGGCTTCTTGGGAGCCCTCTCCCATGGAGATGGGATCCATGGGGAGGCAAAACGTGCCTTTGGTGGCTGCAAATTTGTGGGTGGAGGTTTCTCCCACGAATTAGGTTTCCTCCCTTTATATAGCTTCTCGGATTCCCGTCACCCCATCTTGGGTTGTAGTAAATCAGGCCTATCAGGCCCATCCGGACTCAGAATCAGCTAAATTTTATGTCTAGAATGTTTGTCGCAAAATTTTTAATAACTTTGTAGTTGAAGAGTTTTTCGTTTGACGCCGTATTCGACCCGAAACGTGACCATATTCAAAAAGAGTTCTGAGACAGATTTCTGGGAAATCCTAATTTGACTCCAACAAGGTTTCTACTTCTATTCTTGGTAATTTCTACGCATTAAAGTGTAAAACAAGAACATTGTGCACTTTTGCAACTATTAATAGGTTAGTCCAAATAAATCATAAACTTTATATAAAAGGAGTATCAAAAGCATATTCTTAGCATAAAACCATCAAAAATTATAGATATGTTATGGACGTATCAGTACCCACGCAGCCCCGCGCATCATTCTAGCTCTGGTGATCGAAGATGCAGTAGAAGATGCTGAACTTGGGACACGGCGCTGGTTCATGGCACCTCTCGGAGGCAACACGAAACAGGATGCTGAACTCATGTGGATTCATATCAGGAGAACACTAAATAGCATTGGTGATACAATCGAACATATGGGGACACAACTTTCTTCATACCCATCGCGGCGCTGTCACGTTTTCTCGAGGTTTTCATGCCCATCCAAAGACCTAATAGAGCAAGTCTGGAGCAGAGTGGACAATCTGAAGGGACAATCTGTGTTTCTTGGGATCAACTACTCTTTCTTTGTCGGAGCCCTTGGAGCTGTTGGACCTGTAATTACTCAGGCAGCCCTGGCTCCTAAGGCTGCTGGTGGTGGTGGTGGTGGTGGAGCTGACGAAGAACTAGCTACTACTGCTCCTGGTGAAGCTGACGAAATACTTGGTGATGCTGCTGCTGATGAAGCTGAAAAAAATACTTGCTCATGTTGCTGTTGGTGAAGCTGACGAAATACCTGCTGAGGCTGCTGCTGGTGAAGCTGACTAAATACCTGCTAAGGCTGCTACCGGAGCCCAAGAAGAACATGTTGGTGTTGTTGCTGAGGTTCCAGCACTTCCAATGTTGATAGCAGACTATGTGTTTGGTGCACACTCACGTGCCTATCATGTTGACAATCCAGATCCGACCTGGAGTCGAATCCACGTCGAGGGAGGGCGCCTACAATCGGCTCATCAGTGGGGTTGTACGATTTGATGGAGAATGACAGACTGCCAAACACAACATTCTGGTTCATTCCAACGATACCACCAGCTCTAGGGACCTAGTGCTAATACTAGCAGATCCAATGAATCATTTGTCTTCATCTTTATATTTAGTTATGCTTATTTGTGTAAAGACTAAGCTGTGCTTATGTGTGTAAGAATAAGTTAGGCCTAACTGCGTAATATTCAGTGAAGCCCAGTTTTTCTTTCCACGCCCATAACAGCAGAATTGCAGCATAGAACAGACAAACGTAATGTGCATACTAGGCATTTTTGCTCAGGATAACAACCACATCAAGTAAATGATACATGCTGTATGCATTTGAACACATCACTAGAATGTGCCACCTATTGATGATTGATGACATGGATCTAGCTTTTCTGCGTGTATTTGCATTGAATCGCTCATTGACTTGTTCACATATTTTTTGTAAATGGCTGATGAACTCCACTCTCTTGGTAACATGCTTCGTCAGCGAGCACTTGTTGATGCAATGCAAAGTACATAACATGGTCTTCATCGTCATTCCATTTAGGTTCTCTATGTTTCGTCATCATGGAGCTACTAATTTCAAATGAAAATCTAGTAAACAACATATGTGTACATTGTTAGAGTATGCTATGGACATGGTACATACATGTTTTTCTACAATCACAAGAAGAAAACTTGATGCGTTTTCACCTTGTTGGCGTTGTGCCGAACTGGGTGGATGTGGCTTTGGGGTTTGGAGAGGAAGGTGCCCTGGCTGGTGCGTGTGCGACCACGGCGACAACGAGCTCAGATTCTAGAGGAGGACAATAGGACCGAGCATGGTCGGCATGGTGACAGATCTCACCCGGGAATGAATTCTCATCCCCGCGCCGTGCCATGGGTGCGGCCATGGTGAGGGCGAGCTCTGTTTCGGGATGGGGAGAAGAGCGGGGCCGAGAAGGTTCGTCCAAGTCCTAGCTCCGCGCCATGGCTGCGACCATAGATTGCCGCCCTGGGGAAGAAGAAGACGTGTAAAGGATGCATGCACCAACGCTCCAAGCCTACATGGTAGCCTACATGGCAGCCACGACGGCAGCGACATAACGGCGAAAGCTCACATGGGGGGGCCAACTTGACGGGCGTTAGCCTGATATTTTGAATTGAAACATAAAGTTAAATTCGTGCCAAAAAGACCGTTTGAGTATTTGGCACGCCAACTTTGGGCAACGCAGCTGATTGCAAGCAACTTGGGTACCGCGTTGCCTGGGCGCCTCAACTTTCGGGCCGCAAAATGATATTCTCATCCTCTACAATAGCAATGTCCCACTCATCATTCTCGACGAGACCTGGATTCTGGCTAGGGAGGCCGTGACTTCCTAAAACATCATGACTTTTGGTGAGATCGATGTTTACATTGGTTTCGCTGAACCTGCCCGACCCACCCTAGCGGTGATGATAGAGGCAGAAGAAGCTTCTGGGTCCACTTTATCCACGGAGGCGGCTGAGTTCCGGATTAGGCGTTTCGAGGAATCCCACGAGGAAAGCCGAAACTACCTCACGACGCACGCATCGCACTTCATCGGATATGTTGGATCCGGATTCGGCTCTGCCGACGCTGGAGACAACAAATATTTGGTGCTGGAGGCGATCGAAAGAAACATCGACTTACCGGCATCTTTGGATAATTAGATGACGTCAGCGGATTTCCGAAAGTTCTCCGCGGAGTATAAAGAGGAGTACAACTCCAAAGCTGCAGAAGAAGGAGAAGCCATGGATGAAGGATCCGGAGAAAACTCTCCCAAATCACAAGATAATATGGATGTTGGAGCTAACCCCGATGTCCAGATGTCCGAAAGTACTGATTAGAGCTTGACTCCAGGAAACGGACCCACAGCCGTCTTTGCTACCGGCGCTGCCTAGAAGGCAAAGAAGAAGAAGAAGACTCTGGCAAAAGATCCTCCGGCTGAGGAAGCAGTTGCCCAAGAATATGAAGAAGACTCGGATGGAGCCCTAATCCTAGACGAGCCAAAGGAAACTCTGGTGGATGGACATGTGGTTACCGCTGGTGCCCGTAAATTCATCGAAGATTCGTTAACTACACCAATCCCTACTGCTATAGAGCTTACACCTACAGAATTGGAAGACAGGGCCCAAGCCCTAGAAGCGCGCCATCAAGTACTCCTGGATGAGGCTAACAACCTCGAGGAAGAGAAGAAGCGCATTGCATCTGCGGGGCAGTTCATCTCCCTGCAATACCAGAAGACCCAGAACGGCCCTGCGCGGGCTAACAAATATCCGGAAATCCACAAGATCCTCTTTGAGGGAGATAAAGGAGCACCTAAGGCTCGACATCAAGGGAGATATGGTGTATGGAACACCACTGGAAAACACCGCTGTAGCCCGAGATATCCTGGCGAACAGTCCAAACCTAGATCAAGTCCGGTTGGACGTAAAGCTACTTACCAAGGGCTTGGAAAAACAGAAGGCCGCGAAGTCCAGGAGCGGAAAACTGGTCTCCAAATCTGACCAATGTCACACGGATCTAGCTTGGCATGACATAAGGCCCCAACGGGTCCCGAAACAGCATCACCATCCCGACTGTCAGGAAGACAACTACTCAAGAACCGGATCTTCAGGGCAACAACATAGAGCCACACGTGACTGGGCAATGTTGCTCCGGCCGCAGAGCGAGAAGCTGTTGCGGCACTGGTTCCGAGACAGCCTCCCTGGTGATAGTTAACTAATCGCAGGGAAGATGAAGAAGAGCAACGTTGGGAGGAGGATCGACAAAGGATGCCACCTCCTAGACATACAAGCCGTCCGGCTGAACCTCATCACAATGTGGGAAACGATGGACGAAGAAACAACGAACACAGTGTCGAGTCAAGCCGGCAGGGGGCTCGTCGTAATCAAGACCCTCCCAGGAACCGGAATAACGATGCTCCAGATGGAGGCCGACACTCAGCCGGAAACAATCCACCTGCACCACCCTCTCCACCAAGCATCCATCATAGCGGCTCTCAAGGAGGACAATGAGGGCGTCGTGGCGGAGGTGGTGGTGGTAGAAGCAGAAGTCTGGCTCCAAGGCACCACAGCCACAGCGAACAACCAAGACGGCGTTCTCTGTCACCAAGTGACACGAGCCACCGGATCAACTCTAACATAGAGGCACGACACTACGAGTCCAACAATATTTCTGTGGGTCCCGAATGCTTCGGACCGCGCATTCGACAAACAAACTTCCCGGAAGGATTTGCTATCTCAAGACACATCCAACCTTACAACAGTGTGGCCTAGCCAGATACTGGGCTTCAAGATTTTTCCAGGATTGCTACATCGCCAAAGGTGGAAATATCTTGGTCGTGACCAGGTATCTCCCACTTATTCTAAGGAAGACGGCACGATCTTGGCTCAATGAACTTCTGGAAAAGACCATCCACAACTGGTATGAGATGCAAAGTGTGTTCTTTCGGAATTTCGAAGGCACATATCGGAGGCCCTGTATGGTAGGAGACCTGCAGCGTTGCACCCAGAAAACCAGAGAAACTTGCCAACAACTCCTGTGAAGGAGTAAACGATCAAGCTGCGATTGAAGCTTTCATTGCAGGACTCCCAATTGGTTTACTATGTCACCATTTGAAGTGCGACAAGGTCACTGATCTGGGAGAGATGATAGAGATGGAAAGCAAATATGCACACGCCAACGATGACACAGAAGGACTACTGAACGGCCTGGCTGTACCACAGTCGGCAAACCAGCCAAAACAACAAACTCAGAAGCGCAAGAACACCTCGGAAGAAAAACCCAACACGGAAACAGCTATTGTCAATGCTACTTTCAGGTCTGGAGGAGGAGGAGGGCGCGGAGGCGGCCGCAGACGCGGTCGTGGTATCGAGAGTCCAAGGTAGAGGAGACCAGCAACCTAGCAAAACCTACTTTTGGGCCGACATTGCCAACAATCCGTGTGTGCATCACTTAGATGCCAAAGGGGGATCGTCCCACACATATGCCGAGTGTCGTTTCAATGACAACATCAAGAAAGACGAATCCGCTAGCTACAGGGACACACGAAGAAAGGGAAAGAAGAATCTCAAAAAAGAAAAAGAGACCAAGGTAGATTCCGACATGGAGGAAGCAGAGCCTTCAAATCCCAAGTCAGATGGAAAGAAGAACTTACCAACGAAGAAGGACACTTATGTCACCTTCCTTGGGTCTCAACCAACTAAGGTCAAGAAAGCAGTTTTGGATGAGCTCAACGCAACTGTTCCGGCCGTTCCTCGGTTCTTGGACTGGTCGGAAGTGACAATCACCTTTGACCGAGCTGATCATCCACCTAAGTTGCTCAAGCAAGGAAAGTACGCCTTAGTCATCAACCCACTTATTGACAACTATCATGGACGACTTAGTCCAAGACTATCATGAAAGTACGCCTTAGTCCAAGACTCTCATGGACGACGGCAACAACATCAACATTCTGTACGTCGAAACGCTGCGTCGGGTGAAGATCTCGGAAACTCGGCTGAATCACAGCTCTGTGATATTTTTTTGAAACTTTACTATAGGGCAAAAGCCCCAGAACCTCACTTTATTAAAAAAAACCACACAAAAACCAAAAGGTTCAGCTAGAAGAGGGGAGGAGGGGGAGGGGAAACTATCTACCTACCTACGGAAATAGGATGGGATAAAAGAGGCTACACAGACTACAGACTAGGAAAACATATAATTACAACAACAATGTAGCTTTGTGTGCTGGCTTCATTCTGTACACCTGCAAGGAGATATCATGCACAAAACCACCCTTCCATGCAGCAACTCTAGGCCGAACTTGTTCAAAGATGCATGCATTTCTGACTTTCCAAATATTCCAGCAAGCAAGAAACACCACCTCAGCAAAGAAAGGTTGATTAAACTGCTTTTTGTCCTCTTTAGCAATTTGGATTAAATCAGTACCAGAAGTCCAAATTATTTGGAGGTAGTTCCATACTCTGCAGCTGAAGTTGCTGTTAAAAAACAGGTGATCTCTGTCCTCATGGTGCACTCCAGGGCAGAGGACACAAGTGAAGATGTTTGTGACACTCCAATGCCTTATCTTAAGCATGTCCCTTGTATTAAGTCTGTCACTTAAAAGAAGCCAAGCAAACATTTTGATTTTCATTATGCACTTACTCCTCCAAATCCATTGATAGGTAGGATAGACCCGTATACCGTCATACAGTGACATGTAAAACTTACTGGCTGTGTCATCCCCCCATGTGCAGGTCCAATCATCATGCAAATCCTCTCTAAGGTCAATCTAAGGAATCCACTCGTTCAGAGTTAACAGATCCTGGTAGGCACCTTTAGATAATGGCAGATGAAACTCCACTTTTCTGTCTATCATACTAACCATGTCCCTGATCGAGACAAACGTGTCTTTTGCATAAGAAAAAATCTTTGAGAATTTGTGCTTCAAAGGCACTCTAGAATTGCCAAGTTCCCAATTATCAGACCAAAATAGCATAGTATCCCCACATTTGACAGTTGGTTGAGCCACACTTTTATACTTGTCTATTAGTTTGAACACTTCCTTCCACCAATATGAACCACAAGGCTCAATGGCATGAGGTACATCCTCCTCATAGTATGTTTCCCAGATCAACTTCACGCAAGGTATAGAGAAGTCCTTATTATAGAACTTATGGTGGAATTTGAGAAGCAGAGCATCATTTTTATTCTTGCAATCCACAATAAAAAGTCGACCCTTCATCTTTGGCTTGCATATCATCTCCCAGGATGCCAGAGACTATTTAGGTGTGTCAATATTATCCCACCAAAGGCACTGTCGAATAATCCTATTTAGCTGCTTATTAATGCCATGAGGAATGTGGATTGTACTCATCATATGCAGCGGCATTGAAGACATGGCCGAAACAATCAGTTGTAATCTTGCCCCCTGAGAAAGAAAGCTAGAGGTAGCAGTCAATCTTCTTTCCAATCTATGAACTACATGAGATAAACCTTGTATGGTTGGCCTGGTAGTACCCACGGAAAAGCCAAGATAGGTAAAAGGTAAGGTTCCAATCTGACACCCAAAGCCCAAAGCCAACTCAGACATCAAGACATCATCAACATTAATACCCATCATAGAAGATTTGTGGTAATTGATCTCCAGGCCAGTAGTTTTCAGAGAAATCCTTGAGAACATCCTTTAGTGCAAGAATTTGTGGGAGATTAGCAGGAAGAATTAGCAAAATGTCATCAGCATATTGAATAATTGGAAAGTCAACATCTCCATTGGGGACAAGAAGCTTAAGAACACCTCTTCTGTAAAGATCATTAACTTCAGATTGAAGAAGATCACCACCAAGTACATATAATAAGGGGGAGAGATGATTTCCTTGTCTCACACCTCTCCTACAGGGGAACTGTTTACCTGGAACCCCATTCAATAGTACTGAAGAGACACCAGAGGTGAGGAAATCTTTTACCCATCTAATCCATGCCTCAGAAAAACCTTTATGCATGAGAATTAGTAGTAAGGCTTCATGCTCTATGGAATCAAAAGCCTTCTCAAAGTCTAATTTCAGGATGATAATAGGCTTCTTGGAGGAATGACATTGGAATAAATACTCAAGTGACCAAGCTAAGAAATCCTGAATTGTCCTTGATCTTATAAAGCCATACTAATTCTGATGAACACATCTAAGAATATGCTCCGGCAGTCTCTTGGTAACTAACTTGGTGAGAAATTTCAGGCAGACACTAGTTAGGGAAATGGGCATGTAGTCATTGTCTCCTTCTGGGTCAGCAACTTTTGGCACCAAAGTGATATATAATGTATTCAAGCTTTCTAAGGAGACAAGACCAGAATGGAAGTCATGGGAAAGCTTGTAGAAATCACCAGCAATAATATGTCAGCATTTTTTAGGAATAGGCCATTAAAACCATCAGGTCCAGGAGCCTTATCAGCATGCATAAACTTGATAATGGAATCCATCTCCTCCTTTTCAAATGTCCTAGTTAAGACACTAAGCCCCATCCACTGGCTTGATAAGAGAAGTAAGAGGCAGACTTAAAAGAAATCCCTTGGATTGCGCCATTCTCTCTTTAAACTTATTAAGAATAATACCAGCCATTTGTTGCTGGTAAGAGACAACCTCACCACTCTCAATCTTCAGTCTTGCAATGATATTTCTTCTAAATCTCTGACTAGCCATTGCATGGAAAAATTTATTATTATCTTCCCCCACTTTAATCCACCTAATTGAGAACTTTTTCGTCCAATACTTGCACTGTGCAGAGAGAAACTTATTGAGATGAATCTTTACAATGTTTCTGAAGTTGAATTATGACCTAGTAAGACATCTATGTTCCTCCACTCTGTCAAGAAAAAGGATGACCTTATTACAATTCTCAATGAGCACTTTGATAGTGGACAACCTTGTGCACCATTTCTTAAGATCATATCTTAAGCATTTGTGTTTATGGACCAAGGCCGCATCACTATTAGATTTATAAGATGTTTTGTTCCAAGAGTTCAGGACACATTGCAAGAAGGTAGGATGATCCACCCAATAGTTTTTGAATCTGAAAATCCTAGATTTGGGGATGACAGTGTCAATTGTAACCATGTAGGGGGTATGATCTGAATCAGACTTAGCCATGGGAAGAACCACAATGTTGGGGAACTGTGTGGTCCAAGATGGGGTGGTGAAGAACCAACCAAGTTGCTCAAGGAGTGGGTCAGCTTGCATATTAGACCAAGTGTACTGTCTCCCCTTAATAGGAAGCTCAATCAGTCCTAGGTGTCCAATAATCTCATTAAAAGTAAACATATCATTAATGTCTCCTCCTGGCCTATTCCAATTATCATTGGATCGAATGAAGTTAAAGTCACTCATGATTAGCTAGAGTGCATCAACAGGTATTGAGAGGTTATAAAGCCATGTGATACAATTGTCCCTCTCATGTCCATGCCAAGGACCATAAACAGAACTAGTATCCAACTATCAGAGTTATGCACTGACACAAAGTTCACCACAACAGAAAATCTCTGAATTTCAATCAAAGAGCCACTGAACACAACAGAACTCCATAGCACAATAATCCCACCAAAAGCCCCCTCAGAGGGAGAATAAGCAAAATTATCAAAACTTCTAGGACAGAATTTGTGAATGATTCTATGATCAAAGTATTGCATTTTACTTTCCCGAAGACAGACAGTAGAACAATGGCTTTCCTCAATTTTAGCATGCACATCCAACTGTCTCCTTTCAGAATTCAGACCTCTCACATTGAGATCAAGCACACACCACTTTCTAGTAGAAATATTATCCATTACAGACCAAATAGAAAGACAAATAAAGAGCCCAACATCCAGGTTCAGCTCTCAAACAAGACTCAAACATTAAGTTACTAATACAGGAAATGCCCATTATCATAGGGATAACATAAACTAGGAAAACACACCAAGTATTGAAGGGTAGAAGAGGCACGATCCCACCCACTACATACAGAAGATGATTACTTGTCACTGGGGCCAATAGTCTCAGGAGTATCAGCTGGATCAGCTAAAAGCTTCTCCCTGGTGAGTTTTGCTGCTTCAATGCCCAGGCAAGATCCAACCCTTTGCATGACTAGAACAGGCGTCAGTGGAAAGCTGCATTCCCAGGGTCCTCAGGGGCCTTGCGGTCCTATGAAATAGGATTGATTGTTGCCATTTTCTGCGAAGTCTTGCGCCTCTTCCTAGTAGCAGCTCTGGTCTCTTGCAGAGCAGCATGCCGATGTCCATCCCTTTGAGTGCTGCTTCAAGTACTACGCCAAAGTCCACGCTCAGTCAAGGGGGTGTCCTTCTTTCAAGAAGTTTTGTCCTTCTTCAGCACATGTGCTGATGCTGCACTGAAGACATTGTCCAACATAGTTTCAGCTTGGCTATCCATACGATCCTCACACTCATCCTCCTTGTGCATAGAGATTCTCTCAAGTCTTGCTGCCAGAGTATAGGTTTTCAGTCCCCAAGCCAAAGAGGGAACCACATTATCAAAAGCCTCCTCCCAGCTTCTCTTAGTAAGAAGAAGAGTAGAAAACCCTCCCTCCTTGAAGATAGTAGGCTGAATCTGAGAAGCAATGAAGTTTGGCATGGCATTCTGAAAAAACTTTTCCACCAACATGTGGGGAGGTAAAACAGGGCCAAAGCTCCTTTGATCAGAAGAAGTAGTGGCATACTTTTGCAGAATATCCAACCCATTTCCACTTAATCATAGTGCCTCATTGTCCCACTAGAGCAGCACCCAATTGATCACCAAATTCCCAGGTTGCTGCCCAAAATTAACTGAGTCTCCAGAGCTGTATGAATCATACTAAAGAACAATAGAGCTATTCACATGTAATTCCACAAGTTCCTCCTATATTTCTTCTTCCTCCTGGTCAAGCTGCACATGAACATTCTCCACTGGCTAGACAAACCCCCAATGGGCCTTAGCATGATTACCTTCCTGGGGTTGAAGGGGTGGAGCATCCTAGGGCTGCTGCTACTGAACATTATTGAACTGATGCCCTAGAGCATTATCCCATACAAGTTCAGGGAAAGAAGGTAATACAAAGTTATTGTTTTGTGGGGCTAAGTGTCTAGGGAGAGGGTGAGGGTTCCCATCCATAGGCATTGGGTCTTCATCATCAGGTAGCACATCAGCAAAGTCAGCAGTTAAAATATAACATGCAGCTGTCCAAGATTCTCTGATAGCACCTAGGTCAGAGTAGTTCCCAAACACCACATCTCTAGGAACTAAAGTAGGGGACCTAAAGGAAGCATAAACCATGGTTCTCTCTAGAACCTCCTCATCCTGGTGCCAATGCAGGAACTTTCCAAAACCAACAATAGCATTGGTAATGTCATATTCATTCGTGTAATCCAGATGGATTCCCAGGAACATTAGCCAACCACTGCGATAACCCACTTTAGCCCTGTGGTTTTCTCTATTATCATGCAGCACAAAACGGACAAACACCCCTTGCTGAAGCTGAAACGGGGCATGATTTAGAAGAGCAACACGAGTAGCCTGACTATGGAGCCTGTAGTATCCAAGCGCAAACAAACATGGTTGCACATCGTCCACCACCCTATGAAGATGCTGGACAATAAAGTTGCGAACCTGTTCCCTCCACATTGGTTCATCTTCTTCAGGCAGCGGAGGCATCATGATGCAGTGCAGATTCTCTCATTGCGCCTAGGTAGCACTACTGATGGAGAGTAGAAGGTGTGTGGCAGCCGTGTTGGCCCCCCATCAGTGATCTGATGACCCTACGACACCCACCTCGCCGGATCAAGAGCGAAGTTCGCCATTGTCGGCAGCAGCCTCTTGCATAGAAATGGAGGAGGCAGAGGGCTCGAAACAGGGGAACAAGGGAGTGCAGTGGAGAAGAAGTTGCTTCTTCAGAAGACAGAAGGACCAAGTCCAAAGTTTTAGTAATGGTGCAGTTATTGAGGGGACGCTGTCTAGAACTGCCATGTTTAGGGACCCTTACTTGCCTCTTTTTAGAATAAAAACATTCATTTTCAATGTGTTCGTACCGAAAACAACCATGGCACCTGATCTTTTTAGTGCACACATCTTTATGATGTCCCATTGTCAGACACCTATCACAATCCCAAAAAGATAAGCAATACCATTAATGATTTCCTCTAGGCCAAAGAGATCTTCGGCCGGATCTTTCTCCGACAAAATCGGCCCACGACTTGGCCTTGGAGTTGCGGCGGGAGTCTTTAATGCATTGCAGCCCAAAACAGAATTAGACCCCTACGGATCCAGAGCGGACCGATTTTAGTTTGAACAATTAATTGGCACCCGCGATATGGGGTAACCTTGATCCACCTGCCAGAAGCATCAAAGGAGCCAAAAAATAACAGGGGTTCAGAACATTCAGTCGGAGCCGAGTAACCAGGCTACACATCACAGGACAAAACATTCGCAAAGGACAAACACTTCTGAACTTTCTGCACATTTTGAGAATTCGACATCATATTCTTCTTCTAGAGGATAGCTTTAGCTAGTCTAGAATGTAGATCACGAAGAGAAGAGTCATTGCATTTTTTCTTGGCGCTAACAAGAACCCATTCTTCCTGCAACGAGCGCTGCTAGTCTGAGAATTCCTTTCTCCAGTTCGGACCAACATGGCCCCAAGTATGAAAATAGCACTTAAATTGTTCACAAGAGAAGGAACGAAGAGCCACAATGTCAAAACCCACTTGCCTGGAGCAAACAAAGAATTTAAAAACTCTATCATTAAGGTATTGTACCACCAAATCATCACATAAGCCCCCAATGCAAGCCTCAAGGGCCAAATTGATAGAGTCCTCAGTGAGTTTGAATTTAGCACGTCCAAAAGATACTACCAGAAGAAAATTATTAGCCTTGCCAACAGGATGAACTATAGAACCAAACTTCTTTTGAATCTCCGTAGGAAAACCAATACGATGAGAGAAATCCAGACCCAACTACAGAGATTGAAAGACTGTCATATCCTCATATCTAGAGAGTCATCTTGTTCAGATTTAGACTCTGAAAAACCAGATCCATCAACACATGCAGAAGCTAGGGTAGACGGCCCAGAATTTTGAAACATAGATCCTTGGTGATTAACCAATAAGAAGTCTAATCCATCCAAGCAGATAACAACAGTGGCCCTATGGCCTGAGAAGAGAATCTCAGCACCAGGATAAACAACATCACCATGCTCCATATATTGTCCAACAATGGGCGCACCCTTGGCATTCATAAGAACTAGCCGGCCATGACCCTCCTTGGTCCAAAGATGGACTGATCCATCATAAACCTTAGGGCGACCATGAATCTGATCCCGAGAGGTGGAGTAGGTGGCCTTCCATTGACCCGAAGGGGGGAGCATGATGCCAAGGGCAGGGCAAGAGAAAACCTAGGTTGAAAAGAGGATCACCTTGTAGAGGAGAGGATGTCGAGGGAGATGATCAACACCAAAGCGGGATTAGGCCCATCATCAAGGAGATCGCCGGCCGAGAGGGTCTCCGGTGGTGGGGGAGACTCCATCGCCTCTCTGAGGCGCCCGCGATGTTTTTCCCTACAATATTTTGCCTGTGGTTGGATGGTGGGATCACAGACTGACCAGCTCTGTGATCATTCACGGAGTTGTCCCAAGAAGACAAGCGAATTCCCTGGGAGGGATCACTTTGGATGTTACTTTTGGAACTCCAAAGAACTACCGGATGGAAGAACTTTTCTTCAAAGTGCTCCCGTTCAAGAGCGCATACCGTGCTATATTCGTCCGGTCGACTTATTAGGCTTTCATGGCTCATCCGTGTTACATTTATAATATAATGAAAATTCCAGGTCCCAAGGGAGTAATCACCATCATGGGAGACCCGAAGGAAGCACGATAGTGCAAGGATAGAAATGCTGCCTTTGTTGTAGCCATAGTGCACACGCAAGAGTACTAGGAGATCAAGAAGACCATCGACCCATCCAAGATGCCCGCAACGAAGAAGGAGGTGACAAAGCTGACTCCAGAGTTCAAGGAATCGAAAGAGACAAAGACAACGCTGTTGAAGGATGATGACCCCTCCAAGGTGACTCAGATAGGTGTAGGTTTAGATAGCGCATAGGAAAGCGCGCTCATCAAGTTCCTCCAAGAAAATCAAGACATGTTCGCATGGCAGCCATCTGACATGACCGGAGTACCTAGGGGACTTTTCGAGCACTGTATAAATGTACACCCAAACACTAAACCCATCAAATAGTCCTTATGATGTTTCAGCGATGAAAATCAAAAATCACTAGCTAAGGAACTAGCCCGGCTCGAGTTAGCCGGATTCATAGAAGAGGTCATCCACACTGAGTGGTCGGCCAATCCTGGAATGGTCCCTAAAAACAACGCCACTGAATTAAGGATGTGTGTTGATTATACCGCCTTGAACAAGGCTTGTCCCAAAGATCTGTTTGCTCTACCTAGAATTGATCAAGTTATCGACTCTATGGTAAGCTCGGAACTCCTATGTTTTCTCGACGCATATTCCGGTTATCACCAAATCCGGATGATGGAATCAGACAAAGTCAAAACTTCATTCATAACCACCTTCGAAACCTTCTATTTCGTTACGATGCCCTTTGGGCTCAAGAACGCAGGAGCTACGTACCAGCGCACTATGCGACATTGCCTCCACGATCAAATCAGACGCAATGTGCATCCATATGTGGACGACATAGCGGTGATGTCCAAAAAGAAGTTAACCTTAATTTCTGACTTGGAGGAAATATTCGCCAATCTACGCAAATACAACATGATTCTTAATCTGAAGAAGTGTTTCTTTGGAATACCAGCCGGAAAATTGTTAGGTTTCATCGTGTCTCAAAGAGGCATAGAGGTGAACCATGACAAAATCAAGGCTATACTCAATATTTCCAGGCCGACTCGCCTGATGGATGTTCAAAGAGTAACTGGTTGCATTGCCGCAGTCAACCGGTTTGTAAGACGGCTCGGTGAAATATCCGCACCACTCTACAAGCTCCTGAAAAAAAGACTAAAAAGTTCATTTGGACTGATGAAGCTGAAGCTGCACTAAAAGTCCTGAAAGTAGTACTCTCGCCCGCTCCTATCCTTGCAGCACCGGAACCTCACGAACCAATGTTGCTCTATCTGGCCGCGACAAATAGAGTCGTCAGTGTCGTCATGGTGGTGGAAAGACCAGAGGAAAAACAGGAACACATGGTGCAGCGTCCGACTTATTACCTTAGTGAAGTCCTAACTGAATCAAAACAGTGGTATCCGCACTATAAAAAGCTGGCTTATGGTGTGTTCTTCGCATCCAAGAAGCTACAACATCACTTTCAGGAGCATCAAATTACCGTGGTGAGAACAACTCCCATGAGAGACATAATTAACAACAACGACGATATCGGACGTGTCACAAAATGGGGGAATAGAGCTTTCGTCTTTCGACATTGAGTACAAACCTTGTACAACAATTAAATCCCAAATCCTCGCTGACTTTGTCGCTGATTGGACAGAGACAACAGAAAATATGACCCTCCCAAAGTCGGAATACTGGACCTTGCATTTTGACGGGTCTAAAGCGCTCGGGGGCTCGGGGGCTGGCGTGGTTCACAAATCACCCTAAGGAGATAAACTTTTCTATGTGTTGCAGATGCACTTCACATAAACAAACAACATTTCCGAATATGAAGCACTGCTGCATGGAATCTAGATTGCTAAGGATATCGGCATTCGACGACTCATGTGTTATGGAGATTCAGATATTGTTGCTCAACAAGTGTCAGATCACTGTAAGGCAAACAAATACATGGCAGCATATAGGGTTGTCGTGGATGAATTATCAAAATTGTTCGAAGGGTTTGAAGTTCAACACATCCCTTGAATAGAAAATGAGGAAGTAGATGCATTATCTCGTATAGGTTCTGCGCGGAGGAAGGTCCCGGATGGCGCTTTTCTAGAGCACCTCAAAGTTCCCACTATAACAGGAGTTGATGAGGAATATCCGAACAAGTCCGACTCACCTTTAGTAGAGTTCTGGATGTGATTCCTAGCTGGACAAAACCATACCTAGATTTCTTGGTAGACGGAAAATTACCCGAAGACGAGGTTCTGAGCCGGCATATCGTCCGACGAGCAAAAACATATACAATAATAAATGGTGAGCTCTATAGGCTGATTGTATCTGGGGTTTTTCAGCACTACGTATCTCCGGAAGAAGGAGTGGAAATCCTAAGGGAAATTCATGAAGGCGAATGCGGTCATCACGCTGCAGCCAAATCTTTAGTGGAAAAAGCTTTTAGACACAGATTCTTCTGGCTTACAGCCAAGGCAGCGCCGAACGGCTGGTCAAGACGTGCTAAGGGTACCACAAGTATGCCAAACAAGCTCATGTTCCGCCTGATCAGCTACAAACAATACCTATAACATGGCCTTTGGCAGTCTGGGGGCTTGAGATGGTAGGACCGTTTGATGGAGCAACAACCAGAAGATTTGTCGAGGATGTTATAATCCGATACGGTTATCCCCATAGTATTATCACGGACAACGGGAGCAATTTTTCTATGGGAGAACTTGCCGAATTCTGCGATGAGCAAAAAATCCGGCTTGACATTGCGTTAGTCGCGCATGCACAAGACAATGGAAAAGTTCAAAGAGCAAATGGTCTAATCCTACAAGGCCTCAAAACAAGACTGAAAACACCACTTCGTCATGCTGCGGGGGCTTGGGCAGATGAATTACCGTCTGTGATATGGAGCTTGAGAACAACTCTGAAAATGTCAACTGGATACACACCTTTCTTCTTGGTCTATGGCGCAGAAGCAGTTCTTCCTAGCGATTTAATTCAAACTTCTCCCCGAGTTGCTGCATATATCGAAGAGGATGCTACAATTTCTCGACAAAATGATCTCGATTTAATTGAAGAAGTTCGCGTCGTTGCTGAGCAGAGATCAATAGCCTATTAGCAGAACTTACGCAAGTATCATAGCTAGAGAGTCATAAACCGGTCTTTCAATAAGGGTGATTTGGTTCTCCGGCTTGTGCAGAAAAGAAAGCACAAACTTTCCCCGGTATGGGAAGGGCCCCTTTTAGTTAGCCGAGTATTGCATAATGGTTCTTACTATCTAACTGATATGCGATCAGCCAAACAAAGACTTACTACTAAGAAGAGAAAGACAGTTGGAGATAGTACAGACCCAGAAGAATTAGCCAGGCTGTGGAATATTGCTCAGCTACGTCCATTTTATTCTTAAAATTTCTTTCTTTGTAATCATATATGTCTACATGTTCAATGAGAAATAAATCATCGGTTGCCTCAATATTTTCTGAGAAGTTTTATATTACTATCTTATTTCCGAATGATCATGTCACAATCAAAAATCTCAGAATCCTTGAAAGTACTTTATGCTCATGTTTGTTCTGGTTAGATTTCCGATTCTAAAAATGCTACCTTCGGGTATAAATCTAAATTTTTTTGGTTTATACTTTGGTTCTTTATCTGATTGCCGGATGTCGGAATTTTCTAAATAGTGAATTGTTGGTGCTAGAAACCGGATTTGTTTCCGAGTTTAAACTGGTTTATCAATTGAGCTCCGTTGCTCGGCAAAGTTACCGTGTTGAAGGTTGGCCAGCTCACGAAAGGGACGAGGCAGAAAGCCGGATAAGCCATAAGTATAGACAAAACAAAAGTGCTTATGAAAAATTTCAAGCATGTCAAAATAAAGCCAAAAGTGCTAAAAAGAAGTCAAAAGCATCAGTTCTTGCAAATCTTAGCACTAGCAAAAATATTATGCTACTTATTACAATCCGATTGTTTCAGAATAACACATTGTTTTTCCAGATACTCTATGATGCAGGAGAAGAGGTAGGAGTTGCTGGCTCACTAGAGACATCACCTCGGCGTTGATATCTTTTCGAGACATGCAAATTGGATTCGGTTTGATCGTCGTCAGAAACTTCGGTTGTTTCTTTGGGAGGCGAAGGAGGCGTTTCCACGCGGGTGAAGAATGGAGTGTCGTAGCTGGTTAGATTAGCTACATGGCATCCATAGCTAGCACAGGAGTCCATGATGGCCTTGATGTCTTTCTCCTTGCCGTCTTCATCCATAGATGAATAATCCCTGGTTACTTGCCAGATCTCCATGCTTCCATGGTGGCTCATAACCATGGTAAGGGCATTCTGTGTCGCTGTTCGTGCATACGACATATTCCAATCTTTGATGAGCTGGGGCATCTCCTTCGCCTTATCTTGCACCTCAAAGGAGGACATTATGTTCATGTCCAGAACTTTGAGAACTTTGCCAATATCCTCCAATGACTGGTGCAAGACTTGGTGGAGGAAGAATCCAGTAAGAACAAAGGAGCTGCATATACAAAAGCAAAGTCAGACATATATTCGAATTCCTAGGAATCGGAAAGAAATAAATGTCAAAGATAGGAAAATTACCGAAGATGGCATCGTAAACTTTGGTCTTCTCCGCTCGAAGACTCTGGAGTTCATCCCAGAGTGGTCGGGTGATGTCCTTCTCCCTGTCTAGCTCATCACTGAGATCTGAGATTTTCTTTGCCTGGATTGCGATCTTTCGATCCGTTCTTCGGTGGCCATGTTCGATGACTCAAGAACACCGGAAATGTTGCTCTTATGATCCATCTTAAGTTCATTTAGCTTCCTCTGTAAGTCGGCATTTTCCACCTCCAGGGTTTTGAAATTATTGGCCTCTTCAATCATTTTACATGACTGCTTGACCAGTTCTGTAAGCAAAAGAAAATAGTCAAATAAGAATTCGACTATGAAAATAAAAAATAGCAAGGATAAGGACTGAAATTATTACCTTTGGCCTCATCCTTGGAAATCTTCAGTTGAGCATTTTCAAGATAGAGAGCTCTGATCTCTCTCCGCTTATTGTAAATATTCTTTAATAATCCCTAGTTATAAGTCAAAATAGTACCCAGAGTCAGAAGTCTACTAAAGACTTGGGCTAATATTTTAACTAATATCATCACAAGCCTTGGGGGCTACTCTAGTTCGTCTTTGACATACTATGAAAGCATAGATCCATATTTTCTATCCAACTTCATGCTTGGGGGCTAGAGGATAAGATATGAAATAAACTAAAAGAGAAAGTCAAATTCCGACTTACATATTGTTCATGGGTGAGCTTGCTTAGACTCATGTTCACCTTAGAATTAACCTTCTCGGCGAGAGTCAGTGGGATCACTGGTGGTGGCAGAGCCACGCCGGCCTTCAGCTTCTCGTCACGAAGACGAACTTGGTCAAGAAGCTCGAAGAACTTGACGTCCTCGGCTTCTTGTGCCTCCTTCTCGGAAGTAATATTCTGGCTCTCCAAGCATTGTTGAGATAGTTTCTGGATCTCTTCTGCAGTTTTCCGAGTAATGCCAAGGTTGGTAATACCTAGATTTCTGAGAAGGTTGTCTATGAAGACCTCTGCCGAGGGATCATTGCCCTTTGAGGGTTCACCATCAATTGCCGAGTCACCCATGGTGACGTCGGTCTGCGAACCAAGGTTCGCAGGCTCAGAATGTTGAGCCGGATCTTCCGCAACGTGCGGAGATGGAGTAATCTCCGGTGTTATAGAAGGCATTGGGGCATGAGTCAGAGGCGCTGTGGCAGGAGAAGTCAAATTTAACTTTGACTATCGCAGCGGCTTTGCCGGGATTCCCTTCCCCTTGCCCTTGGTGACCTGTTTAGCTTTGAAGAAGTGATAGTATCAGACCGATACGCTTCAGAAAGAATGTGAAATGAAATACAAAGACCTTGTGAGGGAAGTTACCTCTTCACAATGGGCACTTCTTTTGTTCCAATAGAAATAGTCGAAGCCTTATGCTTTCGGGTAAGCGCCTCCGGCAATGCAATAAGTTCTCCATCATCCTGAGAGGTCTCAGGAGGATATCCCTCAAGAGGAGCAAGCTCCAACTCGGGGAGGTCAACAAGCTGAAAGAAGAATTACCTTAGTATGGCAAAAAAGATGTGACAAAGTATGGATGAACACATATTCGAGTAATTGTTGGAAACTTACTAGTGTCATGGGATCATCAGCCGTATGCATGTCCAAGGAAAGATCTAGAATCTTCCTCTCGATCCGCTCTTTGATCAACCATTTGATCTGGGACTCGTAGTCCTTGTCCAAATATGACTTTCAGCAGATCCAAAGAGAATCTATCTTGCTCTTGGTGATTAAATGCATAAGCTGGTCATCATGATGTTGGAGAGGCTGGATCCGGTGCACCAGCCAGCAGGGGATCAAGTCGGATCCTTTCAGACCCTTGTGCTTCATCAAATATTCAATCCTCCTCTTATCAAGAAGCAGATCGTTAGTGAGAGCCAGAGGATCTGCGTCCCAGGACTATTGGGCAGTGGCAGTGCCATCGAAAAAAGCCGACAAAGCAGTTGCTTTGCCGGGAGCTGGTATGTCCTTATGGTAAAAGAACATGGACAACCATTTCTTCACTGACTCGCTAGCTTTATTCCTAGGATAGACTCGTTCTCGCCTAACAGAAAAGCTAAGAGTTCTGGTAATGTAAGGATTACCGGAATTGATGGAATTTCTTCGGGAATGGAAATAGAACTATAAAAGAACAAGACTCGATTTAATGCCGAGATCCCCCTCACACAAAGATGCATAAACACTCATTTCTAAAAGTGAGTTTGGGGGAAGATTGTGGAGTTGCACTCCGTAGTGATCTATAACCTCAGAAAATAAATACGAGGGAGGAAAACTCAAACATCTGTCGAGGTGGGTGCCGAAGTGCACTCGCTCATCAGCGTTAGGGGTGGGGATGGCTTGTCCAAAACCAGTCCACCAGTCGCCGGTGCGGAGGAGGCCTTCCTTCTCGACAACGCAGAGCTTGTCGTCGTCAAGGACGCAGGGGATCCAGACCCTGCGGAAGTTCTCCTTCTCCGCTGCTGCAGGGGCCACCGCCGTTGTCGCCTCCGTGCTAGAACTCGAAGCCTCAGCCATTTATTTGGCGGTGGTGACCTAGGATGGGAGGCGCTATGCACTTTGGGGGAGGCAGAGGAACTTTGCGCGGGAGCATCGAGAGGAAGGAGAAGGTACTAGTGTTGGTAAGGAAGAAAGAGGATATCTTGACCCCTTATATCCCTCACTTGTGCTAAGATTCATGCAAGATGAACACTAATCGTTCCACGTGTCGTGGAATGAGCTAGGTAACCTCCTTGCGAGGATTACGCCTCCTCGATTTCCGTGCGCACATTAAAATGATGCCTTGGTTCCATGAAAGGCGGACCCACAAACGGTTGTGCTGACAGGAATGTCTGTCAGTGACGTGACTTGACCTTCACTGATGTCAGGTTACGTCAGAGACTAAGTTTGGGCTTAGTTTGAATTTCAAGCTGGAAACTCGAATAATGTACTCATAGGTCCGGCTTACTTTTAAGACTCGGATCCTATCCTTTCTCTTGAAGTTTTAGGAACCTGTCAAGAATCTACAAGCCGAAGATGGATCAAGCTAGACGATGATCAAATTCGACTCTGGATCTTGGAGGCTTCCGAGGGCTGCCGTTGGGGATATACTTTCCGGGTATCCTCACTTTGCCTCAATAACCAGGGTGGCCCACTTTGGGTTAGAGCTTTGCATCACGGGTAGCCTAGTCAGGGACAAGAGACGGAGTCTAGTCCGGCTATTGGAAGGCCCAGAAAGACATGCTAACATAGTCCTATAGTGTTACTTGTAGTTCAAGATATACTCTGTAACCGACTCTTAGTCACAGCCGGATAGATCTCTCATGTAAACCCTAGACCAGATATCTATATAAGCCGTCCTAGGGACCAGCCTTTAGGGCACCCCACAATAGTCTACAATCTCAACTCGCATAGCCGAAACCCTTGTAACCCATATCCGGGTCTACCGTTTTACTGGATTGCTAGTAGGAGTAGGATCTGTGCAAAGCTGGCGGATTCAAACCTAGGTGAACTTGTGTGCTCACCATTTTGGAACACCGTACGTCTCATACCCCTCTCTTCTGCATGCCTCGAGCACCCCCTCATGGTATACTTGTCATCAATCCGACGACACTTGTCGTTTCGTGCTGACAGGTGGGGCCGTGTTCAGTTGGGTCCCGTAGTGGACCCTCGGCGTTACATGCTTAAAAGTGGGGCCACATTTTGTCAGGTCCCATAGTGGACCCTTGTCATTTCATGCTGATAAGTGGGGCCGCGTTTAGTCGGTTCCCACAGTGGACACCTCTCTCCATTTATCAAGATCAGCATGGGACCCACACCTTATCCACGTGAGCGCTAGACCCACAGCTTACTCAGGTTGTTGTTGCAAGATGGAACCCCGAGCCAGCCCCGTGCTCACGCCCGTGCCGTTGCCTCCCCTTTCTTCTTTTTCTCCGGCAATGGTGGCCCTTTGCCTAGCTTCACTTCGGCCTCCCGTTCGTCCTGGCCGCAGTATGGTGTCATCCCGTTGACCTATATGAAGGATGACAATGACAACCATGCGCTTGCTGTGAACAATCAATTGGCGCAACTCGGGAGCTCAATTTGGCATGCTTGCTGTGGAGAATGCCAGCGACGAGCCGTTACGATGATTTAATTGGTTTATCAAGTTAATGTCTCGCCTACAATCAAGTGAATCTATGAGGTGAAAGTCAAACTTTGAGATCTAGGGAGATGGATGTATGCGATATAAGAGAATGACATAATCCTTGAAAACTTCCAAATTACAATTGGGACATGATAATGTTGTGCTAGGAAAATCTTGACAGTTTACCATTTTTAGAGCGTGAAAACTGATCCCTAAACTAAAATCTTTATGCCTCGTGCATATATGAAAATTATACACCTTCGAACACTTTGAAATCGCACTTAGGACATGATAATGTTGTGATAAGAAAATCTTGAGATTTTTTCATTTTCATGGAGTGAAATATTATGCATAAACTTGGATATATGAAAATTATACACCTTTGATCACTGTGAAATCGCACTTAATACATGATGATGTGCTAACAAAATCTTGAGAGATTATCATTTTCATATAGTGAAATGTAATGCATAAACCTGGCGATATGAAAATTATACACCTTTGAACTCTTTGAAATCGCACTTAGTACATGACAATGTTGTGCTAATAAAATCATGATCATTTATCATTTCTGTGGAGTGAAATATAATGCATAAACTTGCATATAAGAAAAGTATAAACCTTCGAACACTATGAAATCGCACTTAATACATGATAATGATGTGCTAACAAAATTTTGAAAGATTATCATTTTCTTCCCCATTTTCATAGAGTGGAATGTAATGCATAAACTTTCATATACTAAAATTATACACATTTGAACTCTTTGAAATCGCACTTAATACGTGATAATATTGTGCTAAGTAAAGCTTGAGAGATTATCATTTTCATAGAGTGGAATGTAATGCACAAACTTGTATATATGAAAATTATACACCTTTGTACACTTTTCCTTCAAATTATATTCAAAATCATTTGTTTATGGAGTTAAAGTACTGGTCGCAAACTCGTTATTTTTCACGGATAGAGAGGTGCCCTCCGACAGATATAGGAGTTATCATGTCCGCTAGATCATAGTGGATCAACGGTTAGTGGGCACGATCCGCATGACAACTTTCTCAACCAATCAGAGCGTAGCAGCTAAGATGAGCATAGGTGTGAGAGTTTGTGACTAAGAGAGAGGGAAAAACTGAGTAGAACTTAAAACCCATGGACAAAATTGAGTAGAACTTAAAAACCAAGGAAAACAGACTAAGGGATTCAAATAGAAAATAGAAAGAGATTTAAAAAATGGAAAATGTGTCTTTTATACAATAAAATACCTCTTGGCATATATCAAACTATTTGCAATTCAAATATACATCAGTTTGACAATTATTTCCTCATTCAGACAAACTATATGTTGGGAAGAGGCTTGAGTAGAAAGCCATGAACCTTCATAGATAGTAGGTGATTTGAGAAGTGGTGATTTAGGTTAAAACTTGATTTCTATACATTTCCTATGGTGCCAGGTCACATAATAAGACTACATCGGTAGATTCCACCATGTTTTGATCTTTTTGAATTTGTTGTGCATAAAATGACTCAATTAGCTAGCTAAAACCCATTCATTGACTCTCTATTGACCAGCCACCGAAGGGTAAAACTGAGAATATTACACACAGTAGTGTTAGTACTGGAGGGAAAAACTGACTACAACCAAACTGCCAGTGTTACACTCGAGGGTATAACTGAGCACAACTCAGTCGCTAGGGTTAGAAACGAGGGAAAAATGTGACACACGGTACACATGTCCTGGTGCACGGGGCGGTAGCGGACACGTGTGGCTGTGCATGGTGCACTAGCATATGCGGTTACGCGGTGCATGGTGGTGCAACGAAATGTCCCTTCCCTTCACCTTTATGGAGGCCTCCTCACTCTCACTCATCACTCATTCTCTCACTCACGCAACTATCTCCACTGTCCCATCACCTTCTGTAAACCCCCAAGAAAACCCCAACCACGCCGGCGATGGAGAAGAACAGCGCACCGGCCATCATCGCCTCCAAAGCCTCCGATGAGGAGGCCCCCGTACCCGTACAGGCCCCGTCGAGGCATTGAAGGCAACGGCCATCGATATCCAGACCCCCGTCCCCGCTTCCACCATAGCCACCGACGAGGATGCTCCCGCCGGTCTCGGGCAGATCCTGCTCGGTTGGGACCCCTACGTGGAGGAGGATTACATCAATCCAGAGAACCCTACGACACCAGCATCACCGACCCATGGTCGGAGGTAACTAGGTTTTTTCCCTTCCGTTGTTCTCACCCCATTCCCATCGTTGGATTCTAGATTTATATGTTATTAGGGTTCGACTGTTCGTATTTTTATAGTAGCTAATCCTCTAATGTTGGATCCCATATTTCGATGAATCCCCCTATTCATATTTGACTCCTATTTTTTGTCCTCCAAGTTGTAGTTAAGGGATTCCCTAGTTAGTACTAGCACCGATCTGTAGTTGGGATCAGTATTCGATTTGGTTTGAGATTTGGGGTAATAATCAGGGGATCTCAATCGTTTAATTTATGGAAATAATCAATCCCGATAATCAAGTTATCTCAATCATGTCCTTATTGCACTCTAATGTTTTTTTCCAAAAGGAGGATAGCAACGACATCTGCAGCGATGACGAGTCCAAGTACACCAAGACTCGTCGGGTGTTGAGGACGCTGAAGTCAGGCCAATATGACAACTTCTTTGTTTGCGACGTCTATAGGTGCCCCTTCTGCACCACCAGGAGGCTCCACACCACCGACTTCAAATCCCTTGTGAAGCATTCCAAGGACGTGAGGACCTACGGCGAGTCTATGAACGTCCACGGCTTCAGAGCCAAGAACTAGGCGCTCGGTTTTCACCTCCGCAACCTCCGGAAGGTGGCCATCAAGGAGGGTCACATGCCCCCGATCAAGCCCAAGGCGCCCAAGGTCAAGGGACTAGGCAGCAATAAGTGGAGGAGTCACTAGAGGGAGGAGGCGGAGGCCATGAGGGACACTGATCTTGTGTTGCTACTGCTATAAAGCAGCTTCTTTTGTATTGTATGTGTTGAACTTGTCCACCGCTGCTGCTGCTGAGCAGCCTAATTGTCGAACATTGTTAAGTACCGTACTATATATCCTATATTAGCTACTTTATCTACATCTGCTTTATATCCTATATTAGATGCTTTATCTACATCTTCTATGTTTATTGAATGTATTTATGGTGTTGGTTAGATTTGCTGCTCTAGATTTTCAACTAGATTGGTAAAAAATGAGGGCCAAAAGGAACAATGAATGAAGAGAGAAGCTGCTATAGATTTGCTACCTTTTTGGGAATAAACACAACTGTTAGCGAGAGAGGGGAAGGCGCTCTTAAAAAGTCCAACCATAAAATTAACAAAAATGAAAACTTCTAATTTAGGCAATAGGGCGGACATAACCACCAAACGTGCCCCACATGGTCCCACACCATGTCCGCCATAACGCTTTCCCAACAAACCGGCCCCACGTAGTCCCACATGGCAAGGCCCCACACGTCAGCATAACACGTTCCTGACCAAACGGCCCCACGTGGTCCCACACTGCACGACCCCACACGTCAGCCAACGATCAAACTGATGGCAGCTGCCGTTCGAGCTCTTTGATGAGTTTCCGAGAAGGAGATGGGCAAAAGTGAGGAAAAGGTAAGCGGCTGGGGAAAACTGAGTACAACTAATGAACCAGGGGCACAAAAATAGAAATCCCTATATATTAGTAGTAGTCTTATTTGTAGAATAGACTTCGAGTTGCTATTTCTGGTTTTGTGGGATATCTTTCCTTACTGTATCAAGGAGGTCCCCTGGATCTTTTGTAATGTACTATGTTATAATCTGTAGTCATGCATTAGACCTATGATTTTTCTATTGCACCACTCTGACGGATGTAATACTAGTGGAACAATGTTTCATTGGTGTTATATGAACAACTTGCATACTGCAACATGAAGTGGTATGCTGGGTCACCACATTTGGGTGTCAAACATAGTTTTGGGGTCCTCAACCATCTCAAATGCTTTTGTTAGTTCAAAATTGTTCTGGAGTTCAGTGTCCAGAGATTGGAGTATCACGCACCTAACCAGAGTGTAGTCATCAAAACGACTATCATAGACACTGTGTTCATCCCAAGACACGCTATCGGTAGGAACATCACCTAACGCCTTTTCTAGCACATAGGACTTCTTCATGCCACTTAGGATAATCCTCAAGTTGCGGTGCTAGTAAGTGAAGTTAGACCCATCATCTTTTAACTTTTCTTTCTCGAGAAGTTGAAGCAAGCTTGTGACTTAGATATCTACATCAAATATTTGCAAGTTTAGACTATGTTCATAATAATTAGTTCAAGTAAAACAATTACTAAGTGAAATCCCACTAAACTCAACATTCCTCAAGTTTCGTAGTGACACACGATCCAAATTCACTAACCCAAGTCTGATCATCACATGAGTTGGAAGTAGTTTCAATGGTGAACATCAACATGTTGATCATATCATTCATATGACTCATGTTTAACATTTCCATTTGATGTGTTCCAAGCCATGTATGTACATGCTAGGATTGTTAAGCTGACCATAGTTTTCCACATGAGCAACATGGCTTACTCCTGTTGTATGTACGAATCTAGCACACCTGATCGTCGCGAGATGCTTAGAAACGATGTAATTTTGCAACGATGCCAACTATGGATGAACACTTTTAATCTTAAATTTAGTGTGAGGAATCATCTTATAATGCTACCATTGCAATCTAGTCTTAAGAAAAATAAGATAGTGAAAGGAATAAACATCACATACAATTTAATATGTGATATGACATGGCCTTTCTTCTTATGCCTTCGATCTCCATCTTCACAAAGCATCATCACCATCATCACTAGCATGGCACCAATAAAATGTTTTCTTGCACGATCTTGTTTCTTCAACTACTATTGCTACACTAGCGATAAAGTAAAGCAATTTACATGGCGCATAAACAAAGGCTCATAAGCCATACAATAAAGATACAACCATCTAGGATCCACCCGATTGTCAAACTCATCGAGACGCAGGCCGTGACACTTTTAACCTACATGATCACATCTCATACATCACAGAATCATTATCACAAACTTTTCCATATCACATCACATGCCCCTCCAAAAACAAGTTAGACGCTTCTACTTTGTTGTTGCATGTTTTACATGGTTTAGGGCTTTACTAAACTACAAGATATGTTTCCTTCCGCAATGACTTGGCTCGACGGTCGTTGTAGAAGGCGCATCTTCCGCGATGAATTTCTCGGCTCGGCCGTGACTGATGGAAAACTTTTTTCCAGTTTCGCGGCCCTCTACTATGACGGAACCGCTAAAAACATTGAGGAAGCTCGGCTGGCGCGTGACAGAAGCAAGATTTTCGGTTCCTCGTGCAATGTTGACTCACCGAAGACTTTTGAGGCGTGTGGGTCCTATACGTTAGTGTCTCTAGCGGACCATACTTTTCGGTCGCGCATCCCTGATTTGAACTCGATAACGTTGCTCAATGCGTCTGCCATTCAGTCAGGCTGTTGGGTCCCACATGTTAGCTTCTCATTAGAAGAATCACGTGTATGATGGAGTTTTTTTCCTTTGCTCATGCTACCCTACTCCAAACTTGATAGAGTTACTCAATGCATCTACCATTTAACCAGGCTGCTAGGACCCACATATCATCCTCTCATTAGAAGAACGTGTTTATGATGGAATTTTTCCTTCGCTCGTGCTACCCTGTTCCGAACTTGATAGTGCTTCTCGATGCATCTACCATTTAATCATGGTGCTGGGCCCCATATGTCATCCTCTCATTATAAGAAATGTGTGTATGATGGAATTTTCCCCCTCGATCGTGCCTCTGTGTTCCGAACTTGATAGCATTGCTCGCTGCATCAGCCATGCTGGTGGGTTCCTTATGTCAGCCTCACATTAGAAGAATCCTGGGTATGATGGATTTTTTTCTTCTCTAGCGCTACCTTGTATCTAACTAGATAGCATTGATCGACGAATCTGTCGTTTGGTCATGCTGCTGGGTCCCACATGGCAGCCTCTCATTAGAAGGATCGGTTGTAAGATTGAATTTTTTCTCTACTCGTGCCTGCATGTTACAAACTTGTTAATGTTGTGCATCAGCCTTTTTTCAGGCTGTTGGGTCCCCCATGATATCCTCTCATTAGAAGAAACGTGTGCATGATGGAATTTTTTCTCGCTTGTGCCTCCCTGTTTCGAACTTGGCAACGTTGCTTGATACAACACATGTATAAGGTCGTGCTGGTGGGTCCAATATCTCGGTCTATCTTTAAATTAAATGTGTGTATGATAGACCTTTTTTCGGCTCTCATCCTCTGTTTGAGCTTTGCAATGTTGCTCGATGTGGCAGCCGTGTATGTACTTGTTGCTGGGGCCCCCATGTCAGCTTTCTGGTATGTTCTGGCTTGTGGGTCCCTAATGCAGCCTTGTATGTTCTGGCGGGTAGGTCCCCGATGCCAGCCTCTCTATACGAGTATTTAACTTTTTTTCAAACTCGACCAATAAACTTGAGGGATGTTGCAGGTTGGTGAGTCCATGATGTCAGCCTCTCCGTAATGCAATATTACTACAGTAGAAGAAAAAACTCAAGACTTCGAATAGATTTAAACTGTGCGTGTCACCACTACGCCAAAGATATTTGAAGAAAATATATTATTAAACATTCCTTAGTACCTTCAAGTTATGTGTTAATGTTTTTAAAAGATGTCGCGTGTCCATGTTTAGATTTTGAAAAATAAAAGGCCAGCCTCCTGGCGTTTCGATTTATAAAATGCCACATATATAATGGACTAGTTTCTTAAAAATATGGGTAGGCGGAGTTTTTTTAAGAGATGGAGGTGGAGTTTTTTTAAGAGGTGGGGGCAATGCTTAAAAGGCTGAATTAAAAATATTTTGGGCTATTATACATGGTCTATCTACATGCACTATACTCCATGGGCTCCTTTCATAAATTTTACTGGGTTGTGCTAAGCAGTCCCTAGACCCTGACAAGGCCGAATTAAAATGTTCTTGCCTATGCTCCATGGGATCCTTTCTCAAATTTCAATGGCCTCTGCTCAGTAGTTCCCTGACCCTACACTAAAAAAAGAAGTTCCCTAACCCTGAAAAGGCGTGTGTATGTTGGATTATTTTTTTGGATCGAACTTGATAACGTTGCTTGCTGCATCAGCCGTTTATTCAGGCTACTGGGTCCTCCATGTTAGCCTCTCACCATGCTGGACCTTTTTCTCGCTCGCGCCTCCCTGTTTCGAACTTGGCGATATTGCTCGATGCAGCATCTCCATAAGGTCGCGCTATTGGGTCCCATGTGTTAGCCACTCTTTAAATGAAACATGCGCATGATAGACTTTGTTTCAGTCATGTCTGCTGTTTTGACATTGGTCCATTGCTGGGTCCAAATATACATGGTACAAAGTAAAGGACCAAATATACACCCATACTATATAGATGTCGATCAAATTATAATTTTTTCAGCATTATCTATTATAATTTTATATAGTAATGATATGTCATATGTCTATTATCTGGGTCTCACGTGCAGGGTACGTGGAACTTACTAGTAATGCAGTAGTTTCTTTAAAAAAATATAGGTAGGCAGAGCTTTTTTGGGGGGAGGTTAGGGAAGGGGATGACCATAAAGGCCGAACTAAAAAGATTCTAGGCTAACTGGGGGAGGATGACCTATTCTTCATGGGCTCACTCCGAAATTGAATGCGCTATGGTCAGCGGCCTCAAGACAATGAAAAGGCTGAATTGGAAGGTTTTGGGCTATGCTTGGGCCTGATAGTCTAATTTCATGGGCTTAGTAGTAAAAATTCCATACTTCAACAAGGAAGAAAAAAACGAGGGAGGAAATTTTGTCGATATTTCACGTGAAAATTGTTGACAACCAGGACACATACCCCCACGCGCGCCAACACTTTCGTACTCGCGCCTTCACTCCAACATCCATCTACTGTCTATGTGCGCCATTTTTCCAGAGACGCGCAAGCGGTCAAAACCACGGGCCACGCACCAAAACATTCACACTCTGTCTATCAGCCGGGGCGGCCTGACACCATTGTTGGCGGCGCCATCCTTTTGGAGACACACACAGGCTGACGGTCAGCTGGTCGATCCCCACGGTATGCTTATAATATCCTTAATTCGCTCGAATCATTTCCTGAAGTCGTTTCGTACTTGGTCTGTTCATTTGACATTGTTTTGCACTTGATCTGTTTGTTCGAATTGGTTAGCATTTTGCGCTCAGTTGATCTGTTCTCTCAAATATGTAACATAGTTCTGCACTCAATTTATGAATAAGTTGAAATTACGTGGCATTTATGGTTCTATATTCAATCAGGTTGCTCATATATCTTGGCTTAATTAGATCTATAATCAACCTGTTCGGTGAAATATCTTGAATGCTTCTGACCATCTCTATCCTCACCAGATGGACAGATATTGGATACTGAATGGAAAAAAGCAACACCTTCATATTGGGAAGGTGTTAATGACTTCATGAAGTTTGTTAGACAACATAACAGCGACTCAGATGTGTTTTGCCCATGCCGACAACGCCTTAATTATAGAAAGCTGAGTCAGAGCACAGTCGCAGACCATATATTCGTTAATGAGATG
This sequence comes from Avena eriantha, assembly GCA_910589775.1. Classification (NCBI taxonomy): domain Eukaryota; kingdom Viridiplantae; phylum Streptophyta; class Magnoliopsida; order Poales; family Poaceae; genus Avena; species Avena eriantha. Next base: position 160,977,149 of record OU342745.1, read on the forward strand.
CAACGCACATATATTAGGTGGACTAAACATGGTGAACCATATGATCAACATGTTCTTGATACTCTAGCTGATGCTGATCCACCTGAAGCTCACCAGGTCGAGGATGAGGACCTTTCTGTTTTGTTAAGGGACTTGTACCCCACTTCAAGCAAAAAAGGCGCTCCTTCTCTTAAAAGATCACTTTTCTCTAACCTGATAGAAGATGCCAAGTGTTCAGCGGACCCTGGTTCTGGAATCTCAAGATTCGAACTGGTAATGAAATTACTAAAGGAGAAGTCATTCAACAAGATTACCACAAAGCTTTCGATTCAGTGATTAAGGTGTATAGCCAGTGAATCCCTGGGGAAGGACTGCCAAAATCCTTTTATGAGATGAAATAGTACATCAAGGTACTTGGACTATCATATGAGAAGATCCATTTTTGTCGAAATAACTGTGTACATCAAGGTACTTGTTACAATTTACAACCTGCCTCCCTGGGCATGCACTGATTAGTCAAACTCCTTGCTGGCTTTACTCATCCCAGGTCCCAAATCACCTGGGAAGGATTTTGATTTGTTCATGCAGCCTCTTATATGAGATTTGCAGGAACTATGGAAGGGTGTCATGACTCTTGATATCCTTGCCAGCAAACCTGAAGAGTCCAGGTTCCCTATGCTTGCTGCTGTGCTATTCTGCACCCATGATTTTCCAGCTCGTGGCACTATGTCAGGCGTGACAACAAGTTATAATACATGTGTTCGTTGTGAGACAAAACAGGTCATAGTGAGGCTACAAAATAAGACTGGTTTCCTAGGCCACCAGGTTTTTCTTCCTCAAGGCCACAAATTCCAAAAGAACTTAAAAAATTGTAGTTCTATGGAAAGAGGACTGAATATGGCACTCCACAAAATTTCACTGAAGATGAGTTGCAGGCGCATCTACAAAAGTTCAGGAATGTCAAACCAGGAAACAACCAGCTGCCAAACAAGGTAAAAGAAAGAATACAAAAGATGCAACGATAGTAGGAGCAGCATCCAAAAGGAAGAGAGCGGAAGAAGTAGCAGCAGATGCCCAAGGGAAGGAAAAGGAACCGAGAATATTTTATAAGCGCAAATCCACTCTATGGGACTTGCCGTATTGGGATGGTAAGACGCTTCGACATAATATTGATGTCATGCACATGGAGGAAAATACATGTGACAACATTATTGGCACATTACTCAACATTCCATGCAAGAAAAAGATAGCTATAATGCTAGGCTTCACTGCGAAAAACTCAACGTTAACAATAACTTGAAGCTGCATCCTGATGATATGGTTGGTAAGGGCGGTGAAAGACATTACAAATTTCGAGGTGCAGAATTTACTTTGCCGATGAATAAAAGGGTACTATTGTGTGAATTCCTCCGAGATGTGAAATTCCCATCTGGATTTACTTCGAATGTTGCAAATTGTATCAATGTAGAGGGGAGCAAGCTCCAAGGGTTGAAAACTCACGATTACCACATCCTACTACAAAGGCTATTAGCTCTTGGCGTTAAAGTTTAGTGAACAAGGATTTGTACAATGTGCTTGCTGAGTTGGGAAAGTTCTTTAGGGAAATCTGTAGCAAAACTCTGGACAGAAGAGTTGTAGCGCGTCTTTAGACGAACATAGTAGAAATCCTGTGCAAGCTTGAGCTGATATATCCACCAGACTTCTTAGATGTGATGGTGCGTTTGGCTATTCATCTTACTGAAGACACACTTTATAGAGGTCCCGGACAGTACAGATGGATGTACCCTATAGAACGTCGACTTTGCACTTTGAAGTGTATTGTTAGGAACAAGGCTAGAGTAGAGGCTTGCATTGAAGAGGCATACATTGCTTCTGAAGCATTTGCATTTTGCTCAAGATACATTCCTGATCGTAAAACAAGATCCAATCTAGGTGGCAGAGTTGAACAAGTTGAAAATATGTTTTTAACCATGGTGTTCGCCTAGTAGGAAAGAAGGAACATACAACATTAATGCAGAACGAATAAAACCAACTTACTTCGTATGTGCTGAATAACGCTGATGAGGCTGCAAAATTTGTTGCATGAGTACTATTCATACATATCCTCACATATATGAAATGAAACTTGTAGCAAGATATGTTTAGATGTCTTACTTGAGTATTGTTTTTGTAGGTTATTTAGAGCAACCAAAGGAAAAGATTATGCTGCACCAGTATGGGGGGGGTGGGTTTCAAGAATGGTTTAGGAATCATGTAAGATGTTCAATTAAACTTTGAATTGCATACGAATTGTGCACATGAGATAACCTCTTGATTATTTTGTATAACTGCAGATCACGAAGCTGCGTGAAGAGAATCCGGGCAATGTTACTGATGGTCTCTATGCCCTATCACGTGGTCCGGTAAAGAGGGTGCAGGCAGCTTCAGCTTGCAATGACGATGGTATCCACTACATCACTTATGAACGTGAGAAACATCTAAAGACACAAAACAGTGGCATCACGACCAGTGGAGAGCACTTGACAACCAAAATGAAGAAGTCAGATGACTATGATCACTATGGTCGCATAAAATATGCTATTGAGTTGAACTATCACGACAAGACCGGTGGTCGATCTGTGGTTCTATTCAACTGTTATTGGTATGACCAAAATTCGAACAAGAAAATAGGCCCCAGAAATGATGGGAATTTCATATCGATCAATACTACTACTGAGTGGTACAAGGAGGAAACTTATATTTGGTAACTCAAGCTTCCAAGGTAATATTCTTGGATGACACAAATAATAACGACTAGAAATATGTGCAAAAGTTTGAGGCAAGGAACACCTATGATGTGAATGACTATGACGAGCCAGTCACCATAGATGTTGCCCACCAAGATGATTCTAGTGGTTGTATGGTAACTGAACTGGATGACGTCGATGAAAATTTTATTGCCAGAGGCGGCTCTACGCATGATGAACAAGTAGATTTCACTATCGAGGTTAGTGTAGTGACAAAGATAGGAATAAACTAGTTCTACCTGATGAGTCTCAAGACATGTATGATGAATGGCAAGGTGAAGACGATCCAACCCAATCGGAACATTTGGATCTAGAACGCAGCGGTGTTGAAAGCGATGATGGTGACGATGATTAAACTGTTGTTTCATATTATGTAGTGAGATGATGAACAGTGATTTGTATTCGTTTTCTCTTTGTAAAAAAATGTATGAGACATGATGACAATTTCTTGTTGGATTGTAATCCTAGACTAATTGTTTTCCCTATCTAAATTGGATTAAGCTTAATTCGAGAAGTGTAAACATATGTATAATAGGTTCACTTGGCCTGCAACAAATACATTGGTTTTGTACAGTAATTAATTATCAACCATAGGACTAGGTTTCATATAGAAGGGGGCATATGCACCTTGTGTCAGTAGAGATGGGCGAGCACATTGTCTCGGCAGATAGGGCAGTTGGCGTTTGTCTCAAACCAAGTGAATATGCACTTGCATTGGTACGGATGGTTGCATCATTGGAGACACACGCTTTGCCTGCATGCATATGCTGAAGTGAACAGGCTAATTTTTTAATGATATAAAGTACAAGAATAAAATATACACCAGATAGTATAAGGATACAAGCCGGACCTCGAACAATAGCAAACCTATATTTTTTGGGCACAAAGTTCTAATTATTTTTTGGGAATTTTTTTATAACTTCTATAGTTATATTATCTGAGTCTCACGTGCGGGAGTACTAAGGCATGTGAAACTTATTACTACTAGTATGTATACTAGTATTGTATACTAGAGTACATACTCCAAGAATTTACCAGACTCGTTGCATGAGCTGCCATCTACTTGCCACCTCTGTTTCGAGAGTGTATAGTAGTCCTATTATCTGATAGACTGTGGCCAGCTGAATGTACGGCTGCTACAAGTACCGATATGTCATTTCTCTTCTAGGAGTTAATGCCCTAGACCACCACCGACTGCGAAAAACTCACGCGTTGCCAGGCGGTCACTCTGCATGTTTCCCTTGTACTAAGGACTCCTTGGAGCATCTCAAAAAAAGTACTCCTTCGAGAAATGCTTGGTCAAAGAAAAAACTCCGAAAACAAGGTCCCCTTATTGTTTATTCATTGTAGCCGGTGGGAGTAAAACTGTGTAGCACCACTAGTACTACTACTAGTATACTATTCCTTCGCAAAAAGCAGTTCAACTTCTCCTTCATTCTACTCTCCGACAAAATTACTTTCTTCCACGAAAGACATGTTGCCCTCACAAATACTTGAATGAATCCTGGTGGATTGGTTGTGTCGTCCTCGGAGGTCTTCTTCGGCTCGAGGCCAAGCCCAGGAATAGTTCATCCGGTGGAAACATGCCTGTGCTGGAACCACCTCTGTAGAGCGCATGGTCTCCCGCGGTAAACGTGTGTTGGCCCTGTGGCTGACGACGTGATTTTGGGCCCCCTCGAGGCTACCGATCCTGCACTGGCCGTGTCACGTAGGAGTAGACATGGCAGGCAAAGAAAAGTTGACCACTACAACAAAGCGTCGATACCGATGTGCCTCCCTTTTGACTATGACGGAGCTTCGTGCGGGGGGGTGCTATGGCTAGACATCAACTGTGGTAAAGTTAAGCCCATGCGAGACAACGGCCAATCCTTCCGCCGGGAACATGCGGCTAGCGAGCATGCGATCAAGGCAGACAACTCGGGTAGGAGCTAGTCCGCCGTGGCCGTGGCAGACGACGTCATCCTGGGTCCCCTCAAGCCTATCGATCCTATGCTGGACCTTGCTTACCATCAGGACATGCTCGACTTCGAGCTCGAGCGCGAGGAAACCGCGGCTGCCCAAGGTGCGGCTGGGGGAATCGACTCGATAGGGGGGAAGGTCGACCTCTTCGGACCTTCACCTGACCTTAACCACGTACATTAGTGACTTTAGTCCTTGAATTGGTTTACCAGATTCTTGGGTGTGCTCCTCTACTCGTTCCGAGCAATATCGTCCCTTCGACTATGATCAACACACAGGAGTGTGGTGTGTTTCGTGTGTGAAGCAGACAATAGTAGGAAGAGTATGGCTCAGCTGCTCGGTTGAAATTGAGCCGAACCCGACTGTCTTTACAAGATAAATTTTAGGGGCCTTTGTGCCAATTGTATGGACTTGGATGTAATTTCCTAGTTTTTAATGTCCTTGATGTATCCTTTAATTCTACCGACGGTGTTGATTGAAGCATGATGCACTTTCGGGTGAAATTACCTACTCCATGTAGTACTATTTGCTTGAAAAATATAACATGTAATTTATCCAACCACTTCATGTAGTACTATAGTAAACTAGTAAGTTACACGTGCCCTGCACGTGAGACTCAGATAATAGACGTCTGACATATTATCACTATATAAAACTATAATAGGTAAAGCGGGAAAATATAAATTTGATCAACATCTATAAAGTATGGGTGTATATTTGGTTCTTGTAATTTGTATATCATGTATAAGTGAACCGTTATTAGCTATCTACAACTTGAAATTTTTGGTAACATGGTATAGAGAAACGAGGGAGAAGATTCTGGAATGGTGGAGAAGTGTTTTGAGTTTTGTGCATAGTATTCATTATGATGAAGACTATCAATATAATCTTCAAGATGCTAGAATGGAAAATAAGATCCAACAACTGGAAATGTTGGGATTCGCGAGTCTTTATCTAACGGTCCATATTCAAAGTTATTCCTACACTATATAGTGGTAAGAGGTAAGATAAGATAAACGGAACATGCTATGAACTTTAAGCCATATTAATCGTTCTTCCTTCTGAAAATAATTTTACTTGTTTACCATGCTAACATGCACCGACCTATACAAAAATATGGGCACACGATCATTATCTTGATGATGATAGAGTATGTACATGACCTTGGTCATTTGGCCTGAAACCCATGAAAGTTCATACTTCCAAGCTAAAGCTCCACACATTTAAATGCATGACTAGAGAAACGATGGAGAAGTGTGTTTTGAGTTTTGTGTATAGCATTCATTGTGATGAAGACTATCATTACAATCTTCTAGATGCTAGAATGGAAAAGAAGATCCAACGGCTAGAAATGTTGGGATTCGTGAGTCTTGATCCAATGGTCAATATTCAAAGTTATTCGTACACTATATACTGGTAAGAAAAGGAGGCGGCTCCTTTCAAAAAAAGGAGACAACGCGAGAGCAGTGAGAGGAGGAGTCGAAGGCGGTGCGATGTTAGAGCAAAGCTATGATGGGCTGCTGACACGAGGTACAGGGTACACTCCACTAGTAGTAAATATATGGACCTACTACGAGTAATATGCATGCAAAACAATTTGTGTTTTCTCTCTCCTTTGCTGCCTCTCACCATCCATCCTCCATTGATCTCTTCTCTACAGCCGCGGGTGCATAGTCCAGATTGTCTCTTCCTCATCCACAGTGCGAGGTTGCGCATGTGTGCCTTGGTACGACACATCGATATACTTCTAGCAACCGTCCCCACCCCCGAAATTTAAGCAATCTAGTACTGGATTAATAATCATCTACACTAATACAAAAAGTTTTAAAAGTAATAATAATATTTACAAAAAGGTCATCAGACCACCTTGTGACGACTACATACCCTAGTGCGCTAATTGGAGTGCCTCGCTCCTTCAGAAGCTATGGTACCCCGGTTCCAAAAAATAAATAAAGAATGCCACCACCCTAATTTTCAGACAAAGTGTACCATGTTTTCCTAAAATTCCCAAATTTTAGGACTTTTCAAGCAGGCATATAAATGTTTTTCATTTTATTACTATTTAATCTTCTTGCTTTTTAATGAGGGTGCTGCATGTAATTCTAGTTGTTCTATAGTTCCATCGTTAGGCATTGTACATGCTGGTATAAGGCCAACAATAGATGACGTGTCACTTTGTTATACCTAACACTCGGTTATACTATTGAACTAGCTCTCACACACTCGTAGAATATTAATTTAGACCTAATTTACCAAATCGACAGAAAGTCGTCTGAGTGTGTGAAATTAGCTAGAAAATTAAGCTTGAAAAATATAACATGTAATTTATCGAACCATTTTATGTACTATAGTAAATAAATGGCACATGCTATGAACTCTAAGCCATATTAATCGCACTTCCTTCCCAAAATACTTTTATTTCTCTACCATGCTAAGATGCACCGACCTATACCAAAATATGGGCACACCATCATTATCTTGATGAAGACAGAGTATGTCCATAACCTCATTCATTTGGCTTGAAACCCATGAAAGTTCATACATAGTACTCCCTCCGTCTAGAAATAACCGACTTGGATTTTTCTAGATTCTAATGTATCTACACACTAAAACATGTCTAGATACATTTGAATCTAGATAAACCTAAGTAAGTTATTTCTGGACGGAGGGAGTACATGATATAGTAGGCCAAACCAAAAGTGTGAGTTTTTCAAGTACTTTTACTGATAAAAAAACAAGAAAGAATGCCCCCACCAAATTTTTGTACAAGGTGGACAATTCTTTCTTATAGTTCCCAAGTTTAAGTATTTTTCCAACTTCCAAGCTAAAGCTCCACGCACTTAAATGCATGACTCTATATTGATTAAATGAAATTAGGTCAAACTTGAATACATGTGAGCACGATAGACTATTACTCTTGAAAATAACCCAAATAGTTTTGAAGGTACCCAGGAAGCCAATATATCATGGGCCAACAATAGTTTTGAAAAATGCCATTACTGATTAGTATTTGCATATCGACAAATTTGATGGCGTATGGAAAACATTCAAATAAAATAAAGCGTAAAACAAAAACATGAGACTTCATTACGATTGGGGTTCTTTTGCTAGTATTATTAATTGCCAAGAAAAATGACAAACATTGTCTGCCAAAATTAGCCCACTTAAACTAACGCACTTAAATTAACCCACTTAAATTACAATATTGTCCGCCAAAATTAGGTCAAATGAGTTAGGATATGCATATCATGCGCACCGTTTAGCTAAGAAACCAAGTTTACTCAACCGTTTAGCTCACTACAGTATATTGGTCCCATTCATACTTCCTCATCTAGCACTAGCACTAGACATACGTACACCTCCACTCGGGGGCAGGCCCCCTAAAGGGCTATCTAGGGTGGTCGCCATTACCATCCACATATCCACACTGTCCCCATCACAGCTCACTTCCAGGCTTCCGAGCTACAGTATATCCACGGCAGCCGAAGGTGCTATTTTTGCCAGGAGGAGCATCGCCATGCCTGGGTGCCGTCTTCCACCACCACCTGACCCAAATGGCCCAAACCAAACGGACTCCAAAGATGAGGAATGGGTCTCCTCTGATGATCCCGGCAAAGCCGATAGCGAGGAGTTGACCATGATCACCTCCGCGGCTCTGAGGAGCCGTTGGAGCTGCGACCGCCAATGCCGCGAGGGCCAGCGTACCGATCCAACAGCGAGCCTTACGGGTGGGATGTCTCTGCCCATGTTTTCTGACAGGAGTACATCCGGCTACAAGAACTCAGCAACCTCTATGCACGTCGCGTCCTTGCGGCGTGCATATACCATGGTGATGCCTCTGTGTGCGCCAGATGTGCCCAAGCTAAGGAGGAGTTTTATGCGTAGCTAGCGATCTACAACTCCCTGTTCGAGTTCTGGGATGTCGCCAGAGGACCGTCGTCGCTGTGGGCTGCCACACCTGCATCCTCCTGGTGAGATCAGCACCTCCCTCTACCGCATGACGTTGCGCCGTCCAGGCTAGGACATCGCCTCCCACCACCGTGTGATGTAGTTAGTTTAATTATTTGATATATTTACACGAATTTGAAATATTTAATTATTTTTTATGAGGGCCATGGCTAGCAGCCGGCACTACCCCAAATTTTTTTCATCTATATGTCATCGTACTAGACTCCCACCTTTCTTCACAAGCTGCACATGCCACCGTCCCATGACATTCGATGCCTACTGGTTTTCGTACCTTCCTTTTAATACTACTCGGGAGGTGAGCCAAGCGCGATTCAGCACTAAATTTTCATGTGATATTGGCGTGATCTTCTAGTTCAAAATTATAGAGGATTATTGGCGGGATCCTCCCTTCAACCTTTCCCAAAATTTAACCCTTACTTCACTTCTCCGCAAATGCTAGATACCTCCATACTGACGGGGCTTCTCGCTCGCTCGCCCGCTGACTCCACAATCCATCTCACATCATCCTCTATCCCATCCCTCCTTAGCCAGCTTCTAGGTCATCAGAGTCTTCTCAGTGATCTTGTCATCCATGCTACCGTTCTTCCTTCGTTGCATCTGCTTCCCCCACTCCATGGTAGAGTGTCAGCTTCCCCACCACCGCAACCGAGAGATGCGTACACCACGCGGACCCCTCATGAAGACAAAGGTGGTTGCAAACTTCCTATGCCCGCTTTCCTTGCAGTTTACTACTTCCGAATGTAGTTCATCGCTTCCTTGCTATGCCTTCTTGATACGTCCAAAACGTATCTACTTTACCGAACACTTTTGCTATTGTTTCTCCTCTAAATTTGTGTTATTTTGATGCAACTAACATGGACTGACGCTGTTTTCAGTAGAATTTCCCTGGTGTCTACTTTTTGTGCGGAAAATCAACTATCAAGAAAAATCCCGGATAATATGCCAAAAATCATATTTCACCAGTAGACTCCCAGAGCCAGAATATGAGACGGAGGGGGGCTGGGCCCAGGCCACACCACCTGGCTACCCGGGCTAGCCTAGGCCACCCCAGGGGGTGGTCTGGCCGCCCTAGACCCCCCCTCCGTCTCCCTCTTTGCCTATAAGTTGCCTTCTGACCTAAAAACTCCGGGGGGGGGGGGGGTCGACGTTTTTCCAGAAGGAGTTCCTCTTTGCCGCCACCACCAGATTCCACGAAACAGCACCAGAAACTCTGTTCTGGCACCCTGCCGGGACGGGGAATTGGAGGAGATCATCGCCATCATCATCACCATCGCTTCTCCATCGACCATCCATGTTTCCCTCATCTATGAGTGAGTAATCCCCCACTGTAGGCTATGGGGATGGTAGGGATTGGATGAGATCGTTCATGTAATGGTATCCGATTGTTAGGGCATGGTGCCTAGTTTCTTCTATTAGTGCTTTATGACTTTGTTGCAACTTGATATGCTTAATGCTTGTCACTAGGGACCGAGTGCCATGATTTCAGATCTGAATATGTTATTGATTCATTATGATAGTATTGTTTATGGTCTTATCTGCAAGTTGTATACACACGTTGTCCGGAACCAATGGCCCCGAAGTGACAAAAATCGGGATAACTGGAGGGAATGGCTTTGATGTGAGGATCACATGTGTTCACGGAGTGTTAATGCTTTGCTCCGGTGCTCTATTAAAAGGAGCACCTTAATTGCTAGTAGTTCCCTTGAGGCCCGACTGCAAACGGGCTGGCAGGACAAAAGATGTTGTGCAAGTTCTCATTGCGAGCACGTATGACTATATATGGAACACATGCCTAGGATTATCGAGTACTTGGATTCTTTATCTCATTTATCTGCAATTGCCCTATGTTCTGATTGCTACGTGAATTGTCTTATCCATGCAACGCCCGTCCATCCATCCCTATGCCTACCACACTCGAATCCTGCTGTTACTGCTATTGTTACTGCTGTCTGTACTTTACTACTGCTGTTACTTTAATATTGCTACTACAAAACAGTTGCTACTAATAAACTGTTGTGAGCAAGATTGTTTCTAGGTGCAGCTGAATTGACAACTTAGTTGTTAAGGCTTATAAATATTCTTTGGCTCCCCTTGTGTCGAATCAATAAATTGGATTTCACTTCCCTCGAAAATACTGCGATACACCCCCTATACTTGTGGGTCATCAAGACTATTTTCTGGCGCCGTTGCTGGGGAGCATAGATTTATTTATTAAGTTCACTTGGATTCTCTATTGTTCGCTGCTATCCATCCATCATGGGTAAGTCTCGTGATGGAAAGGTTCCTATTTTACCATCCACTACAAGAAGAGGTACGGTTCTGAACACCTTTGTTGCTCTTGATTCACCATCTGTTATGAGTAAGCTTGTTACACCACCACATAGACATGCTACACACACTGCTACTACTGTTGAATCTCAAACTTCTGATACTTATGATGCTGCTTCTATTGTGCTTGATAAGAGTGGTTCATTAGGCCTTTCCTAGATGCTACGATTGCTAGAACTATAGCTAGAAATACTAAAACTCCTAATGAAGACACTACTACACCTGTTAGTTCACCTGAGTCTAGTGAAAGTTATGATATTGAAGACGGTTATGTTGAGATGACCGATAAATTTATTAAAGAATGTAAAAACACCCATGATAGGAGCGCTGCTAAGAGTCTCCTTGAGAGGCATACTATTAGACACAAATTGTCTCCGATTCCTAAGTTTGTTGCTTCTCCCATAAACATTATAGATAAATATTATGATTTCTCTCTCGATCTATCTTACATAGCTATTCTTGAGAAACAACCTTTTTGTGGGACTAAGAATGAAAGTGCGGTAGCACATATGAATGAGCTTTCTACCATGAGTGGCTTGTTTTTTGATGATATTAAGAGGTGTACTTACTTTGTTGCTAAGATTTTTCCCTTTTCACTGGAAGGAGAAGCTAAAACTTGGTTTAGTAATTTACCTCCTAGATCTATTGATAGCCCTGATTGTTTGATTAGTACTTTCCTGCAAAAATATTTTCCTCCAAGTGCTAGACATGCTATTTTGCAGGAACTTTTTGATTTTAAACAGGGAGAAAAAGAGATATTGCCTGAATCATGGGCAAGATTTTGTGCTTTGATTCATGCACAAGCTGGAAGTCCATTACCTAAGAATGAGCTTCTTGATATATTTTAGAATGGACTAACTGATGAATCTAGGACTTACCTAGATAGTTGTGCTGATTGTGATTTCAGGAATAGGACTGCCAAGGAAGCTGAAGAATTAATGGCTAAAATAAGCAAGAACTATGAAGATTGGACTCCTCCTGAACCAGCTATACCTGAAACAATTATACCTAAACCAGCTATTCCGGTGCCTATTCCAACATCAAAGAAGAGGGGAGTTATTGAATTAAATGATGAAGTGATGAAGGAAGCTAAGAAATGTCTTAAGGATAAGGGAATCAAAGCGACAGATGTCAAGAATTTACCTCCTACAGAAGAATTATGTAAGCCTATTCCCTACTCATCCACTATTGAGGTACACTCTCTCCAACACTTTCATGAAGGTGATATCCCTTACTCTAAACCTCCTGATCAATGCTTAGAAGAAAATTCGATATCTTTATTGTTAAGAAAGATAATTTTAATAAAACGGTGCAAAATCATCTAATGGAAAACACTAGAGCTATTGTTGAGTTGAAAGATATTGTGGAAAGAACCGCTAATTATGTTAAAATGATTGTTAAACACTTTCAAATCATTCAAACTCAAATAGATTAACTCGTTCAAGTGCAAAAAGACTTGCTAGTTAATGCTGCTAAAGAAAAACATGCTTATGAAATTAGAACTAGAAGTGGTGCTGCTACGCAGGATCCTCTATATCCTGAGGGGCATCCCAAAAGAATTGAGCAGGATTCTCAACAAGCTGAAGATAGTGGTTCTACTTGTAAGAAAAGGAAAAAGGAACATAAAACTATTGTAGAACCCTCTGAACCTGCTATAGATCCTAATAGTATATCTGTCTCTGATGCTGAAACTTAAAGTGGTAATGAAGAAAATGAAGCTCCAAATGAAGAAAAAGTTGAAGAAGAACCTAAAAAGCACACTAAGAATACTAAATACACTAAACAAGATTTTATTGCTAAGAAACATGGTAGTGAAAGAGAACCTTGGGTCCAAAAATCTATGCCTTTCCCTGATAAGAAACACAAGTCAAAGGAAGATGAACACTATAATAAGTTTTGTGAGTGGATCAATCCTTTATTCTTGCAAATTCCTTTGACTGATGCTATTAAATTGCCTCCTTACTCAAAGTATATGAAGGATATTGTCTCGAATAAAAGGAAGATCCCTAATGAAGAAATCTCTACTTTGCTTGCTAATTATTCCTTTAATGGTAAGGTTCCAAAGAAACTTGGAGACCCAGGGATTCCAACTATCCCTTACTCTATTAAGAAAAGTTATGTTAGAACTACTTTGTGTGATTTGGGAGCTGCAATTAGTGTTATGCCTTTCTCTCTCTATAAGAGGCTTCAACTAGAAAAATTAATACCAACTGATATATCTTTGCAAATGGCTGATAATTCTACCACTATTCATGTTGGTATATGTGAGGATGTACCTATTCAAGTGGCTCATAATTGCTTGATATTAACTGATTTTTGTGTGCTTAAAATGCATAAAGATGATAATATGTCCATTATTCTTGGGAGACCTTTTCTTAATATTGCATGAGCTGTTATTAATTGTAATCAAGGAAAGGTGACTTTCAATGTTAATGACAAGGAACATAATGTCTATGTCCCCAAGAATATTGAAAGGACTTATGGTTTGAATTCAATTGAACATGTTGAGGATATTCAAGTTGGAGAAATATATTGTCCCATACCAAGAGAAAAATTTGAAACTATTATGATTGGGACTATTGCTATCAAGGTTGAGGTAATATAATCATTAGTGGAATACATAGTTTTTTCTCATATGGAATTGTTTTGGTAACAAGATCTGATCAACCTTGTTAACAAAAGGATTTTATTGAACAAAACAATGTTTTCACTATGATTATTTCCATGTACTTCTATTCTATCCATTTAGTTTTCTTTCGTTTAGTTTTATTTTTGTTGATTAGTTGCTTGCTTGTTAGAGTGTCTTAGAACTTCTGTAGTTCTAGCCTTGTTTTGTTATTGCATCATTTCCAAAAAAAATATGTCTGTTAGAAAAGCATTCTTCTATACCTGAAAAATGCCCAAAAATAAAGTGTCTCAAAAAATTCTAGAAAATTCATATTAAATTTTTACGTGAAAAAAGGGGCAGAGGAGTGCCTGGAAGGTGCTAGGGGGACCCACCAGGCAGGCTCACCACCTTGTGGCGCGGCATGCCCTTGGGTGGCGCCATGCCATGGTGTGGGCCACCCCTGGCCCTCCACTAACTCTCTCACCTGCCACTTTCTTCTCTCTCCCGAGTAAGCTCCAGTTCAGTGCTCAAAATCACGTTCTTGCTGAGCTTGCTCTCGATTTTCTTCGATCTCCTTGCTCAGCCCATCTTTGTTGCTGAAATTTGGAGCACTTGTTCTCTGGTATGTGACTCCTCCCCTTGTCCAAGTAGATTTGTGTTTAGTGGATTATATCTTGAGTATTTTGCTGCTGTAGGTGATAGGTTATGAGAGCTTGTAAGCTTGTTTGATGCTTAGAGATATAGTTTTGATGCATGTTTAGGCCTCTTACAAGTCCCTATGAGTAGTACCCTTCATTATATTCACTTTGCAATCACTTGTTTAATAGGTGTTTAAATTTCAGAATAGAAGATGAATGAGCATCAACTAAACCAACATGAACTATGGGTGCCTAAGGTTATGAAGGTCCACCAGGAGGAGGAAGTTTTTCCTTCCATTTATCCAGGCTCTGAGTTCATGAGAGCTACAGGAATTCTCCAAGATTTCCACACTTTGGTTTCTAATGCAGGGTTGGAGCACTTTTTGGGAGATGAACCTTATCAATTTGTGAAGCTAACCATGTCTATGGTGCAGGATTTTATAGAGGGGGAAGATACCCTTTATGTGATTGTTTGTTAATTAATGTAATAAACAAAATTCCTAATAAAATAATAAAATAGTTTTATTAAATGAGAGTTGTATTACATTTGGTTGGAATGCATTTTGGGTGGGATTTTGAGTGGAGAAAATGGAGGGCCAAATTTATGTAAGTGGAGCTTCAACACATGAATGAGGAAGAGGTGGGGGAACCCACCATGGCCGCCGGCCATGGGGAGAGGCTACACTCCTCTCCCTATAGAAGGCCCCCTCTCCCTCCTTCTCACTCACACCTCCTCGTGAAGGATCTCTCTCCCCCTTTAGAATTATTCCCCCATGGTCTCAGATTAGCGAGATACATGTTCCCGGTGGCTCTTCATCTAGAAGGAGTTGCTACTTCCGCTGCATCGCTGGAGCGAGGAGGCGGAGGTTGTTCGATGGACCGGATGTGTGTGCGAGCACGGATGCACTGCTGATTGGCGGCGCTAGGACTTCCGCTTGATCTTCAGATCGACAAGAGATTGACTACATCATCCACGAGTCAAATATCCTTACACTTTGTCGGTCTTCAAGGGTATGATCTCTACGAATGTATATCCACCTGTTGCTTGTATCTAGTAGATAGATATTGGCGCTTAGTAGTTCCCATTGCAGGCATTTTTTTGTTTTCTATGTTGCGATCCCAACAGTGGTATCAGAGCCTGATCTATGCGTAGATGCTTTGCACGGGTAGAACACATAAGAGTATGTGGGTGTTGATGATCATATTATTGCATTTTATATGTTTTTTGGATATTGATGGCATAGTGGGATGAAGCGGCCTGAACTAACTTTACATGTCCTCGCACATGAGACCTGTTCCACACTTGACATGCAATTAGTTTTGCTTAAGTGGCTAGTGGGTTGTCTCTCCTACTATAGTCTATATCTGATTTACAACGAGTTGCTAATAATTTGGTTATCATCGTTGTCATTCCATGTTCGTAGGTAAGAAAGATTCTCTCTTCGAAAGCCCTCATCCACGTAAAAACATGCAATTGATAAATTATAAGCGTTTAGTTTAGATCATTGCTGGGCTAGTGTCATGATATGGTAATGTTATAATTTTAAGTATAATTGATACTCATGGAAATTATAGCATGCCCATTGTGTAAGTTCCATTGACCTTCGCCTTACACACAAAGGAATGATAAAGATCATACCGCGAAACACATAAGAGTGATCAAGTGCAAGAACCATATCATTTCACTTTACACATATGATGTTTGCGTCTTATATTGCATGTTTGTCGTTTTTAGTAGCATTATAAGATGATCCCTCATTTAGATATCAAGATAAAAATGTTGTCTTCCTTAAGTACGCACCGTTTTATGTTTATCCACTTCAAGACATCACACGATGATCGAGTGTACTTGAATCCACATTTGTATAACGGGTGTAATACAGTTTTACACACGCGAGTACTAAGGTTCTTACTTGGCGAGCCTAGCATGTATAGACATGGCCTCGGAACACAGACTGAAAGGTTAAGCATGTGTCATATAGTTGATATGATTCCCATATAGACGCTCGCCTTTGAAGCTACACCGGCTCACATGATGATCGGACTTGGTGTGGTGGATTTGGTTCATGTAATCACCAAAAAGACACGAGGGATGTTGTTTTTGAGTGGGAGTTCATTTGTAATTTGGATTAGTTCAACGCAATCTATCATAAACTTAGTCTAAATAAACTTTCAGTGAATGGTAGCAACCCTGTTAATATGGCACCACCAGCTTTTAATTTCAATGTGTTCATGGAGAAAGAGAAACTTGCGGAAACAGGTAGCAAATTTATCAACTGGGACATGAATTTGAGGATTCTCCTCACTACTGCACAAAAGAAATATGTGCTAGAAGCACCACTAGGCCCCCACCAACTCCTGATGCCCCTAACAAGGAATATAATGTCTATTTGACTCGTCAGGAGGACCACAACTTAGTTCATTGCGGCATACTGTGTGGGCTAGAGCGAGAACTTCGAAAGCGTTTCGAAAATGGCAATGCCTTTGATACCATGGGTGAATCAAAAATGATTTTCGATACCCATGATGCTGTAGAGAGTTATAATGCTTCTAAAAAGTTCTTTAGCTGCATGATGGAAGAGAACAATGATACGTCCATTTTGCATCACTATTCTATGTCATAATCCACTGTTATTCATTGATATATTTCGTATTGAGAGAGTTATACTTATGTTATTTCATCTCTCTTTGCATGGTTGGTGACTTTTGGAGCATGGACCGCTGTAGTCAGGATTCTGATGGAAAAGGTGCTGTTTGGAGGCAAAATTCGCGAAGATCAGAAAATCCGGGAAAATATACGGAAAATCCTATTTTTCCAGAAGACGAAGGAAGCCAAAAGGGGGGCTGGAGATGGGCCACAGGGGGCCCACACCACCCCCTGGCGCGGGCCATCCTAGGCCGCGCCACCAGGTGGTGTGGCCGCCCTGGTCCACCCTTGGCAGTCCCTTCTGGCGTATATATTCCTCCAGCAACCCTAATACTCGGGGAGCGACCATAGAAAGATTCCGCCGCCTCTGCGAGGCAGAAAACACCGAGAGAGAAAGATCTCTCCGGCAGACAGATTTCTGTCTGGGGAATTCCTTCCCGGAGAGGGGAGATCGTCGCCATCAACACCACCATCAAGCTGGACTTCATCGGGATCATCATCATCATCATCACCACCATCATCACCATCAACACCCTCATCACCATCTCCATATTGCTGTAAGAATTGTGTTGAATCTTGCATAGTTCATAGGGAAACTTTCCCGGTGTTGATTACTCTTTGTAGTTGATGCTATTGAGTGAATCATTGAATTATTGTTTATGTTCAGATTGTTATACATCATTATTCCATCTCTGATCATGATCCATATGATGTCTTGTGAGTAGTTCGTTTTGTTCTTGAGGACATGGGAGAACTCATGTTGTTAGTAGTGGAGTTGTGTTGAGAAAGATTCAATAGTTTGATATTTAAGTTGTGGTGTACTTCTTCTAGTGGTGTCATGTGAACGTCGACTACATGACACTTCACCTATATGGGCCTAGGGGAATGCATTGTGTATTTGGCTACTAATCGTAGGGGTTGCCAGAGTGACAGAAACCTGAACCTCCGTTAGGAAACCATTGCACAAGGGACGTAAGGGTCTTAGAGTTTAAAGCTGTGGTTAGGTTTCTACCTTAATTGCTTTCCTATACTTACGGATGTTTGCAAGGGGTATAATCACAAGTATGTATTAGTCATAAGAAGGTCGGTACATTAGCACAGGTTCACCCACACAACACTTAGCAAGCTAAAGAAAATTAATTAACTATATGAAGCGAAAGCACTTGACAGCCTTCCCATGTGTCCTCGAGAACGTTTGGTCATCTTAAGTAATACGCCCGGCTTGTCCTTTGCTGCATAAAGGATTGGGCCACTTGCTGCATTTATGCTTATTGCCTTTTGTTTACTCGTACTTTGTTTACTTACTTTATCGAAAACCCTTAAAAATACTTTGCTAAGTATTTGTAGAGAACTCCCAATCCATACCACTAGCCAGCACCTTCTGCTCCTCATTGGGTTCGACACTCTTTCTTATTGAAAATACTGCGATACACCCCCTATACTTGTGGGTCATCAAACAACTCCGTTAGTGAGAATGTACTCAAAATGTCTGGGTACGCCGATAAGCTTGTGTCCATGGGAATAACGATTCCCACTGACTTAGGCATACATCGTGTTCTCCAATCTCTTTCACCTAGCTACAAGAGCTTCGTGATGAACTATAATATGCAGGGCATGAAGAATTCTCTCCCCGAGCTTTTGTCAATGCTTAAGACTGTGCAAGTGGAGATCAAGAAAGAACATCAAGTATTGATGATCAATAAGACTACTGGTTTCAGGAAAGATAAGAAGGGTAAATAGAAGGGAAAGAAGGGCGGTAAATCTGTTGTCGTGCCTGAAAAGAAATCCTGAGCTGGCCCTAAGTCTGATACCGAGTGATATTATTGTAAGGCGACTGGCTATTGGAAGCGCAACTTCCCCAATTATTAGGAGGATAAGAAGGACGGCAAGGTAAACAAAGGTATATATGATATACATGTTATTGATGTGTACTTGACTAGTACTCGTAGTAGCACCTAGGTATTTGATTCTGGATCGGTTGCTAAAATATGTAACTCGAATCAAGGGTTGTGGAACAAGCGACCATGAGCAAAGGGTGAGGTCAAGATGCATGTCGGCAATGGATCAAGAGTTGATGTGATCGCCGTCAGAACACTACCTCTCCACCTACCGTCAGGATTAGTGCTAAATCTAAATAATTACCTCTCCACCTACCGTCAGGATTAGTGATTGATCTAAATAATTGTTATTTGGTGCCTGCACCAAGCATGAACATTGTATCCGGATCGTGTTTGATGCGAAGTGGTTATTCATTTAAATCGAAGAACAATGGTTGTTCGATTTATATGAATGATATCTTTTATGGTCATGCACCTATGATGAATGGTTTATTTCTATTGGATCTAGATAATAGTGGTACGCATATACATAATGTTGATGCTAAAAGGATTAAACTTGATAATGATATATCTGCATATATGTGGCACTGCTGTCTAGGTCATATTGGCATAAAACGCATGAAGAAGGTCCATTGTGAAAGACTTCTGGAATCACTTGATTTTGAATCATTTGATACATGTGATCCATGCCTTATGGGTAAGATGACTAGAACGCTGTTTTCCGATTCAATGGAACGGGTGACAGATTTATTGGAAATCATACATACTGATATATGTGGTCCAATGAGTGTGTCAGCGTGAGGTGGATATCGTTATTTTGTTACTTTCATGGATGATTTGAGTACATACGGGTATATCTATTTGATGAAACACAAGTCTGAGACCTTTGAAAAGTTCAAGGATTTTCAGAGTGAAGTGGAAAATCATCTTAATAGAAATATTAAATTTTTGCAGTCTGATCGTGGAGGTGAGTATCTTAGTTACGTGTTTATCACACATATGGGAGATTGTGGAATAGTTTCACAACTCACGCTTGCCGAAACACCACACCATAATGGTGTGCCGAAACATTGTAATCAGACTTTATTAGATATGGTTTGATCTATGATGTCTCTAACTGACTTGCCACTATCATTTTGGGGTTATGCACTAGAAACTGTTGCATTCACTTTAACTCGGGCACTATCTAAATCCGTTGAAACGACACCGTATGAATGGTGGTTTGGAAACAAACCTAAGCTGTCATTTCTGAAAGTTTGTTGATGCGATGTTTATGTGAAGAAACTTAAGTTCGATAAACTCGAACTCAAAGTGGAAAAATGCGTCTTCATAGGATACCCTAAAGAAATAATGGGTATACCTTCTATGACTGATCCGAGGGTAAGGTTTTCATTACCAAGAATGGATCATTTCTAGAGAAAAAATTTCTCACGAAAGGTATGAGTAGTCAGAAGGTAGAACTCGAAGAGGTTATTGAACCTTGTCTTCATGAAATGGCAAGTGGCGCAGCGCCATAAATTGTTCCGGAGTTGACTTCATCGAATGAAGGGGTAACTAATGATAATGATCATTAAACTCCAAAAGAGGACACTACCAACCTCACAGGTCAAGCAGGACACGTGCAGCTCCTGAACTGTACGGAAATCCTTTCATGAATTTCAAGGTAGATAAGATTTATGACCTTGCGAGGAAAGAAGCAATGATGAGCCTGGATTCCAACAAATGGCTAGAAGCCGAGATGGAATCCATGTACAAAACTAGGTTTGGACCTTGGTGGACTTACCTCATGACCGAAATGTCATTGAGAATTAATGGATTTTCAAAAGAAAAACTAATGCTGATGGTAACATCTATAAATCTCAACTTGTCTCAAAGGGATTTCGACAAATTCAAGCAGTTGACTATGATGAGACATTCTCTCCCGTAGGGATGCCAAAATCAGTTAGGATTATGTTAGCAATTGCTGCATATTTCGATTATGAGATATGGCAGATGGATGTCAAAACTGCGTTCCTCAATGGTAATATGGAAGAAGAGTTGTATATGATACAACCTAAGGGTTTTGTCGATCCTAAGGATGCTAATAAGGTAACCAAGCTTCATCGATCCATCTATGGACTAAAGCAAGCATACCAGAGTTGGAATCTCTGCTTTGATGAGGTGATCAAAGCGTTTGGATTTGTCCAAACTTATGGAGAGGCTTGTATTTACAAGCAAGTGAGTGGCAGCAATGTGGCATTTCTGATATTATATGTGGATGACATATTATTGATTGGAAATGATATAGATCTTTTAAAGAATGTTAAAATTTATCTAAATAGCAAATTTTCAATGAAGGACCTTGGTGAAGCATCATATATATTAGGCATTAAGATATATAGAGATAGATCAAGGCGGCTAATTGGGTTATCTCAAAGTACATACCTTGCTAAGATATTAAAGAAGTTTAATATGGACAGAAGTAATAATGGGTTTTTTACCTATGTTGAAAGGCAAGGCATTGAGTAAGACTCAAAGTCCGGCTACGGCGGAAGAAAGAGAGATAATGGTTGAACAAAACATATACTACCATAGCATGATGTAATCCCAACCCACGTCTAACATAGCATGGCTAAGAACATCTAATCATATGGTGGCTCAACTACAAGAGATCCCTACCATAATACATAGGATATAGCATAGCTTATACACATCAATTCCTATACATGCAACAGTACAAAAACATCTACAATGCATAGGAAACAATAGGACATTTATGACCAAGATAGCACCACTTTACTTTGGTAGATGTAGTCG
This sequence comes from Avena eriantha, assembly GCA_910589775.1. Taxonomy (NCBI): domain Eukaryota; kingdom Viridiplantae; phylum Streptophyta; class Magnoliopsida; order Poales; family Poaceae; genus Avena; species Avena eriantha. The sequence goes on from OU342745.1 coordinate 160,998,697, forward strand.
ATTAGATAATCCTCACAAATATAATGGTTGCACTCGTCACACTCAAAATATTTGCAATCACAATAATCGCAATCATAGCAATTGCGATCATAGTAGTTGCACTCCTCGCAATCTAACGTTTGAAACAAAGCACAACAATACACTATTCAAAACATTACAAATATGCCCAATACAATAAAACAATGATGATCACATGCATACATGGCGATTTAATATGTCACAATGGTTGTAATTAGTTTTCTAAACAATACTAGATCACATGATGCATGTAGAGAATCATTTAATGCAATAGGGTCTTTATTATTAATTCTTCATTGCCAATAGATGGGTTTTAATAGTTGTGATGGAACTTCTGTACTAATTTCCATATTAAATTTAGATCTGAAGTGTAATGAATATATAATACTGATACGAACCAGTAGCAATTGGATTGACCCTAAACAGAGTTGTAGATATTGTTCTATGATTTAATTACTACTTAATAGAGTTTAAATTAACTAAAACGTTTACTACAACCAAAAATAGATCTAATGCTAGATCTAGCATCTACGGAATTGTGAATCCAGGGACATATTATTTATAGTTTTCGAATCTATAAATAATTTACTATGAATTTATTACTCAAAAAGGCTATTAAAAATATTTAATTAATTGCTGGCTAACTGTAAAGAGAAAGTGAGATCTAATCTTATATTAATAAACTACATGAAGTTTTCTTTAATTTCATATATTATAAGCAATTTTTGAACATAGTATGAATTTCTTATGGATTTTACAAGATAGATCTATATTCTGCAATTTTAAATTCGAATAGAATATTGTAGGGAATATTCCGCTGCCTGGACACTATTGGCCCATGGCTTCTATTGGCCCACCGCCCTCAAGGACACCGAACAGCTAGTCCGCGCATGCAACTGGTGCCAACACTTCGGGCAGCTCAGGTACATGCCGGCTTCAGTGCATAAGACCATACCGATCACCTAGCCCTTCGCTGTTTGGGGCTTCGACATGGTCGATCCCTTCAGGCGGGCGCGCGCAGGCATCACCCATCTACTGGTGGCGGTGGACAAGTTTACAAAGTGGATAGAGGCCAAACCTATCCAGAAGCTGGACGGGGCGATAGTCGTCACCTTCTTCATCGACATCATCAACTGGTTCGGCTACCCCAACAACATCAACACCGACAATGGCACGAACTTCGCCAAGGGGGCCTTCCCCCGGTTCTGTAGCAGCAAGGGCATCCGGCTAGACCTTGCTTCTGTTGCGCACCCGCAATCCAATGGGCAAGTTAAAAGGGCTAACGGCGTGGTGCTAGCCGACATGAAGCCACACCTCATCGAGCCCTTGGAGCGATCGCCCGGATGCTAGATTGAGGAACTTCTGGCTGTGTTGTGGAGCCTCCGCACCACGCTGAATAGGTCAACCGGCTACACCCTATTCTTCCTCGTCTATGGCTCAAAAGCCGTCCTCTCTGCGGACATCAAGTTCGACTCTCCGCGCAAGCTCCTCTTCGATGAAAAGGCCAATCAGGAGGCGCGGGAGGATGGCGTGGACCTCCTCGAGGAGGCCCGCGAGCTGGCGTTGTCCAGATCGGCCCTGTACCAGCAACGCCTATGCCACTACCATTCGAGCCGGATCCGCCCTGTCGCATTCCACGAGGGCGACCTGGTTCTCTGGCTGGTGCAAGACACGAAGGGCATGCACAAGCTATCGCCACCCTGGGAGGGCCCCTTCATCATCAGTCGGGCGCTGCCCAACGACTCCTACTACCTCATCGACACGCAACAGCAACGCAAGAACAAGATGGACAAGTTGGATGACGAGACAGAGCGCCCATGGAACGCGGCCCTGCTCTGCCTGTTTTACACCTAGTCACCAGACAATGTATGTATCCCGCAAACCTTATGAATGAAAATGCGGACCCCTACGAGATACTCGGGGTCTCCTTGCTAGAAATTCGTGTGTATCTGTTTCCGGTTCAGTTTTTCCGGCTCCAGCAACCCCTACCTGGGGGCTTGCCGGCTGGCCCGGCCTGCTAAATCAACAAACCGACTGAGTAGTGTGTGATGATGTCACAGGCCCACTCTTCGTCTCAGCTACACACCGCAACCCGGCTGTCCAGCTAACAAGAGCAAAAGCTCGAGGCTTCCCACATGAAAAACAGGAAGGAGATGTGACAGATCGGGCGCCCCGACATCGCAACTAGTTTGAGACGATCTGGCTACTAAGCCATCAGTACCGTGCACCATGTACTGTTAGCTCCCTTCGATTCTGGCTATAGACCACAACCCGGCTGCCCGGCAAGGACGTAGCGGAAACAGCAGAGCACACGGGAAAGTGACTAAGTGTCCAGAGAAGCACAAGCTGGTTTTCAAAAAACAAATCCACCTTGCGGCTAAAGTTTAACAGACGAACCAATTGACGGGAGAGAATGTATGTATGTGTGCCTACTTTTTGTACGACTACTTCATGTCGGAGTCCCGAAAAGAAGAAGATTCGAAGTCATTGCCTTCATCAAGTGCTCTGAATCTCGGGGGCTATAACCACTGGGTGCGCTCGCGCGCCCCCGAGTGGAATCTTGTAGCACCCGGCCATCTAAAGGAGTTAGCCAGATATTTGGAGCCCAGGTGAGGGCAAGGGCAGGAAGCAAAGAAGAAGATTCGAAGTCCTTGTCTTCGTCAAGCGCTCCGAATCTCAGGGCCTACAGCCACTGGGTGCGCTCGCGCGCCCCCAGTGGAATCTTGTAGCACCCGACCGGCTAAATGAGTTAGCCAGATATTTGGAGCCCAGGTGAGGGAAAGGGCAAGAAGAAAAGAAGAAGATTCGAAGTCCTTGCCTTCATCAAGCGCTTCGAATCTCAGGGGCTACACCCACTGGGTGCGCTCGCGCACCCCAGTGGAATCTTGTAGCACCCGGCCAGCTAAAGGAGTTAGTCAGATATTTGGAGCCCATGTGAGGGCAAGGGAAAAACAAAAAGAAGAAGATTTGAAGTACCTGGCTATGCCAGCTACTCTGAATCTCGGGGGCTACACCCAGTGGGTGCACTGGCGCGCCCCCACTAGAATGGAAGTTCCCCCGGCTGCAGGTGTCCAGCCAGCGAAAGTAATCGGCTAAGAGGTGTCCAGCCGGATGAAACTAAAGACTTGAGGAAAGACAGAAGATTCGAAGCACCTGTCTACACCAGCCACTCCAAATCTCGGGGGCTACACCCAATGGGTGCGCTGGCGCGCCCCCACTAGAGTTGGAGTTCCCCCGGCTAAAGACATTTAGCTGAGCGCAGATTAGCCGGATAAATTCAATCGGCGAAATATTGAAGCTTTGAAGCACACAAAAAACACAAGTGGAAAGCGAGCTAAAACAATTTAGACTGATATAAAAAAGAGAGGGAGACAAAGCTCCCATGTGTTTACCCGGCGTCAGAGAAAACCGGCACACATAGTAAGGTTCGAACAAAACAAAGTGACAAATACACCCGGCATCCCGGGGAGCATAACTAGGCGGCAGGGCCCTGCCATGCGGAGGATCCTGGCTGGTGGCAGTCTCAGGAAGAGGAGGCGCGTTGGCTGATCCGGTTCCAGCATCCCTACCATTCGGCTGCGACGAGGCTTCCGCATCCGGAGTACAGCGGACTCCGAGTCGGTGAGGACCTCGTCAACATCTGCATAGTCGGCGATCTTGATGGCGGAGGCCCGGAGCTCTGGATGGGCTTGGCAGATGGCGACGAGGTCGACACCAGCATGGAAACCCCCGTCGATCTTCCCGACACGGGTGTCCTTGTACCAGGAAAGCATAAGGGCCATGGCCATCTCCGCCCCGTCTCGCATCGCTAGATCCCTCAGGTGGTCCACGGTAGCCGGCACCTCCGCCACCTTAGCCGCCAGCTACGCCATCGTCTCCGGAACCGGAGCATCCGGCCATAGGAAGGTGAAGATGGCCTGCGCCGCCTGGCAAAGTTTGGCAGCCTCCGTGCCAAGAAGGACAACCACCTCCTGAGCCATCGGTTGTTCCCTCGGCCAATTCTCCTGTAGCCGGTTGTATGCCAGCAGGTCTACGCCGGGATAAAAAGCTGTCAGAAAAAAAATGTCAGATCCGGATACCGGATCCGGAAAGACGAGGGAGGTCAGAGAAGAAACTTACCCTTAGCCGTGTGCCCGACCTGCATTAGCTCCTCCACCAGGGCCTTCTCCTGGGTCGTCATCCGCTTGACTTCCTTCTCTTGGTCCTTGTTCTGGGCCTCTAGAAGGTCGAAGGCTTGAGCTCGGCTGGCGAGGGTGGCGTCGCGCTCCTTGACGGTGGCCTCTAGAGCGTCCACCTTGGCATGCCAGTCTTTATTCTCCAGCCGAAGCATAGAATTGTACTTGCTCTGCTGGTCGTTCGCCTTCTTCAGGCGATCGATTTCCCACTGAGCGCACACTAGGATGGCTGCAAAAAACCGAATATCAGCAAAAAATCTCGAGGAAAGACCAAGGTATCCGGCTGAGGAAACTTACTCTGCGAGGTCCCGTTGGCAGCAACAAGCTTCTGCTCCATGGTCCGGTTACCGCCGGTTGTAGCCTCGAGCAGCCGGATATCCTTCACCACCAGCTCAACGGTGGCGGCAAAGTCCATCAGCGAGGCGGCAGAGGAGGCATCATCGTCGACAGCGTTGGCACCAACGACTCCTTCGCCGTGGCCACCTCCGTCCGCCACTCCTCTCCCGGCTCATCGTCGGAGTTGTCATCGCCAAAAACCACGAGCTCCTTGCGATGGCGGCCCTCCACGCCCCCGCAAGGGAACTACCTCCACTTTGTGAGGTGGTCACAACCGTTTCCGGCTGCACCACCATGGTCGGCGGAGCGTCCCCTGCTCCGGCTATGGTAGCCATACCAGCTCGAGGTGGTGGCGGAGGAGGTGCCCTAGAAGAAGGAGGAGGAGCAGAGGCAGATGCGGGCGGTGCGGTGTCCGGTGTGTGGGGCAGCGAGCCAGTCGGCACCCGCACTGGGCTCGCGGTGCTGAAGGAAACCAGCGTGCTGAGCAACAGAAGGTAGAAAAGAAGCAAAAAGCAAGTAAGGCAAAGACAGACAAGGAGAACACGAAGAGCAGAAGAAAGTAAATACACTCAGAAAATAAAGTTTACCCCTGCACCACCGAGGGCGGCCCCTTCTTGCGACCGAGGCGGCTTGGTAGAAGAGCGCTGGTCCAGCTCCTCTTGGGGGCCGGCTGCTCCATGGCGGTCTGGCTGACCCTGCCCCTACTCCGTTTGACCGGCTGGAGCCACCCCCGCCGGCACTAGAACGGCTGGAGCCGCTCCCACCGGTGCCGGACCGGCTGGAGGTGCCATCCGTCGCGCGGCGCCGAGACGGATCGAGAGCCGGTGCGGCCTCCTCCTCTTCGTCGACCTCCACGTGAGGGTCGGCGTCCGGCTCGTCATTATGGATGGGGAAGATGTCGCCGTCCGCATCAGGCGGGCAAGGTGCAACAAGAAGATCACCCGCTCTGTCGGGTGCGGTGACTGTTCCCCTGCCAGCGCAAGCCGCACCCCTACCTCCTCCTCCGGCGACAGAAAGCCTGTCGCATGTTACTTCTCGATGTGCTCCTCCATCACGGAGGAGCCACATCAGGCCCCACGTTCGGCTGCCATCGCTGGTTCGCTGCGAGGCGCTCTAGTGGAGGAGTGACGGTGGCCCGTACCGCCAACGGCGCTAAACGGGCGGCACAACAGACTACAGTAGCAGCGTCAAGTGAGGCGATGCGAGGAAGGCAAGGGTGCAGGAGAAGAATGAGGAAGTAGCGAACGGAGGGACAAATCGCTCCCCCCGGGCGCCCCTTTAATGACCCGGAAGCAGAACTGTCCGTGGTGCCACGTGGCGCCCACCCAGACGCTCCCCGCTCTCGGCACAGTGCAGGATCCTTTGCATAGGCAGAAGACACGTAGACGATCCCGGGGCAGAAACAGAAGAGGCAGACGGGGGTTCCCGAGGCCACGTGCGACGGGACGTTACGCTGCCCGCCGCAGAGTAATGATGGCGTGTGGGTGACCAGCGTTAGCACTGACGTCACGAGTAGCACAACCGCCAAGCGTAGCCGGCCAGAAAATTCAAAATGAAGAGGGGCTGCGCGCACATTTCACCTAAGGGCAAAATCTACATGCGCTCGGAGGCTAGTGTCGGGGGGATGACCTCCGGATACCCCAACTAGACAAGAATCACGGTAGTCAGATCGTGTCCGGCTGGCTGAGCGTAGCCAGACAAAAGCAAGTCAAGCCGGCTACCTCACGGTAACGGATCGGCAAGAAGCAGCAACGCACGGGATCGGCAAGAAGCAGTAATGCATGACTCTATATCGATTAAATGAAATTAGGTCAAACTTGAATACATGTGAGCACGATAGACTATTACTTTTGAAAATAACCCAAATTGTTTTGAAGGTACCTAGGAAGCCAATATATCATGGGCCAACAATAGTTTTGAAAAATGCCATTACTGATTAGTATTTGCATATCGACAAATTTGATTGCGTATGGAAAACATTCAAATAAAATAAAGCGTAAAACAAAAACATGAGACTTCATTACGATTGGGGTTCTTTTGCTAGTATGATTAATTGCCAAGAAAAATGACAAACATTGTCTGCCAAAATTACCCACTTAAACTAACCCACTTAAATTAACCCACTTAAATTACAATATTGTCTGCCAAAATTAGGTCAAATGAGTTAGGATATGCATATCATGCGCACCGTTTAGCTAAGAAACCAAGTTTACTCAACCGTTTAGCTCACTACAGTATATTGGTCCCATTCATACTTCCTCATCTAGCACTAGCACTAGACATACGTACACCTCCACTCGGGGGCAGGCCCCCTAAAGGGCTATCTAGGATGGTCGCCATTGCCATCCACATATCCACACTACCCCCATGACAGCTCACTTCCAGGCTTCCGAGCTACAGTATATCCACGGCAGCCGAAGGTGCTATTTTTGCCAGGAGGAGCATCGCCATGCCTGGGTGCCGTCTTCCACCACCACCCGACCCAAATGGCCCAAACCAAACGGACTCCGAAGATGAGGAATGGGTCTCCTCTGATGATCCCGGCAAAGCCGATAGCAAGGAGTTGACCATGATCACCTCCGACGGCTCTGAGGAGCCATTGGAGATGCGACCACCAATGCCGCGAGGGCCAGCGTACCAATCCAACAGCGAGCCTTACGGGTGGGATGTCTCTGCCCATGTTTTCTGACAGGAGTACATCCGGCTACAAGAACTCAGCAACCTCTATGCACGTCGCGTCCTTGCGGCGTGCATATACCATGGTGATGCCTCTGTGTGCGCCAGATGTGCCCAAGCTAAGGAGGAGTTTTATGCGTAGCTAGCGATCTACAACTCCCTGTTCGAGTTCTGGGATGTCGCCAGAGGACCGTCGTCGCTGTGGGCTGCCACACCTGCATCCTCCTGGTGAGATCAGCACCTCCCGCTACCGCATGACGTTGCGCCGTCCAGGCTAGGACATCGCCTCCCACCACCGTGTGATGTAGTTAGTTTAATTATTTGATATATTTACATGAATTTGAAATATTTAATTATTTTTTATGAGGGCCATGGCTAGCAGCCGGCACTACCCCAAATTGTTTTCATCTATATGTCATCGTACTAGAGTCCCACCTTTCTTCACAAGCTGCACATGCCACCGTCCCATGACATTCGATGCCTACTGGTTTTCGTACCTTCCTTTTAATACTACTCGGGAGGTGAGCCAAGCGCGATTCAGCACTAAATTTTCATGTGATATTGGCGTGATCTTCTAGTTCAAAATTATAGAGGATTATTGGCGGGATCCTCCCTTCAACCTTTCCCAAAATTTAACCCTTACTTCACTTCTCCGCAAATGCTAGATACCTCCATACTGACGGGGCTTCTCGCTCGCTCGCCCGCCGACTCCACAATCCATCTCACATCATCCTCTATCCCATCCCTCCTTAGCCAGCTTCTAGGTCATCAGAGTCTTCTCAGTGATCTTGTCATCCATGCTACCGTTCTTCCTTCGTTGCATCTGCTTCCCCCACTCCATGGTAGAGTGTCAGCTTCCCCACCACCGCAACCGAGAGATGCGTACACCACGCGGACCCCTCATGAAGACAAAGGTGGTTGCACACTTCCTATGCCCGCTTTCCTTGCAGTTTACTACTTCCGAATGTAGTTCATCGCTTCCTTGCTATGCCTTCTTGATACGTCCAAAACGTATCTACTTTACCGAACACTTTTGCTATTGTTTCTCCTCTAAATTTGTGTGATTTGGATGCAACTAACGTGGACTGACGCTGTTTTCAGTAGAATTTCCCTGGTGTCTACTTTTTGTGCAGAAAATCAACTATCAAGAAAAATCCCGGATAATATGCCAAAAATCCTATTTCACCAGTAGACTCCCAGAGCCAGAATATGAGACGGAGGGGGGCTGGGCCCAGGCCACACCACCTGGCTACCCGGGCTAGCCTAGGCCACCCCAGGGGGTGGTCTGGCCGCCCTAGACCCCCCCTCCGTCTCCCTCTTTGCCTATAAGTTGCCTTCTGACCTAAAAACTCCGGGGGGGGGGGGTCGACGTTTTTCCAGAAGGAGTTCCTCTTTGCCGCCACCACCAGATTCCACGAAACAGCACCAGAAACTCTGTTCTGGCACCCTGCCGGGACGGGGAATTGGAGGAGATCATCGCCATCATCATCACCATCGCTTCTCCATCGACCATCCATGTTTCCCTCATCTATGAGTGAGTAATCCCCCACTGTAGGCTATGGGGATGGTAGGGATTGGATGAGATCGTTCATGTAATGGTATCCGATTGTTAGGGCATGGTGCCTAGTTTCTTCTATTAGTGCTTTATGACTTTGTTGCAACTTGATATGCTTAATGCTTGTCACTAGGGACCGAGTGCCATGATTTCAGATCTGAATATGTTATTGATTCATTATGATAGTATTGTTTATGGTCTTATCTGCAAGTTGTATACACACGTTGTCCGGAACCAATGGCCCCGAAGTGACAAAAATCGGGATAACTGGAGGGAATGGCTTTGATGTGAGGATCACATGTGTTCACGGAGTGTTAATGCTTTGCTCCGGTGCTCTATTAAAAGGAGCACCTTAATTGCTAGTAGTTCCCTTGAGGCCCGACTGCAAACGGGCTGGCAGGACAAAAGATGTTGTGCAAGTTCTCATTGCGAGCACGTATGACTATATATGGAACACATGCCTAGGATTATCGAGTACTTGGATTCTTTATCTCATTTATCTGCAATTGCCCTATGTTCTGATTGCTACGTGAATTGTCTTATCCATGCAACGCCCGTCCATCCATCCCTATGCCTACCACACTCGAATCCTGCTGTTACTGCTATTGTTACTGCTGTCTGTACTTTACTACTGCTGTTACTTTAATATTGCTACTACAAAACAGTTGCTACTAATAAACTGTTGTGAGCAAGATTGTTTCTAGGTGCAGCTGAATTGACAACTTAGTTGTTAAGGCTTATAAATATTCTTTGGCTCCCCTTGTGTCGAATCAATAAATTGGATTTCACTTCCCTCGAAAATACTGCGATACACCCCCTATACTTGTGGGTCATCAAGACTATTTTCTGGCGCCGTTGCTGGGGAGCATAGATTTATTTATTAAGTTCACTTGGATTCTCTATTGTTCGCTGCTATCCATCCATCATGGGTAAGTCTCGTGATGGAAAGGTTCCTATTTTACCATCCACTACAAGAAGAGGTACGGTTCTGAACACCTTTGTTGCTCTTGATTCACCATCTGTTATGAGTAAGCTTGTTACACCACCACATAGACATGCTACACACACTGCTACTACTGTTGAATCTCAAACTTCTGATACTTATGATGCTGCTTCTATTGTGCTTGATAAGAGTGGTTCATTAGGCCTTTCCTAGATGCTACGATTGCTAGAACTATAGCTAGAAATACTAAAACTCCTAATGAAGACACTACTACACCTGTTAGTTCACCTGAGTCTAGTGAAAGTTATGATATTGAAGACGGTTATGTTGAGATGACCGATAAATTTATTAAAGAATGTAAAAACACCCATGATAGGAGCGCTGCTAAGAGTCTCCTTGAGAGGCATACTATTAGACACAAATTGTCTCCGATTCCTAAGTTTGTTGCTTCTCCCATAAACATTATAGATAAATATTATGATTTCTCTCTCGATCTATCTTACATAGCTATTCTTGAGAAACAACCTTTTTGTGGGACTAAGAATGAAAGTGCGGTAGCACATATGAATGAGCTTTCTACCATGAGTGGCTTGTTTTTTGATGATATTAAGAGGTGTACTTACTTTGTTGCTAAGATTTTTCCCTTTTCACTGGAAGGAGAAGCTAAAACTTGGTTTAGTAATTTACCTCCTAGATCTATTGATAGCCCTGATTGTTTGATTAGTACTTTCCTGCAAAAATATTTTCCTCCAAGTGCTAGACATGCTATTTTGCAGGAACTTTTTGATTTTAAACAGGGAGAAAAAGAGATATTGCCTGAATCATGGGCAAGATTTTGTGCTTTGATTCATGCACAAGCTGGAAGTCCATTACCTAAGAATGAGCTTCTTGATATATTTTAGAATGGACTAACTGATGAATCTAGGACTTACCTAGATAGTTGTGCTGATTGTGATTTCAGGAATAGGACTGCCAAGGAAGCTGAAGAATTAATGGCTAAAATAAGCAAGAACTATGAAGATTGGACTCCTCCTGAACCAGCTATACCTGAAACAATTATACCTAAACCAGCTATTCCGGTGCCTATTCCAACATCAAAGAAGAGGGGAGTTATTGAATTAAATGATGAAGTGATGAAGGAAGCTAAGAAATGTCTTAAGGATAAGGGAATCAAAGCGACAGATGTCAAGAATTTACCTCCTACAGAAGAATTATGTAAGCCTATTCCCTACTCATCCACTATTGAGGTACACTCTCTCCAACACTTTCATGAAGGTGATATCCCTTACTCTAAACCTCCTGATCAATGCTTAGAAGAAAATTCGATATCTTTATTGTTAAGAAAGATAATTTTAATAAAACGGTGCAAAATCATCTAATGGAAAACACTAGAGCTATTGTTGAGTTGAAAGATATTGTGGAAAGAACCGCTAATTATGTTAAAATGATTGTTAAACACTTTCAAATCATTCAAACTCAAATAGATTAACTCGTTCAAGTGCAAAAAGACTTGCTAGTTAATGCTGCTAAAGAAAAACATGCTTATGAAATTAGAACTAGAAGTGGTGCTGCTACGCAGGATCCTCTATATCCTGAGGGGCATCCCAAAAGAATTGAGCAGGATTCTCAACAAGCTGAAGATAGTGGTTCTACTTGTAAGAAAAGGAAAAAGGAACATAAAACTATTGTAGAACCCTCTGAACCTGCTATAGATCCTAATAGTATATCTGTCTCTGATGCTGAAACTTAAAGTGGTAATGAAGAAAATGAAGCTCCAAATGAAGAAAAAGTTGAAGAAGAACCTAAAAAGCACACTAAGAATACTAAATACACTAAACAAGATTTTATTGCTAAGAAACATGGTAGTGAAAGAGAACCTTGGGTCCAAAAATCTATGCCTTTCCCTGATAAGAAACACAAGTCAAAGGAAGATGAACACTATAATAAGTTTTGTGAGTGGATCAATCCTTTATTCTTGCAAATTCCTTTGACTGATGCTATTAAATTGCCTCCTTACTCAAAGTATATGAAGGATATTGTCTCGAATAAAAGGAAGATCCCTAATGAAGAAATCTCTACTTTGCTTGCTAATTATTCCTTTAATGGTAAGGTTCCAAAGAAACTTGGAGACCCAGGGATTCCAACTATCCCTTACTCTATTAAGAAAAGTTATGTTAGAACTACTTTGTGTGATTTGGGAGCTGCAATTAGTGTTATGCCTTTCTCTCTCTATAAGAGGCTTCAACTAGAAAAATTAATACCAACTGATATATCTTTGCAAATGGCTGATAATTCTACCACTATTCATGTTGGTATATGTGAGGATGTACCTATTCAAGTGGCTCATAATTGCTTGATATTAACTGATTTTTGTGTGCTTAAAATGCATAAAGATGATAATATGTCCATTATTCTTGGGAGACCTTTTCTTAATATTGCATGAGCTGTTATTAATTGTAATCAAGGAAAGGTGACTTTCAATGTTAATGACAAGGAACATAATGTCTATGTCCCCAAGAATATTGAAAGGACTTATGGTTTGAATTCAATTGAACATGTTGAGGATATTCAAGTTGGAGAAATATATTGTCCCATACCAAGAGAAAAATTTGAAACTATTATGATTGGGACTATTGCTATCAAGGTTGAGTTAATATAATCATTAGTGGAATACATAGTTTTTTCTCATATGGAATTGTTTTGGTAACAAGATCTGATCAACCTTGTTAACAAAAGGATTTTATTGAACAAAACAATGTTTTCACTATGATTATTTCCATGTACTTCTATTCTATCCATTTAGTTTTCTTTCGTTTAGTTTTATTTTTGTTGATTAGTTGCTTGCTTGTTAGAGTGTCTTAGAACTTCTGTAGTTCTAGCCTTGTTTTGTTATTGCATCATTTCCAAAAAAAATATGTCTGTTAGAAAAGCATTCTTCTATACCTGAAAAATGCCCAAAAATAAAGTGTCTCAAAAAATTCTAGAAAATTCATATTAAATTTTTACGTGAAAAAAGGGGCAGAGGAGTGCCTGGAAGGTGCTAGGGGGACCCACCAGGCAGGCTCACCACCTTGTGGCGCGGCATGCCCTTGGGTGGCGCCATGCCATGGTGTGGGCCACCCCTGGCCCTCCACTAACTCTCTCACCTACCACTTTCTTCTCTCTCCCGAGTAAGCTCCAGTTCAGTGCTCAAAATCACGTTCTTGCTGAGCTTGCTCTCGATTTTCTTCGATCTCCTTGCTCAGCCCATCTTTGTTGCTGAAATTTGGAGCACTTGTTCTCTGGTATGTGACTCCTCCCCTTGTCCAAGTAGATTTGTGTTTAGTGGATTATATCTTGAGTATTTTGCTGCTGTAGGTGATAGGTTATGAGAGCTTGTAAGCTTGTTTGATGCTTAGAGATATAGTTTTGATGCATGTTTAGGCCTCTTACAAGTCCCTATGAGTAGTACCCTTCATTATATTCACTTTGCAATCACTTGTTTAATAGGTGTTTAAATTTCAGAATAGAAGATGAATGAGCATCAACTAAACCAACATGAACTATGGGTGCCTAAGGTTATGAAGGTCCACCAGGAGGAGGAAGTTTTTCCTTCCATTTATCCAGGCTCTGAGTTCATGAGAGCTGCAGGAATTCTCCAAGATTTCCACACTTTGGTTTCTAATGCAGGGTTGGAGCACTTTTTGGGAGATGAACCTTATCAATTTGTGAAGCTAACCATGTCTATGGTGCAGGATTTTATAGAGGGGGAAGATACCCTTTATGTGATTGTTTGTTAATTAATGTAATAAACAAAATTCCGAATAAAATAAATAAAATAGTTTTATTAAATGAGAGTTGTATTACATTTGGTTGGAATGCATTTTGGGTGGGATTTTGAGTGGAGAAAATGGAGGGCCAAATTTATGTAAGTGGAGCTTCAACACATGAATGAGGAAGAGGTGGGGGAACCCACCATGGCCGCCGGCCATGGGGAGAGGCTACACTCCTCTCCCTATAGAAGGCCCCCTCTCCCTCCTTCTCACTCACACCTCCTCGTGAAGGATCTCTCTCCCCCTTTAGAATTATTCCCCCATGGTCTCAGATTAGCGAGATACATGTTCCCGGTGGCTCTTCATCTAGAAGGAGTTGCTACTTCCGCTGCATCGCTGGAGAGAGGAGGCGGAGGTTGTTCGATGGACCGGATGTGTGTGCGAGCACGGATGCACTGCTGATTGGTAGCGCTAGGACTTCCGCTTGATCTTGAGATCGACAAGAGATTGACTACATCATCCACGAGTCAAATATCCTTACACTTTGTCGGTCTTCAAGGGTATGATCTCTACGAATGTATATCCACCTGTTGCTTGTATCTAGTAGATAGATATTGGCGCTTAGTAGTTCCCATTGTAGGAATTTTTTTGTTTTCTATGTTGCGATCCCAACAGTGGTATCAGAGCCTGATCTATGCGTAGATGCTTTGCACGGGTAGAACACATAAGAGTATGTGGGTGTTGATGATCATATTATTGCATTTTATATGTTTTTTGGATATTGATGGCATAGTGGGATGAAGCGGCCTGAACTAACTTTACATGTCCTCGCACATGAGACCTGTTCCACACTTGACATGCAATTAGTTTTGCTTAAGTGGCTAGTGGGTTGTCTCTCCTACTATAGTCTATATCTGATTTACAACGAGTTGCTAATAATTTGGTTATCATCGTTGTCATTCCATGTTCGTAGGTAAGAAAGATTCTCTCTTCGAAAGCCCTCATCCACGTAAAAACATGCAATTGATAAATTAGAAGCGTTTAGTTTAGATCATTGCTGGGCTAGTGTCATGATATGGTAATGTTATAATTTTAAGTATAATTGATACTCGTGGAAATTATAGCATGCCCATTGTGTAAGTTCCATTGACCTTCGCCTTACACACAAAGGAATGATAAAGATCATACCACGAAGCACATAAGAGTGATCAAGTGCAAGAACCATATCATTTCACTTTACACATATGATGTTTGCGTCTTATATTGCGTGTTTGTCGTTTTTAGTAGCATTATAAGATGATCCCTCATTTAGATATCAAGATAAAAATGTTGTCTTCCTTAAGTACGCACCGTTTTATGTTTATCCACTTCAAGACATCACGCGATGATCGAGTGTACTTGAATCCACATTTGTATAACGGGTGTAATACAGTTTTACACACGCGAGTACTAAGGTTCTTACTTGGCGAGCCTAGCATGTATAGACATGGCCTCGGAACACAGACTGAAAGGTTAAGCATGTGTCATATAGTTGATACGATTCCCATATAGACGCTCGCCTTTGAAGCTACACCGGCTCACATGATGATCGGACTTGGTGTGGTGGATTTGGTTCATGTAATCACCAAAAAGACACGAGGGATGTTGTTTTTGAGTGGGAGTTCATTTGTAATTTGGATTAGTTCAAGGCAATCTATCATAAACTTAGTCTAAATAAACTTTCAGTGAATGGTAGCAACCCTGTTAATATGGCACCACCAGCTTTTAATTTCAATGTGTTCATGGAGAAAGAGAAACTTGCGGAAACAGGTAGCAAATTTATCAACTGGGACATGAATTTGAGGATTCTCCTCACTACTGCACAAAAGAAATATGTGCTAGAAGCACCACTAGGCCCCCACCAACTCCTGATGCCCCTAACAAGGAATATAATGTCTATTTGACTCGTCAGGAGGACCACAACTTAGTTCATTGCGGCATACTGTGTGGGCTAGAGCGAGAACTTCGAAAGCGTTTCGAAAATGGCAATGCCTTTGATACCATGGGTGAATCAAAAATGATTTTCGATACCCATGATGCTGTAGAGAGTTATAATGCTTCTAAAAAGTTCTTTAGCTGCATGATGGAAGAGAACAATGATACGTCCATTTTGCATCACTATTCTATGTCATAATCCACTGTTATTCATTGATATATTTCGTATTGAGAGGTGATACTTATGTTATTTCATCTGTTTTTGCATGGTTGGTGACTTTTGGAGCATGGACCGCTGTAGTCAGGATTCTGATGGAAAAGGTGCTGTTTGGAGGTAAAATTCGCGAAGATCAGAAAATCCGAGAAAATATACGGAAAATCCTATATTTCCAGAAGACGAAGGAAGCCAAAAAGGGGGCTAGAGTTGGGCCACAGGGGGCCCACACGACCCCCTGGTGCGGGCCAGCCTAAGCCGCGCCACCAAGTGGTGTGGCCGCCCTGGTCCACCCTTGGCAGTCCCTTCTGGCGTATATATTCCTCCAGCAACCCTAAGACTTGGGGAGCGACCATAGAAAGATTCCGCCGCCTCTGCGAGGCGGAAAACACCGAGAGAGAAAGATCTCTCCGGCAGACAGATTTCTGTCTGGGGAATTCCTTCCCGGAGAGGGGAGATCGTCGCCATCAACACCACCATCAAGCTGGACTTCATCGGGATCATCATCATCATCATCACCACCATCATCACCATCAACACCCTCATCACCATCTCCATATTGCTGTAAGAATTGTGTTGAATCTTGCATAGTTCATAGGGAAACTTTCCCGGTGTTGATTACTCTTTGTAGTTGATGCTATTGAGTGAATCATTGAATTATTGTTTATGTTCAGATTGTTATACATCATTATTCCATCTCTGATCATGATCCATATGATGTCTTGTGAGTAGTTCGTTTTGTTCTTGAGGACATGGGAGAACTCATGTTGTTAGTAGTGGAGTTGTGTTGAGAAAGATTCAATAGTTTGATATTTAAGTTGTGGTGTACTTCTTCTAGTGGTGTCATGTGAACGTCGACTACATGACACTTCACCTATATGGGCCTAGGGGAATGCATTGTGTATTTGGCTACTAATCGTAGGGGTTGCCAGAGTGACAGAAACCTGAACCTCCGTTAGGAAACCATTGCACAAGGGACGTAAGGGTCTTAGAGTTTAAAGCTGTGGTTAGGTTTCTACCTTAATTGCTTTCCTATACTTACGGATGTTTGCAAGGGGTATAATCACAAGTATGTATTAGTCATAGGAAGGTCGGTACATTAGCACAGGTTCACCCACATAACACTTAGCAAGCTAAAGAAAATTAATCAACTATATGAAGCGAAAGCACTTAACAGCCTTCCCATGTGTCCTCGGGAACGTTTGGTCATCTTAAGTAATACGCCCGGCTTGTCCTTTGCTGCATAAAGGATTGGGCCACTTGCTGCATTTATGCTTATTGCCTTTTGTTTACTCGTACTTTGTTTACTTACTTTATCGAAAACCCTTAAAAATCCTTTGCTAAGTATTTGTAGAGAACTCCCAATCCATACCACTAGCCAGCACCTTCTGCTCCTCATTGGGTTCGACACTCTTTCTTATTGAAAATACTGCGATACACCCCCTATACTTGTGGGTCATCAAACAACTCCGTTAGTGAGAATGTACTCAAAATGTCTGGGTACGCCGATAAGCTTGTGTCCATGGGAATTACGATTCCCACTGACTTAGGCATACATCGTGTTCTCCAATCTCTTTCACCTAGCTACAAGAGCTTCGTGATGAACTATAATATGCAGGGCATGAAGAATTCTCTCCCCGAGCTTTTGTCAATGCTTAAGACTGTGCAAGTGGAGATCAAGAAAGAACATCAAGTATTGATGATCAATAAGACTACTGGTTTCAGGAAAGATAAGAAGGGTAAATAGAAGGGAAAGAAGGGCGGTAAATCTGTTGTCGTGCCTGAAAAGAAATCCTGAGCTGGCCCTAAGTCTGATACCAAGTGATATTATTGTAAGGCGACTGGCTATTGGAAGCGCAACTTTCCCAATTATTAGGAGGATAAGAAGGACGGCAAGGTAAACAAAGGTATATATGATATACATGTTATTGATGTGTACTTGACTAGTACTCGCAGTAGCACCTAGGTATTTGATACTGGATCGGTTGCTAAAATATGTAACTCGAATCAAGGGCTGTGGAACAAGCGACCGTGAGCAAAGGGTGAGGTCAAGATGCGTGTCGGCAATGGATCAAGAGTTGATGTGATCGCCGTCGAAACACTACCTCTCCACCTACCGTCAGGATTAGTGCTAAATCTAAATAATTACCTCTCCACCTATCGTCAGGATTAGTGATTGATCTAAATAATTGTTATTTGGTGCCTACACCAAGCATGAACATTGTATCCGGATCGTGTTTGATGTGAAGTGGTTATTCATTTAAATCGAAGAACAATGGTTGTTCGATTTATATGAATGATATCTTTTATGGTCATGCACCTATGATGAATGGTTTATTTCTATTGGATCTAGATAATAGTGGTACGCATATACATAATGTTGATGCTAAAAGGATTAAACTTGATAATGATATATCTGCATATATGTGGCACTGCTGTCTAGGTCATATTGGCATAAAACGCATGAAGAAGGTCCATTGTGAAAGACTTCTGGAATCACTTGATTTTGAATCATTTGATACATGTGATCCATGCCTTATGTCTGATCGTGGAGGTGAGTATCTTAGTTACGTGTTTAGCACACATATGGGAGATTGTGGAATAGTTTCACAACTCACGCTTGCCGAAACACCACACCATAATGGTGTGCTGAAACATTGTAATCAGACTTTATTAGATATGGTTTGATCTATGATGTCTCTGACTGACTTGCCACTATCATTTTGGGGTTATGCACTAGAAACTGTTGCATTCACTTTAAATCGGGCACTATCTAAATCCGTTGAAACGACACCGTATGAATGGTGGTTTGGAAACAAACCTAAGCTGTCATTTCTGAAAGTTTGTTGATGCGATGTTTATGTGAAGAAACTTAAGTTCGATAAACTCGAACCCAAAGTGGAAAAATGCGTCTTCATAGGATACCCTAAAGAAATAATGGGTATACCTTCTATGACTGATCCGAGGGTAAGGTTTTCATTACCAAGAATGGATCATTTCTAGAGAAAAAATTTCTCACGAAAGGTGTGAGTAGTCAGAAGGTAGAACTCGAAGAGGTTATTGAACCTTGTCTTCATGAAATGGCAAGTGGCGCAGCGCCATAAATTGTTCCGGAGTTGACTTCATCGAATGAAGGGGTAACTAATGATAATGATCATTAAACTCCAAAAGAGGACACTACCAACCTCACAGGTCAAGCAGGACACGTGCAGCTCCTGAACTGTACGGAAATCCTTTCGTGAATTTCATGGTAGATAAGATTTATGACCTTGCGAGGGAAGAAGCAATGATGAGCCCGGATTCCAACAAATGGCTAGAAGCCGAAATGGAATCCATGTACAAAACTAGGTTTGGACCTTGGTGGACTTACCTCATGACCGAAATGTCGTTGAGAATTAATGGATTTTCAAAAGAAAAACAAATGCTGATGGTAACATCTATAAATCTCAACTTGTCTCAAAGGGATTTCGAAAAATTCAAGCAGTTGACTATGATGAGACATTCTCTCCCGTAGCGATGCCAAAATCAGTTAGGATTATGTTAGGAATTGATGCATATTTCGATTATGAGATATGGCAGATGGATGTCAAAACTGCGTTCCTCAATGGTAATATGGAAGAAGAGTTGTATATGATACAACCTAAGGGTTTTGTCGATCCTAAGGATGCTAATAAGGTAACCAAGCTTCATCGATCCATCTATGGACTAAAGCAAGCATACCAGAGTTGGAATCTCTGCTTTGATGAGGTGATCAAAGAGTTTGGATTTGTCTAAACTTATGGAGAGGCTTGTATTTACAAGCAAGTGAGTGGCAGCAATGTGGCATTTCTGATATTATATGTGGATAACATATTATTGATTGGAAATGATATAGATCTTTTAAAGAATGTTAAAATTTATCTAAATAGCAAATTTTCAATCAAGGACCTTGGTGAAGCATCATATATATTAGGCACTAAGATATATAGAGATAGATCAAGGCGGCTAATTGGGTTATCGCAAAGTACATACCTTGATAAGATATTAAAGAAGTTTAATATGGACGGAAGTAATAATGGGGTTTTTACCTATGTTGAAAGGCAAGGCATTGAGTAAGACTCAAAGTCTGGCTACGGCGGAAGAAAGAGAGATAATGGATAAGATCCCCTATGCTTCAGCCATAGGCTCTATCCACTCTCGTTCGGGGAGACCAGAAACAGCCTTGTTATCTGCCGTTCCTGTCAAATGACCTTGTACGCCATGCTATGTACAAGACCGGATGTGGCACATGCTATTAGTTTGAATAGTAGGTACCAACCTGATCTAGGTTCAGAACACTGGACAGTGGTCAAGAATATCCTTAAGTACTTAAGAAGAACTAATGATATGTTTCTTGTACATGGGGTGAAGAAGAGCTGGTCGCTAAGTGTTATGTCGATGCTATCTTTGACACCGATCCAGATGACTCTAAGTCTCAATAGGGATAGATATTTCTCTTGAACAGGGCAGTAGTTAGTTGGAGGAGCTCCACACAACCTGTGGTGGCTGGATCAGCAATGGAGGAGGAATAAGTTGCTGCTTCAGAAGCGGCGCAGGAAGCGGTTTGGATGAAGGAGTTCATAACAGAACTAGGTGTGGTTCCTAGTGCATTGGACCCAATGGTGATCTATTGTGTCAACAATGGAGCCATAGCCAACGCCAAGGAACAAAGGTCGCACAAGAATTCAAAGCATATTAAGTGC
This sequence comes from Avena eriantha, assembly GCA_910589775.1. NCBI lineage: Eukaryota > Viridiplantae > Streptophyta > Magnoliopsida > Poales > Poaceae > Avena > Avena eriantha. The sequence continues at coordinate 161,019,061 of OU342745.1, forward strand.
CGGTTTCACTACATCTGCAAGCATGTCAAAGATGGAGATATAAAGATTTGTAAAGTACACACGGACCTAAATGTAGCAGATCCGTTGACTAAAGTTCTCCCTAGAGAAAAACATGATCAACACTAGAACTGCATGTGTGTTAGATTTATCACTATGTAAATTAGATTATTGTCTCTAGTGTAAGTGGGAGACTGAAGGGAATATGTCTTGAGAGGCAATAATAAAGTTGTTATTATCGTATTCCATGTATATGATAGATGTTTATTTTGCATGCTATAATTGTATTAATTGGAAACATTAATACATGTGTGTTTAATAAACAAATAAATGTTTCCTAGTTATGCCTCTCTTAGAAACTAGCTCGTTTATTAACAAGATGATCATGGTTTCCTGATCATGGACATTGGATGTTGTTAATAACAAGGTCACAACATCGGTGGAATGATGTGATGAACATTTGTAACACCCTCGCGTGATGAGGCTGAGTTCTTGTGTATAGTGGTAATCCCTGGATCGGTTCACTAGCACACACAATACAAAATGATACCAAATATAATTGTGCATCATAAATATAACTAATATGATCCATAATTTACATTATATTACACCGGAAAGCATTACAAGGTAGATCTCCATCATTCAAATGTGCCACAATTGTTGAGTGGAGTTTCGCAACCTATAATGATCACTCATAAACGATATAACCTGCAATATGAAACGTTGCAGCCACAAATGGTCAATACATTGAATGTATGACAAGTAGGCTAAAGTGATTAGTAACAGATCTAGCAACTACATGCTTATTTGGCTAGGTGGAGTTAAGGCCCATTTGCATAAAGCAATAGTTTGTCATAACATTTGTAACAAAGTAATTTTCCAATATGATAAATAGGACACTCTGGTTCACTCCTAGGTGCTCCTACCTAATTTAGTTCACCCAACAAATTTTATGTAATTGAGAAATAAGGATGAGTGAGAAATATGTCATAGCATCAGTATCAGGTCGCTCAAATTGTCCATAACTGGGGACATGGGTAAGTACTTAGATTAGACACCCTGGAGGGGTTTGTACACTTTACCCATGTGACCTGGTCAACCCGCTCGTACCACCACACTCGTATTGTGTCATAGTAGGGAGAAGTCCAAGACGAGACCATTCGGGAAGAGCTTCCGAAACCTATCCACGCACCGTACCAACCTACACTATTCTACATCTCTGGCTATGTAGGGTTCAAGTCACCACAACCTACCAAGTCCAGCCAACCGCCCATTTCATTATTGGCACATGGTAGTACACCTAAGCTACCAAATAAAGAAACCAATCTTTTCTCAGTGTCCTGGGTGCCTTTCCACATTAAACCACCAAAGAATATCAATCCCATCACACCCAGGAGATTAGTTAATTAAGTTGTTTTGGTTGAACAAAACATATACTACCATAGCATGATGTAATCCCAACCCTCGTCTAACATAGCATGGCTAAGAACATCTAATCATATGGTGGCTCAACTACAAGAGATCCCTACCATAATACATAGGATATAGCATAGCTTATACACATCAATTCCTATACATGCAACAGTACAAAAACATCTACAATGCATAGGAAACAATAGGACATTTATGACCAAGATAGCACCACTTTACTTTGGTAGATGTAGTCGATTAGATAATCCTCACAAATATAATGGTTGCACTCGTCACACTCAAAATATTTGCAATCACAATAATCGCAATCATAGCAATTGCGATCATAGTAGTTGCACTCCTCGCAATCTAACGTTTGAAACAAAGCACAACAATACACTATTCAAAACATTGCAAATATGCCCAATACAATAAAACAATGATGATCAAATGCATACATGGCGATTTAATATGTCACAATGGTTGTAATTAGTTCTCTAAAGAATACTAGATCACATGATGCATGTAGAGAATCATTTAATGCAATAGGGTCTTTATTATTAATTCTTCATTGCCAATAGATGGGTTTTAATATTTGTGATGGAACTTCTGTACTAATTTCCATATTAAATTTAGTTCTGAAGTGTACTGAATATATAATATTGATACGAACCAGTAGCAATTGGATTGACCCTAAACAGAGTTGTAGATATTGTTCTATGATTTAATTACTACTTAATAGAGTTTAAATTAACTAAAACGTTTACTACAACCAAAAATAGATCTAATGCTAGATCTAGAATCTACACGGAATTGTGAATCTAGGGACATATTATTTATAGTTTTTGAATCTATAAATAATTTACTATGAATTTATTACTCAAAAAGGCTATTAAAAATATTTAATTAATTGCTGGCTAACTGTAAAGAGAAAGTGAGATCTAATCTTATATTAATAAACTAAATGAAGTTTTCTTTAATTTCATATATTATAAGCAATTTTTGAACATAGTATGAATTTCTTATGGATTTTACAAGTTAGATCTATATTCTGCAATTTTAAATTCGAATAGAATATTGCAGGGAATATTCCGCTGCCTGGACACTATTGGCCCATGGCTTCTATTGGCCCACCGCCCTCAAGGACGCCGAACAGCTAGTCCGCGCGTGCAACTGGTGCCAACACTTCGGGCAGCTCAGGCACATGCCGGCTTCAGTGCTCAAGACCATACCGATCACCTAGCCCTTCGCTGTTTGGGGCTTCGACATGGTCGATCCCTTCAGGCGGGCGCGCGCAGGCATCACCCATCTACTGGTGGCGGTGGACAAGTTTACAAAGTGGATAGAGGCCAAACCTATCCAGAAGCTAGACGGGGCGACAGTCGTCACCTTCTTCACCGACATCATCAACCGGTTCGGCTACCCCAACAACATCAGCACCGACAATGGCACGAACTTCGCCAAGGGGGCCTTCGCCCGGTTCTGTAGCAACAAGGGCATCCGGCTAGACCTTGCTTCTGTTGCGCACCCGCAATCCAATGGGCAAGTCAAAAGGGCTAACGGAGTGGTGCTAGCCGACATGAAGCCACGCCTCATCGAGCCCTTGGAGCGATCGCCCGGATGCTAGATTGAGGAACTTCTGGCTGTGTTGTGGAGCCTCCGCACCACGCTGAATAGGTCAACCGGCTACACCCTATTCTTCCTCGTCTATGGCTCAGAAGCCGTCCTCTCTGCGGACATCAAGTTCGACTCTCCGTGCAAGCTCCTCTTCGATGAAAAGGCCAATCAGGAGTGCGGGAGGATGGCGTGGACCTCCTCGAGGAGGCCCGCGAGCTGGCATTGTCCAGATCGGCCCTGTACCAGCAACTCCTACGCCACTACCATTCGAGCCGGATCCGCCCTGTCACATTCCACGAGGGCGACCTGGTTCTCTGGCTGGTGCCAGACACGAAGGGCATGCACAAGCTATTGCCACCCTGGGATGGCCCCTTCATCATCAGTCGGGCGCTTCCCAACGACTCCTACTACCTCATCGACACGCAACAGCAACGCAAGAACAAGATGGACAAGTTGGATGACGAGACAGAGCGCCCCTGGAACGCGGCCCTGCTCTACCTGTTTTACACCTAGTCACCAGACAATGTATGTATCCCGCAAACCTTATGAATGAAAATGCGAACCCCTACAAGATACTCGGGGTCTCCTTGCTAGAAATTCGTATGTATCTGTTTCCGGTTCAGTTTTTCCGGCTCCAGCAACCCCTACCCGGGGGCTTGCCGGCTGGCCCGGCCTGCTAAATCAACAAACCGACTGAGTAGTGTGTGATGATGTTAGAGGCCCACTCTTCGTCTCAGCTACACACCGCAACCCGACTGTCCAGCTAACAAGAGCAAAAGCCCGAGGCATCCCACATGAAAAACAGGAAGGAGATGTGACAGATCGGGCGCCCCGACATCGCAACTAGTTTGAGACGATCTGGCTACTAAGACGTCAGTACCGTGCACCATGTACTGTTAGCTCCCTTCGATTCTGGCTATAGAACACAACCCGGCTGCCCGGCAAGGACATAGCGGAAACAGCAGAGCACACGGGAAAGTGACTAAGTGTCCAGAGAAGCACAAGCTGGTTTTCAAAAAACAAATCTGCCTTGCGGCTAAAGTTTAACAGACTAACCAATTGACGGGAGAGAATGTATGTATGTGTGCCTACTTTTTGTACGACTACTTCATGTCGGAGTCCCGAAAAGAAGAAGATTCGAAGTCCTTGCCTTCATCAAGTGCTCTGAATCTCGGGGGCTATAACCACTAGGTGCGCTTGAGCGCCCCCAAGTGGAATCTTGTAGCACCCGGCCGTCTAAAGGAGTTAGCCAGATATTTGGAGCCCAGGTGAGGGCAAGGGCAGGAATAAAAGAAGAAGATTCGATGTCCTTGTCTTCATCAAGCGCTCCGAATCTCAGGGCCTACAGCCACTGGGTGCGCTCGCGCGCCCCCAGTGGAATCTTGTAGCACCCGACCGGCTAAATGAGTTAGCCAGATATTTGGAGCCCAGGTGAGGGAAAGGGCAAGAAGAAAAGAAGAAGATTCGAAGTCCTTGCCTTCATCAAGCGCTTCGAATCTCAGGGGCTACACCCACTGGGTGCGCTCGCGCACCCCAGTGGAATCTTGTAGCACCCTGCCGGCTAAAGGAGTTAGTCAGATATTTGGAGCCCAGGTGAGGGCAAGGGAAAAACAAAAAGAAGAAGATTTGAAGTACCTGGTTACGCCAGCTACTCCGAATCTCGGGGGCTACACCCAGTGGGTGCGCTGGCGCGCCCCCACTAGAATGGAAGTTCCCCCGGCTGCAGGTGTCCAGCCAGCGAAAGTAACCGGCTAAGAGGTGTCCAGCCGGATGAAACTAAAGACTTGAGGAAAGAAAGAAGATTCGAAGCGCCTGTCTACACTAGCCACTCTAAATCTCGGGGGCTACACCCAATGGGTGCGCTGGCGCACCCCCACTAGAGTTGGAGTTCCGCCGACTAAAGACATTCAGCCGAGCGCAGATTAGCCGGATAAATTCAATCGGCGAAATATTGAAGCTTTGAAGCACACAAAAAACACAAGTGGAAAGCGAGCTAAAACAATTTAGACTGATATAAAAAAGAGAGGGAGACAAAGCTCCCATGTGTTTACCCGGCGTCAGAGAAAACCGGCACAGATAGTAAGGTTCGAACAAAACAAAGTGACAAATACACCCGGCATCCCGGGGAGCATAACTAGGCGGCAGGGCCCTGCCATGCGGAGGATCCTGGCTGGTGGCAGTCTCAGGAAGAGGAGGCGCGTTGGCTGATCCGGTTCCAGCATCCCTACCATTCGGCTGCGACGAGGCTTCCGCATCCGGAGTACCGGCAGACTCCGAGTCGGTGAGGACCTCGTCAACATCTGCATAGTCGGCGATCTAGATGGCGGAGGCCCGGAGCTCCGGATGGGCTTGGCAGATGGTGGCGAGGTCGACACCAGCACGGAAACCCCCGTCGATCTTCCCGACGCGGGTGTCCTTGTACCAGGAAAGCATAAGGGCCATGGCCATCTCCGCCCTGGCTCGCATCGCTAGATCCCTCAGGTGGTCGACGGTAGCCGGCACCTCTGCCACCTTAGCCGCCAGCTACGCCATCGTCTCCGGAACCGGAGCATCCGGCCATAGGAAGGTGAAGATGGCCTGCGCTGCCTGGCAAAGTTTGGCAGCCTCTGGGCCAAGAAGGACAACCAGCTCCTGAGCCATCGGTTGTTCCCTCGGCCAATTCTCCTGTAGCCAGTTGTATGCCAGCAGGTCTACGCCGGGATAAAAAGCTGTCAGAAAAAAGAATGTCAGATCCGGATACCGGATCCGGAAAGACGAGGGAGGTCAGAGAAGAAACTTACCCTTAGCCGTGTGCCCGACCTGCATTAGCTCCTCCACCAGGGCCTTCTCCCTGGTCATCATCCGCTTGACTTCCTTCTCTTGGTCCTTGTTCTGGGCCTTGAGAAGGTCGAAGGCTTGAGCCCGGCTGGCGAGGGTGGCGTCGCGCTCCTTGACGGTGGCCTCTAGAGCGTCCACCTTGGCATGCCAGTCTTTATTCTCCAGCCGAAGCATAGAATTGTACTTGCTCAGCTGGTCGTTCGCCTTCTTCAGGCGATCGATTTCCCACTGAGCGCACACTAGGATGGCTGGAAAAAACCGAATATCAGCAAAAAATCTCGAGGAAAGACCAAGGTATCCGGCTGAGGAAACTTACTCTGCGAGGTCCCGTTGGCAGCCGCAAGCTTCTGCTCCATGGTCCGGTTACCGCCGGTTGTAGCCTCGAGCAGCCGGATATCCTTCACCACCAGCTCAAGGGTGGCGGCAAAGTCCATCAGCGAGGCGGCAGAGGAGGCGTCATCGTCGACAGCGCTGGCACCAACGACTCCTTCGCCGTGGCCACCTCCGTCCGCCACTCCTCTCCCGGCTCATCGTCGGAGTTGTCATCGCCAAAAACCACGAGCTCCTTGCAGTGGCGGCCCTCCGCGCCCCCGCAAGGGAACTACCTCCACTTTGTGAGGTGGTCACAACCGTTTCCGGCTGCACCACCATGGTCGGCGGAGCGTCCCCTGCTCCGGCTGTGGCAGCCATATCAGCTCGAGTCGATGGCGGAGGAGGTGCCCTAGAAGAAGGAGGAGGAGCAGAGGCAGATGCGGGCGGCGCGGTGTCCGGTGTGTAGGGTAGCGAGCCAGTCGGCACCTGCACCGGGCTCGCGGTGCTGAAGGAAACCAGCGTGCTGAGCAACAGAAGGTAGAAAAGAAGCAAAAAGCAAGTAAGGCAAAGACAGACAAGGAGAACACAAAGAGTAGAAGAAAGTAAATACACTCAGAAAATAAAGTTTACCCCTGCACCACCGAGGGCGGCCCCTTCTTGCGACCGAGGCGGCTCGGTGGAAGAGCGCTGGTCCAGCTCCTCTTGGGGGCCGGCTGCTCCACGGCGGTCCAGCTGACCCCGCCCCTACTCCGTTTGACCGGCTGGAGCCACCCCCGCCGGCACTAGAACGGCTGGAGCCGCTCCCACCGGTGCCGGACCGGCTGGAGGTGCCATCCGTCGCGCGGCGCCGAGACGGATCGAGAGCCGGTGCGGCCTCCTCCTCTTCGTCGACCTCCACGTGAGGGTCGGTGTCCGGCTCGTCATTATGGATGGGGAAGACGTCGCCGTCCCCATCAGGCGGGCAAGGTGCAACAAGAAGATCACCCGCTCCCCCTCTGTCGGGTGCGGTGACTGTTCCCCTGCCAGCGCAAGCCGCACCCCTACATCCTCCTCCGGCGACAGAAAGCATGCCGCATGGTACTTCTCGATGTGCTCCTCCGTCACGGAGGAGCCACACCAGGCCCCACGTTCTGCTGCCATCGCCGGTTCGCTGCGAGGCGCTCTAGTGGAGGAATGATGGTGGCCCGTACCGCCAACGGCGCTAAACGGGCGGCACAGCAGACTACAGTAGCAGCGTCAAGTGAGGAGATGCGAGGAAGGCAAGGGTGCAGGAGAAGAATGAGGAAGTAGCGAACGGAGGGACAAATCGCTCCCCCCGGGCGCCCCTTTAAAGACCCGGAAGCGGAACTGTCCGTGGTGCCACGTGGTGCCCACCCAGATGCTCCCCGCTCTCCGTACAGTGCAGGATCCTTTGCATAGGCAGAAGACACGCAGACGATCCCGGGGCAGATACAGAAGAGGCAGACGGGGGTTCCCGAGGCCACGTGCGACGGGACGTTACGCTGCACGCCGCAGAGTAATGATGGCGTGTGCGTGACCAGCGTTAGCACTGACGTCATGAGTAGCACAACCGCCAAGCGTAGCCGGGCAGAAAATTCAAAATGAAGAGGGACTGCACGCACATTTCACCTAAGGGCAAAATCTACATGCGCTCGGGGGCTAGTGTCGGGGGGATGACCTCCAGATACCCCAACCAGACAAGAATCACGGTAGTCGGATCGTGTCCGGCTGGCTGAGCGCAGCCAGACAGAAGCAAGTCAAGCCGGCTACCTCACGATAACGGATCGGCAAGAAGCAGCAACGCACGGGACCGGCTACATCTGCGTAGCCGGAACCAACCAAGAGGATAGAGCGACGTGCGGCACAGTGCACGATACGCCCTGGTACGAGGAAAACACTCGCAACTACTCGACCATACCAAAGACTTTGTGGGGTGATGCGGGAACAGTGGCCAGATGCTGATGCCAGGCTCGCACGGTGTTCACTGTGCCCACGACGACCATACCGCTCGCACTCTAACAAGACGTAAGTGTACCGAATACTGTAGATGACCAGCCGACTGGGACCCGCCTGTGGGGCCTGCTAGCCGAACTGGCCAGTGAGACCGTTTCCTCTCTATCTATATAAGGAGAGGCAAGGCCTCAGTAGAAAGGGTTGGTCTCGGTGCATTTAAGACAGTAGCTAGAGAACACAGCTCGAAGAGCGATTGCAGCCCGTATACCACTCATAGTCAGATCGACAGGAGTAGGAGCTTTACCTCATCACGAGGGCTCCGAACCTGGGTACTTCTTGTGTCCAACTACACTTGCTTGTATCCAATCCTGCCTGTGGACGTCGTCGATACCTTCCCTGCTAGTCCCCACAACTCTATCTAACCTACTTAGGTACTACCGTTCCCAATACAACGACAATGTCTCAAGGTGGTTTTCAAGCTATCACACCCAAAGGGAGATGCAGTTGATTGATCGAGAAAGCAAATTGAGGACTCTGCTATCAACTTGATTGGCAACTAAAATGCTGAATTTTCTTTCCCTTTTGTTGATATTATGTAATTTGTTTAAGAAGTTTGTAGCTGATGTAATATCTAGATAACTCGCATAGGCCATGTAGGCATTTAGTTGACGCCATCCATGCATGGTGGTACCATAACTGTGCCAGCCATGCAACTAGTAATAGTAACAAGTGTCATCGGATTGATGACAAGTACGCCATGAGGGGGTCCTCAAGGCGTGCCGAAGAGAGGGGTGTGATATGTACGGTGTTCCGGGACGATGAGCACACGAGTTAACCTAGGTTTGAATCCACCGGCTTTGGACAGATCCTACTCCTGCTAGCAATCCAGTAATACGGTAGAGCCGGAATATGGGTTACAAGGGTTTCGCCTGTGCGAGTTGAGATTGTAGACTATTGTGGAGTGCCCTAAAGGCTAGTCCCTAGGTCCTCTTATATAGATGTCCAGCCTAGGATTTACAGGAGAGACCTATCCGGCTACAACTAAGAGTCGATGACATAGTACATCTTGAACTACAAGTAACACTATTGGCCTATATCAGTAAGTCTTCTGGGCCTTCCCGTAGCCGGACTGGACTTCGTCTCTTCTCCCTGACTGGGCCGCCCGTGAAGCAAAGCTCTAACCCGAAGTGGGCCACCCTAGTCAGTGAGGCACAGTGAGGATACCCAGAAAGTATGTCCCCAACAGTAGCCCCCAGAAGCCTCCAAGATCTAGAGTTGGATTTCACCATCGTCTAGCTTGATTCATCTTCGTCTTGTAGAATCTTGAAGGGTTCCTGAAACTTTAAAAGAAAGGATAGGATCTGATTCTCAAAGTGAGTCGAACTTATGAGTACATTATTCGAGTTTCCAGCTTGAAATTCAAACTTATGCCGGAACTTGATCCCTGGCGTAACCTAACATTAGGCAAGGTCATGTCACATCACTGACAAACATTCCTGTCAGCTCGACCGTTGGTGGGTCCTCCTTTTGCGGAACCGAGGCGTCATTTTAATGTGTGCATGGAGATCAAGGCAGCGTAATCCTCGCGAGGAGATTACCCATCTCCTTCCATGACGCGTGGTATTGTTACTGTTTATCCTTGCACGAATCTCAGTGTAGGTGAGGGATATAAGGGGTCAAGATCTCTTCCTTCTTCCTTACCAGCGCTAGTGCCTCTTCCTTCCCCTCGACGTTTCCTATGAAAAAGCTCCTCTGCCTCTCCCCAAAGCTCACAGCACCGCCCAACCTAGGTCACCACCGCTTGCAAAATGGCTGAAGATTCATCCTCTGACACGGCGGCGATAGCGTTGACGGGCTTCGCCACAACCGAGAGGGAGAATTTCCATGGGATTTGGATCCCCTGCACCCTCGACGACACCACGCTCCGTGTCATCGAGAAGGAAGGCCTCCTCCATGCCAGCGACTGGTGGAGCGGATTTGGACAAACCATCCCCACCCCCAACGCCAACAAGCGACTGCACTTCGGCACCCACCTCGATAGAGGTTTAAGCTTTCCTCCCTCAGATTTCTTTTCTGAGGTTATAGGTCACTATGGAGTGCAACTCCACAATCTCCCCCCAAACTCACTTTTAGAAATGAGTGCTTATGCATCTTTGTGTGAGGGGTATCTCGGTATTAGGCCAAGTCTTGTTCTTTTTCGGTACTACTTTCATACCCAGAGAAATTCCATCACTGCCGGTAATCCATACATTACCGGACTCTTAGCGTTTCTGTTAGGAAAGAATGAATCTATCCTGGGATTAAGGCTAGTGAGTCTGCGAAGAAGTGTCCATCCATGTTCTTTTACCATAAGGATAGACCGGCTCCCGGCAAATCAACTGCTTTGCCAGATTTTGTTGATGGCGCCGCCACGCCCCAAGAGTCCTGGGACGCAGATGGTCCAGCTCTCACTGACGATCTACTTCTTGCTAAGAGGCGGTCGAATATTTGATGAAGCACAAGGTTCTGAAAGGATCCGACTTGATCCACTGCAGGCTGGCGCGCCGGATCTACCCTCTCCAACATCATGGTGATTGTCTCATGCATTCAATCACCAATAGCAAGACGGATTCTCTCCGTATATGCTCCAAACCTTATTCAGAGAAGGACTATGAGTCCCAAATCAAATGGTTGATCAGAGAGCGGATCAATATGAAGATTCCGTAGCTTTCCTTGGATACATACGTATAACGATCCCGTGACACCAATAAGTTTTCTAGCAATTACTTGAATTATGTGTTCATCTATACATTATTGTGTATTTTTGCAATACTGATGTATTTCTTCTTTTCAGCTTGCTAACCTCCCCGAGTCAGAGCTTGCTCCTCTTGAGGGATATCCTCCTGAGCTCTCTCAGGATGATGGAGAACTAATTGCACTGCCGGACGCGCTTACCTGAAAGCGTAACTCCGATAGTATCTATCGGCACAAAGGAAGTGCATGTTGTGAAGAGGTAACTTTCTTTACAAGGTCTTTGTACTTTATTTCTCACTCTTTCTAAAATGTAACAATCTTTGTTCTATTACCTCTTCAGAGCTAAACAAGTCACCAAGGGCAAGGGGAAGGGAAGCTTAGCAAATCCCCTGCGCCAGTCAAAGTTAAATTTGACTTCTCCTGCCACAACCTCTCCGACTCCTTCCCCAAAGCCTTCCACAACGCCGGAGATTACTCCATCCCCGACTGTCGTGGAAGATCGGGCTCAACATTCTGAGCTAGCAAACATTAGTTCATAGACCGATGTCACCATGAGTGACTCGGCGCTTGATAAGGGTGAACCCATAAAGGGTAATGATCCCTCGGAAGAGGTTTTAACCGATAATCTTCTTAGCAATCTGGGTATTGCCAATCTTGGCATTACTCGGAAAACAGCAGAAGAGATCTAGAAGCTGGCTCAATAATGCCTGTAGAGCCTGAACATCACCACCGAGGAAGAGGCACAAGAAGCCGAGGACATCAAGTACTCCGAGCTTCTTGACCAAGTTCATCTTCGCGATGAGAAGCTGGAGGCCGGCATGGCTCCGCCACCGCCAATAATCCCACTGACTCTCCCCGAGAAGGTTACCACTGAGGTGAACATGAGTCTAAGAAAGCTTACTCATGAACAATATGTAAGTCAGAATTCCAACTCACTTTTTAATTTATTTCATATCATATCCTCTAGCCCCCAAGCATGATGTTGGATAGACAATCCAGATTTATGCTTCCATAGGATGCCAAAGAAGGAACTAGTGTAACCCCCAAGGCTCATCCAAGTCTTTAGTAGAGTTCTGACTCTGGGTATTATTATGACTTATAGAAAGTTAATGCTTATAATGAAGAATTTTTGAAGAATATTTCCAATAAGCAGAGAGAGATCAGAGCTCTCCATCTTGAAAATGCTCAATTGAAGATATCCAAGGATGAGGCTGAAGGTAATCATTTCAATCCTTATCCTTGATATTTTTTCTTTCATTGTCGAATGCTTATCCGACTATTTTCTTTTCTTTACATAACTTGTCAAACAGTCATGTAAAATGATTGAACGGGCCGAGAATTTCAAAATCCTGTAGGTGGATAACGCCGACTTACAGCGGGAGCTAAATGAGCTTAAAGCAGATCACATGAGCAGCATTTCTAGCATTCTTGAATCTTCTTCCATGGCCACTGAAGAACGTGATTGAAAGATCGCAATCCAGGATCAGAAAATCTTGGATCTCAATGATGAGCTATTTAGAGAAAATGACATCACTCAAGCTCTCCGGGATGAACTCTAGAGTCTTCGAGCGGAGAAGAACAACATTGATGATTCCATCTTCGGTAATTTTCCTATCTCTAACTTTAGTTCTTTCTGATTCCGAAGAATTCGGATATATTTATGACTTTGCATTTGTATATGCAACTCCTTTGAACTTACTAGATTCTTCCTCCACGAAGTGTCTGAAGGAAATATGCCCTAGAGGCAATCATAGAGATGATTGTATTTCATGTGTATCCATGAGTTATTATAATGTTCCTTGAATATCCATATACCAAGCAACTTGTATTGATTGGCAATTATGTGAATTGTTTGTGAAACTCTTTACTTGTATGGTTATCTAATAATTGTCCCTAGTCGGAGTTCATGCGAGGACACACGTGAATATTAGACTAGCACATCGATTGGTTAATGACTATGTTTCGCAAGTCATTGACATGGAGATGTCAAACCAATGATGTGGACACATGTTATGAACATGGGGTTGGACTGACCCAACATGAGACTAGCAATAATACTTGCAGCTCTCTCTACACATCGTGTACGTTTTGTCCTTAGACCTGAGATTGTCGCATGTACTTGAGATGTGGATCGACCTACTTTGGGGCTATCAAACACTACTCCATAACTGGGTAGTTATAAAGGTAGCTTTCGGGTTTGTCCTGATACATGCTGCAAGGCATCGGTCAATCAAGATGGGATTTGCCCCTCTCTACTTGAGAGAGATATCTCTGGGCCCCTCGAGTGATCGGATCCAGAAATGCATGGTCGTGCTACATATGGTTAAGAGTTAACCTAGTAAAGGGATTCTGAATCACAGTATCGAGAAAGAGAGGTCAGCTTAGAGCTAGACCAAATATCGTGAGGCAAAGGGAAAGACATGTACTCAACCTTGTGATGGTTCGTCCGAATGATCTTTATATGCGTTTAGGAGTTGGCACGTCTTGCTAGAGGCCGCTACCAACTATTGACGGAGTAAGTGTACTCGCGTCATGTCTATACGTGTATGAACCTATAGGGTCACACACTTTAGGGGTTGGAAGCCTAATGAGGATTGGATCTGAATTAGACCAGGCTTAGGCTGCTAATGGGCTGCTAATGTAGAAGCCCACCAGGGATGCCTATATAAGAGGGAGTGAGGCGAGCTGAAAAGGTGAGAGCATTCCACCCAGCCGCCACTCCTCTTCTGCCTGTGTTGCACGCGCAGACCTAGCAGTCTGGCGTGTGACGACTTCCACTCCGGACGTGTGGATACCTCGGAGGTGCTGCATCTGTAGCACTTGGACGAGCCGCGCAAAGGGGAGCTGCTCGTGGGACGAGGACGAGGAGGAGACGTAGAACATCTACACTGCCGCAACGTGCTTCATCGAGTTCCGCAACTGCGCGTCTAGCGGTAATCCCGTGATCTATGACAATAGTATTCCTGGTTGACGCGGTAGAAATTTTTGATTTTACGCTAGTGTAGCCTACCCGTTACCCTTCAGTGGTATCAGAGCCGATGCTATTCAGTCATAGGTTCGGGAAGTTTGCATATGGTGATATGTAGATTGATATGAATGATATGATCGTTTGTATGGCGGTGTTTTCTGGATTGATCTATGATCTTAATTTCCGTGATCGTGATTCTAAGGTCGTCGAACGACTTACCCCTACCGGTCGGTTTCCGCCATCGGGGTAGACAGTGACACATAAATCCTTCTGAATCACGCGAAGATCAATATGATTGATCAAATCGGGAATTAGATCTGAATCGACGTACCGTGATCAAAGGAGTTTGGTCAAATCGGAACTATGGTCGTTTTATGGTAAATTGGATTTGCCGATCAAAATCCTTAAAGAAAATTGTATAGATTTGATCTCTCATTTTTCACGAATGTACCGTGATCAAAGGTACCGCGAGGGGCGCTGCCCCTTCGAACCCCGCAGGGGGAGACCCCCTAGACCCCCCTTAGTCGTAGCCCCCTTTTTGTATCTCGTTAAGGTTCATAGGTGGTACGATTTCACATGATCCGGTAGAATGCGATTCTATGCATAACTTGTTTTTGCAGGATTTATGTGATCAGTATGGCCCAAAAATGTATGTGATGCATGTATGTATTTTTTCATGACCTGCGTGTCGTGAGTTGGGCAACACGGCTGGAGCCATATGTGTTGTCAATTATTGTAATGGCCTGCATGCCAACTTGTGATGATCCCAATACCATGTAATTTTGATTACTAGATGTTAGGAGTAATACCTTGTATTAGTTCTTGGAGAACTCATCACTTGGAGGATGGCTCGCATAGAGCATGAAGATGGAGATCATCATGGTGGACAGGTTCTATGGCGATGGAGATCACCATGAGAAAATGGGCCATACTGTATCACATCTATGTGAATGCTATTCTTATACGTTTTACTACTATGCATGCTTAGATGATAGAAGTAGAACGATCCCTCACAAAGTTTAAGTTAAACCATGCCCTCCCAACCAAACCTTGCACCATCCTATGCCCTGTACAATCGTTGGTGGGTCTATGAAATTAGGGTGCCACGATTTTCCTTGGCTGGATGGGTTTGTATCGGATACCTACACGCATAAGGGTTGGTGAGCTTAACAAGGTCATCTTAACAGTTAAGGACCTTGGGGCATAAAGGTTGGGCGCCTAGGTTTGACATAGAGATGTCACCCAACAACAAGAGTCATATGTGATATGATTAGCAAAGGTTGCTTACCGATTTACCTTGTCTTCTAGCAGTGATGCTAAAGCTCACTAGTCGACTTGTTAATTGTGGATCTTGAATCACTTAGTATCAATAGAGGGATGTTGATTTAAGTGGGAGTATATGCTATTAAATTGTTTAATATGTTTTACTCTTTCATGGTTACATGGCTTAGTATTTTGCATATTTTTGTTGTAGATCAATGGCACCGAACAATTCATCACCTTTTGCTTTGCGTTCGATTCTTGAAAAGGATAAACTAAATGGAACAAACTATTCGGACTGGGTCCGTAACCTGAGAATTGTTCTTAGGGCTGAGAAAAAGGAAACTGTTCTGGATACCCCAATCCCGGATGAACCTGCTGATAATGCAACTGCTACCCTTAAGAATGCCTACAAGAAAGCATGTGATGAATCTCTTGAGGTCAGTTGTCTTATGCTTGCATGCATGGAACCTGATCTTCAAAAACAGTTTGAGGATCAGGAAGCGTACGATATGATCGTTGCGCTTAAGGACATGTTCCAGACTCAGGCTAGGACTGAGAGGTACAATGTCGCTAAGTCCTTTGTGGAATGCAAGCTGGCAGAGGGAGCAGCTGTAGGCCCCCATGTGATCAAAATGGTTGGTTACAGTCAGACTTTGGAAAAGCTTGGTTTTCCATTAGGCCAAGAGTTGGCCACTGACTTCATTTTGGCATCTCTTCCATCTAGCTATGGGCATTTCATTTCGAACTACCATATGCATGGGGTGGAGAGGGGCCTTAATGAATTATGTGGGATGCTGAAAACAGCAGAATGTGACATTAAGAAGTGTGCAGGGCATAGCCATGTGATGGCTGTGCAGAACAAGCCTAGCTTCAAGAAAAAGGGCACTTCTTGGCAGAAGAAGAAGGGCAAGGCTAAGGATACGATCCCTAAGCCAAACCCTGCACCCAAGCAAAAGGCTGGTCCTGCAGGAGACACTGAGTGTTTCTTTTGTCACGAATATGGCCACTGGAAGAGAAACTGCAGCAAGTACCAGGCTTCTTTGAAGAAAAGTGGAAGTAAGAGTACTTCCCACTCAGGTACACTTGTTGTAAATGTTGTGGACATTTTTCTCGCAGATTCTTATGTTAACTCTTGGGTATTTGATACCGGATCGGTTGCTCATATTTGCAATTCGATGCAAGGGCTAATAAGGACTAGAGAAGTGCAAAAAGGCGAAGTGGATTTTCGCGTCGGAAATAAAGCAAGGGTTGCTGCATTGTTCGTCGGCGTCATGCAACTTCACCTTCCGTCAGGATTTATCATGGAGTTGAATAATTGTTATTACATTCCTAGTATGGGTCGAAACATTTTATCACCTTCATGTTTGATGAGGGATGGTTATTCATTCGCGAGTACAAACAATGGTTGTGTAATCTCTAAGAATGCTATGTTTGTGGCTGATGCTCCCATTGTGAATGGGTTATTTATTTTAAATCTTGATAATGCATGTGTTTACAATGTTAGTGCTAAAAGGCTTCGGCCAAATGATTTGAGTCCTACCTATCTATGGCATTGTCGTTTGGGGCATATAAGTGAAAAGCGCATGAAGAAGCTCCATGGTGATGGTCTTCTAACTTCGTTTGATTTTGAATCATACGAGACATGTCAAGCTTGTTTACTTGGAAAGATGACCAAGACGCCTTTTACGGGGTTTCCCGAGAGAGCGACAGACTTGTTGGAACTCATACATACTGATGTATGCGGACCAATGAGCACGACAGCCAGAGGAGGATATCACTACTTCATTACTTTCACTGATGATTTCAGTAGATATGGCTATGTCTACTTGATGAAGCATAAGTCTGAAACTTTTGAAAAGTTCAAAGAGTTTCAAAATGAGGTAGAGAATCAACGTGGCAAGAAAATAAAGGCCTTGCGATCTGATCGCGGAGGTGAATATTTGAGTCACGAGTTTAGCAATCATCTTAAGAGTTGCGGAATTGTTCCACAGCTCACGCCGCCCGGAACGCCTCAAAGAAACGGGGTCTCTGAACGGCGTAATCGAACTTTGTTGGACATGGTTCGATCGATGATGAGCCAGTCGGATTTACCATTATCATTTTGGGGTTACGCGCTAGAAACAGCAGCTTTCACACTAAATAGGGTACCATCTAAATCCGTAGTTAAGACACCATATGAGATGTGGACTGGAAAGAATCCTAGTTTGTCTTTTCTAAAGATTTGGGGTTGTGATGCATTTGTCAAGCGACTTCAGTCGGACAAGCTAACACCCAAATCGGATAAGTGCATTTTTGTGGGATACCCAAGGGAAACCTTAGGGTATTACTTCTACAACCGAGAAGAGGGCAAAGTGTTTGTCGCTCGTAGCGGTGTTTTCCTAGAGAAAGAGTTTCTCACAAAGGGAACGAGTGGAAGGTCGGTGCGACTTGAAGAAGTTCAAGATGAGCCAGTCGGGGATGCTTCTACGAGTGATGCTATTGTAGCAGAACAAGTTGAGGAACCCGTGGCAATAGAAGCACCACAACCACGAAGGTCGGCGAGGCTCCGCGAAGCGCGAGAGTTATTATTGTTAGACAATGATGAGCCTGCGACCTATGCAGAAGCGATGGTGGACCCAGACTCTGAGAAATGGCTGATTGCCATGAGATCCGAGATAGAGTCCATGGGAGACAATCAAGTTTGGAACTTGGTTGACCTGCCTGATGGTTTTAAAGCCATCGAGTGCAAGTGGATCTATAAGAAGAAGATTGATATGGATGGAAATGTTCACATCCATAAAGCTCGACTTGTTGCAAAAGGTTTTCGACAAGTTCAAGGAGTTGACTACGACGAGACTTTCTCGCCCGTAGCGATGCTTAAATCTATACGGATCATTCTAGCCATTGCTGCACATTTCGATTATGAGATATGGCAGATGGACGTCAAGACGGCTTTCTTAAATGGAATCCTTTCTGAGGACGTGTATATGATGCAGCCCGAAGGTTTTGTCGATCCAAACAATGCTGGAAAGGTATGCAAACTTCAAAAGTCTATTTATGGGCTGAAGCAAGCATCTCGGAGTTAGAACATTCGATTTGATGAAGTTGTAAAGGAGTTTGGCTTCACCAAAAACGAACAAGAACCTTGTGTGTATAAGAAAGAAAATGGGAAATCACTTGTGTTTCTAATCTTATATGTGGATGACATATTATTGATTGGAAATGACATTCCTATGCTCGAGTCTGTTAAGACCTCATTGAAAAATAGTTTTTCTATGAAGGACTTGGGAGAAGCGGCATATATTCTGGGTATCAAGATCTATAGAGATAGATCAAGGAGGCTAATTGGATTAAGCCAGAGTACGTACATTGACAAAGTGTTGAAACGGTTCAGCATGGAAGAGGCTAAGAAGGGGTTCTTGCCCATGTCTCACGGCATTAAACTCAGCAAGACTCAGTGTCCTTCGACCACTGATGAGCGAGAACGCATGAGTAGGGTTCCATATGCTTCGGCTATTGGATCCATCATGTATGCAATGACATGTACTCGCCCAGATGTTTCCTATGCTCTAAGTGTTACGAGCAGATACCAGGCTGATCTAGGTGAGATTCACTGGACAGCGGTAAAGAATATCCTTAAGTACTTGAGAAGGACTAAGGATATGTTCCTAGTTTATGGAGGTGAGGTTGAACTCAGTGTAAAGGGTTACACAGATGCGAGTTACCTTAATGACTCAGACGACTCGAAATCGCAATCAGGTTATGTGTTTGTCATGAATGGTGGTGCTGTGAGCTGGAAAAGTTCCAAGCAAGATACAGTGGCCTCCTCTTCAACAGAAGCTGAATATATTGCTGCCTCGGAGGCTGCAAAGGAAGCTGTTTGGATTAGGAATTTCCTGATCGCTCTTGGTGTGGTTCAGGGCTCGTCCAATCCCTTGGACGTTTATTGTGACAACAATGGTGCTATTGCACAAGCCAAAGAACCTAGACAGCACCAGAAGAACAAACATATTCGCATGCGCTACCATCTGATTCGTGAGTTCATTGATGAAGGTAGTGTCATGTTATGCAAAATACATACGGACTCAAATGTTGCTGATCCCTTGACTAAGCCACTCCCGCAGCCTGCGCATGAAGCGCACACAAGAGCAATAGGTATTAGATACTGTCTAGATTGACTCTAGTGCAAGTGGGAGACTGAAGGAAATATGCCCTAGAGGCAATCATAGAGATGATTGTATTTCATGTGTATCCATGAGTTATTATAATGTTCCTTGAATATCCATATACCAGGCAACTTGTATTGATTGGCAATTATGTGAATTGTTTGTGAAACTCTTTACTTGTATGGTTATCTAATAATTGTCCCTAGTCGGAGTTCATGCGAGGACACACATGAATATTAGACTAGCACATCGATTGGTTAATGACTATGTTTCGCAAGTCATTGACATGGAGATGTCAAACCAATGATGTGGACACATGTTATGAACATGGGGTTGGATTGACCCAACATGAGACTAGCAATAATACTTGCAGCTCTCTCTACACATCGTGTACGTTTTGTCCTTAGACCTGAGATTGTCGCATGTACATGAGATGTGGATCGACCTACTTTGGGGCTATCAAACACTACTCCATAACTGGGTAGTTATAAAGGTAGCTTTCGGGTTTGTCCTGATACATGCTGCAAGGCATCGGTCAATCAAGATGGGATTTGCCCCTCTCTACTTGAGAGAGATATCTCTGGGCCCCTCGAGTGATCGGATCCAGAAATGCATGGCCGTGCTACATATGGTTAAGAGTTAACCTAGTAAAGGGATTCTGAATCACAGTATCGAGAAAGAGAGGTCAGCTTAGAGCTAGACCAAATATCGTGAGGCAAAGGGAAAGACATGTACTCAACCTTGTGATGGTTCGTCCGAATGATCTTTATATGCGTTTAGGAGTTGGCACGTCTTGCTAGAGGCCGCTACCAACTATTGACGGAGTAAGTGTACTCGCGTCATGTCTATACGTGTATGAACCTATAGGGTCACACACTTTAGGGGCTGGAAGCCTAATGAGGATTGGATCCGAATTAGACCAGGCTTAGGCTGCTAATGGGCTGCTAATGTAGAAGCCCACCAGGGATGCCTATATAAGAGGGAGTGAGGCGAGCTGAAAAGGTGAGAGCATTCCACCCAGCCGCCACTCCTCTTCCGCCTGTGTTGCACGCGCAGACCTAGCAGTCTGGCGTGTGACGACTTCCACTCCGGACGTGTGGATACCTCGGAGGTGCTGCATCTGTAGCACTTGGACGAGCCGCGCAAAGGGGAGCTGCTCGTGGGACGAGGACGAGGAGGAGACGTAGAACATCTACACTGCCGCAACGTGCTTCATCGAGTTCCGCACCTGCGCGTCTAGCGGTAATCCCGTGATCTATGACAATAGTATTCCTGGTTGACGCGGTAGAAATTTTTGATTTTACGCTAGTGTAGCCTACCCGTTACCCTTCAGTCTCGCACTAGCCGGCTTACATAAGTCGGTGATTTGCTTCACGATTTCCGGCAATCATTGGAGTATATTGGCAAAGTTCTCAAAGTTCTGGACATGAATACAATGTCCTCCTTTGAGGTGCGAGATAAGGGAAAGGAGATGCTCCAGCTTATTCAAGATTGGAACATGTCCTATGCATGAACCGCAGCACAGAATGCCCTTACCATGGTTATGAGCCACCATGGAAGCATGGAGATCTGACAGGTAACCAGGGGTTATTCAACTGTGGATGAAGACGGACATGAGCAAGACATCAAGGCCATCATGGGCTCCTGCGCCGGTTATGGGTGTCATGTAGCTGACCTAACCAGGTATGACACTCCCTTCTTCACCCGCGTGGAAACACCTCCTCTGCCCGCCGAATACACAACCAAAGTTTCTGACGATGAGCAAACCGTATTGGATTTGCATGTTTCGGAAAGATATGAAGGCGAAGATGATGTCTCCAGTTAGCCGGCAGCTCCTACCTCTCCTCGTGCATCATAAAGTACTAGAAAAACAATGTGTTATTCTGAAACAATTGGATTGTAATAAGTAGTATAATATTTTTGCTAGTGCTAAGATGTGCAAAAATTGATGCTTCTATTCAGCACTTTTGGCTTTATTTTGACGTGCCTGAAATTTTTACATAAGCACTTTTTGTTTTGTCTATACTTATCACTTATATGGCTTTCCACCTCATCCCTTTCGTGAGCTGGCCAACCTTCCACAAGGAAACTCTGCCGAGCAACGAAGCTTAATTGCTAAACCAGTTTAAACTCAGAAATAGAGTTGGCTTCCAGTACCAACAATTCACTACTCGGAAAATGCCCGCATCCGGCAGTCAGATAAAGAACGCAAGTATAGACTAGAAAATTTAGATTTATACCTGAAGGTAGCATTGTTAGAATCATAAATCTTAACCAGAACAAACATGAGGATAAAATACTTTCAAGTATTCTAGGATTTTTGATTGTGACATGGACATTCGGAAATAAGATGGTAATATAAAACTTCTCAGAAAAAATTGAGGCAACCAACACTTTATTTTTCATTGACCATGTACACATATATGATTACAAGGAAAGAAAATTTTAAGAATAAAAGGGACGTAGCTGAGCAATATTCCACAGTCTGTCTAATTCTTCTGGGTCTGTACTACCTCCAGCTCTCTTTCTCTTCTTAGTAGCAGGTCTTTCTTTGATTTTCCACATATCAGTTAGATAGTAAGAACCATTGTGCAATACTAGGCTAACTAAAAAGGGCCCTTCCTGTACTGGGGAAAGTTTGTGCTTTCTTTTCTGCACAAGCCGGATAACCAATTCGCCTTTATTGAAAGACCGGTTTCTGACTCTCTGGCTATGATACTTGCATAACTTCTGCTGATAGGATGTTGATATCATCTCAGCAATGACGTGAACTTCTTTCATGAAATCAAGATCATTTTGTTTGAGAAATTTCGGCATCCTCTTCAATATACGCAGGGAGAAGTATGAATTAAATCACTAGGAAGAACAACTTCTACGCCATAGACCAACAAGAAAGGTGTGTATCTGGTTGACCTGTTCGGAGTTGTTCTCAAGCTCCATATTACAGATGGTAATTCATCTGGCCAAGCCCCCGCAACACGTCGAAGTGGTGCTTTGAGTGTTGGTTTAAGGCCTTTGTAGGATTAAACCATTTGCTCTTTTAACTTGTCAATTAGCTTGTGGATGTATAATTGACGTAATGTCAAGCCGAATTATTTGTTTGTCACAGAATTCGGCAAGCTCTCCCATAGAAAAATTGCTCCTGTTGTTCGTGATAATACTATGACTATAACCGTGTCGAATTATAACATCCTCGACAAATCATCTGGCTGTTGCTCCATCACAACTTGCGACGGGTTTATCCTCAATCCATTTTGTAAACTTATCCACCATCACTAAGAGGTGAGTAAATCCACTTAGAGCCCGTTTAAATGGTCCTACCATGTCAATCCTCCAAACCGTGAAGGGCCATCTTATAGGTATTGTTCGCAGCTGATTAGCCGGAACATGAGCTTGTTTGGCGTACTTTTGGCAGCCTTTGCACGTCTTGACCAGCCGTTCGGCATCTGCCTTGACTAGAAGCCAGAAAAATCTGTGTCTAAAAGGTTTTGCCACTAAAGATTTGGCTGCAGCGTGATGACCTCATTAGACTTCGTGGATTTCTCTTAGGATTTCCACTCCTTCTTCCAGAGATACACATCACTAAAATACCCCAGACACACTCCATTTATAAAGATCACCACTTATTATTGTATAGGTATTTTCTCATCGGACGATCTGCCAGCTCAGAACCTCGTCTTCGGGTAATTTTCTGTCTACCAAGTAGTCAAGGTAGGGTGAGGCCACCTGGGAATCACATCAGAACTGCTACTAAAGGTGAGTCGGATTTGGTCGGATATTCCTCATCAACTCCTTTTATAGGGGGAACTTTGAGGTTCACTAAAAAGCGCCATCCAAGACCTTCTTCCGTGCAGAGCCTATATGAGATATTGCATCTGCTTCCTCATTTTCTGTTTGAGGGATGTGTTGAACTTGAAACCCTTCGAACGATTTAGCTAATTCATCCACGACATCCCTATATGATGCCATGTGTTTGTTTGCATTACAGATATCCGACACTTGTTGAGCAACAAGATCCGAATCTCCAAAACACATTAATCGTCGGATGCTGATATCCTTAGCAATCTAGATTCCATGCAGCAGTGCGGATACCACTGTTTTGCTTCAGTTAGGACTTCGCTGAGGTAGTAAGTCTGACGATGCACCAAGTGTTCCTACTTTTCCTATGGTCTTTCCACCACCATGACGACACTGATGACTTTGTTTGTCGCAACGAGATATAGCAACATCGGTTCACAAGGTTCTGGCGCTACAAGGATAGGAGCGGACGAGAGTACTGCTTTCAGGTCTTGTAGTGCAACTTCAGCTTCATCAGTCCAAACGAACTTTTTGGTCTTTTTCAGGAGCTTGTAGAGTGGTGCGGCTCTTTCACCGAGCCGGCTTACAAACCGACTAACTACAGAAATGTAGCCAGTTAGTCTTTGAACGTCCTTCAGGCGAGTTGGCCTAGAAATATTGAGTATAGCCTTAATTTTGTCATGGTTCACCTCTAAGCCCCTTTGCAACATGATGAAACCTAACAATCTTCTGGCTGGTATTCCAAAGAAACACTTCTTCGGATTAAGCATTATGTTGTATTTGCATCGATTGTCGAACGTTTCCTCCAAGTCGGAAATTAATGTTTCCTTCTTTTTGGACATCACCACTATATCATACACATATGCATGTACATTGTGTCCAATTTGATCGTGGAGGCAACGCTGCATAGTGCGCTGGTATGTAGTCCTATATTTTTGAGCCCAAAGGGAATCCTAATGAAACAAAAGGTTCCGAAGGGGGTTATGAATGAAGTTTTGACTTTGTCTGATTCGTTCATCCGGATTTGGTGATAACCAGAATATGCATCAAGAAAACATAGGAGTTCCGAGCCTGCCGTAGAATCGACAACTTGATCAATTCTAGGCAGAGCGAACAGATCTTTGGGACAAGCCTTGTTCAAGGTGGTATAATCAATACACATCCTTAAATCAGTGGTGTCCTTTTTAGGGACCATTACAGGATTGGCCGACCACTCAGTGTAGATGACCTCTTCTATGAATCCGGCTAACTCGAGCCGGGCTAGTTCCTTAGCTATTGCTTTTCGCTTTTCATCGCCAAAACTCGTAGGGACTATTTGACGGGTTTAGCATTTGGGTGTACATTTAGAGAGTGCTCGGCAAGTTCCCTAGGGACTCTCATCATGTCAGATGGTTGCCATGCGAAGATGTCTTGATTTTCTTGGAGGAACTTGACGAGCACGCTTTCCTATGCACTATCTAAACCTACACCTATCTAGGTCACCTTGGAGGGGTCATCATCCTTCAACGGCGTCGTCTTCGTCTCTGCTGATGCCTTGACCTCCGGAGTCGCTTTGTAACCTCCTTCTTCATTGCGGGCATCTCAAACGGGTCGATGGTCTTCTTGATCTCCTGGTACTCCTGTGCGTGCAACACGGCTTCAACAATGGCGACATTTCCGTCCTTGCACTCTCGCACTTTCTTCGGGTCTCCCCTGATGGTGATCACGCTATTGGGACCTGGAATTTTCATCATATTATATATGTAACACGAACGAGCCATGAAAGCCCAGTAAGCCGGCCGTCTGAATATAGCGTGGTATGCGCCCTTGAACGGGACCCCTTCGAAGAAAAGTACTCCTGTTTTGTAGTTTTTTGGAGTTCCAATGGTAACATCCAAAGTGATCTCTCCTAGGGAATTTGCTTGTCTTCCTGGGACAACTCCGTGAAAGATCACAGAGTTGTGATTCAACTGAGTTTCTGAGATCCTCATCCGACACGGAGTTTCAACATAGAGAATGTTGATGCTGCTGCCGCCGTCCATGAGAGTCTTAGAGAAACCATAGCCGTCAATAAGTGGATTGACGACTAAGGCTTAGGCGGATGATCAACACGGTCAAAGGTGATTGTCACTTCCGACCAGTCCAATTATTGTGGGACAGCCGGAATAGTTGTGTTGAGCTCATGCAAAACTTCTTTCTTGAACTTAGCTGGTTGAGACCCAAGGAAAGTGACATAAGTGTCTTTCTTTGTTGGGAAGTTCTTCTTTCTGCCCGACTTGGGATTTGAAGGCTCTACTTCCTCCATGTCAGAATCTTCCTTGGTCTCTTTTTCTTTTTCGGGATTCTTCTTTCCCTTCTTTTGCTTATCCCTATAGCCAGTGGAATCGTCTTTCTTGATGTCCTCATTGAAACGACACTCGGTGTTTGTGTGGGACGAGCCCCCGTTGGCATCTAGGTGATGCACACACGGATTGTTGGCAAAGTTGTCCCAAGAGTCGGTTTTGCCAGGTTGCTGGTCTCCTCTACCTTGCACCCTTGATGTCCCACGACCGCGTCCGCGGCTGCCTCCGCGCCCTCCTCGTCATCCAGACCCGAAAGTAGCAGTGACGACCGCTGTTTCCGCGTTGGGCTTTTCCTCCGAGGTGTTCTTGCACTTCTGAGCTTGTTGCTTTGGCTATTTCGCCGACTGTGGTACAGCCAGGACATTCAGTAGTCCTTCTGCATTGTCATCGGTGTCTGCATACTTTCTCGCTATTTCTATCATCTCTCCCAGATCAGTGACCTTGTCGCACTTCAATCGGTGATGTAGTAAACCAATTGGGAGTCCTGCAATGAAATCTTCAAACGCAGTTTGATCATTTACTCCTTCACAGGAGTTCTTGGTGTCGATCCATCATCTGAGGTAATCTCGGCAAGTTTCTCTGGCTTTCTGGGTGCAACGTTGTAGGTCTCCTACCGTACAAGGGCTCCGATATGTGCCTTCGAAATTTCGAAAGAATGCACTTTGCATGTCATACCAGTTGTGGATGGTGTTCTCCAGAAGTTCATTGAGCCATGATCATGCCATCTTCCTCAGCATAAGTAGGAGATACCGGGCCGCGACCAGGTTGTTTCCGCCTTTGGCAATGAAGCAGGCCTGGAAAAAATCCTGGAGCCAAGTATCTAGCCGAGCAACACCATCGTTGGGCTGGATGTGTCTTGAGATAGCGAATCCTTCCGGGAATCTTGTTTCTCGGATACGCGGTAGAAGCATTTTGGTCCCACATAGACATTTTTTGACTCGTAGCGCCGCGCCTCTATGCTGGAGTTAATTCGGTGTCTCGTGTCACTTGGTGATAGAGAACGCCGTCTTGGTTGTTCACTGTGGCTAAAGTGCATTGGATCCGGACTTCTTCTTCTACCACCACCTCCTCCGCCACGTCCCTCCGTGGTCTCCTCAAGAGCCGCTGTGATGGCTGCTTAGTGGAGAGGGTGGTGTAGGTGGATTATTTCCGGCTGAGCCCCGGCCTCCATCCAGAGCGTCGTTATTCCTTTTCTAGGGAGGGTCTTGACTACGACGAGCCCCCTTCCGTCTTGACTCAGCACGGTGTCTGCCGTTCCTTCGTCCGCCATTTCCCCCATTGCGATGAGGTGCAACCGGAGAACTGGTGTGTCTAGGAGGTGCCATCCTTTGGCGGTCCTCCTCCCGACGTTGCTCTTTTTCTCCTTCCTTGCGATTGTTCGGCTCTCGCCGGGGAGGGTGTCTCTGAACTAGTCTCGCTCTATGGTTGGAGCAACATTACTCTAGTCACGTGCGGCTCTGTGTCGTTGCCGTGAAGATCCGGTTCTTGAGTAGTTGTCTTCCTGACGGTCGGGACGGTGATGCTGTTACGGGTCCCGCCGGGGCCTAATGTCATCCTAGGTTGGATCCGTGCGACATTGGTCAGATTTAGAGACCAGTTTTCCGCTCCCAGATTCTGCAACCTTCTGTTGCTCCTGACCCTTGGTAAGTAGTTTTACACCCAACCAGATTGATCTAGGTTCGGATTGTTTGCCAGGATATCTCGAGCTGTAGCACTATTTTCTACTCGCATTGGATACACCAGATCTCCCTTGCTGTCGAGACGAGGTGCTCCCGGATCTCCCTCAAAGAGGATCTTGTGGACCTCCGGATATTTGTCAGCCCGCACGTGGCCTTTCCGGGTCTTCTGATGCTGTAGAGATATGAACTGCTCTATAATCGCAATGCGCTTCTTCTCTTCTCATGCAGGAGTACTTGACAACGCGCTCCTAGGGCTTGGGCCCTTTCTTCTAGTTCTGTAGGTGTAAGGTGTGCAGCAGTAGGGATTGGCATTGTTAATGAATCTCCGATGAGTTTATGAGCACCCGCAGTAATCACGTATCCATCAACCGGAGTTTCCTTCGGCTTGTCTAGGATTAGGGCTCCATCCGAGTCTTCCTCGTAATCTTCGGCAACCACTTCCTCTGCTGGAGGATCTTTTGCTGGAGTCTTGTTCTTCTTCTTCTTCTTTGCTTTCTTGGCAGCGCTGGTAGCAAAGATGGCTTTGAGTCTGTTTCCTAGAGTCAAGCTCTGATCGGTACTTTTGGACATCTGGATGTCGGGATTGTAGGGCCCCCGGATTAATCCTCCGAGAATCCATGTTATGCATACAACCACGATCCCATGATCAGTTAGTCGTGGCACATAAAAGACAAGTATCAAAGTAAACATCCAATACATAATGAATACTTGTCATACCTTAGTTGCCATTATGGCCACACCAATCAACATCGGCGGAACTTCGTCAAGCGTAGAGCCCAAGCCATGCCTTAACCTATAGTCAACTGACTGGGAGAACGTCCTAGCTCGCTTCGCCATCAACTTCATCCTCTTCTTGATATCTGACCAAGTTAATAGCCAGGGACAATGCCAGTGAGTACTTTGAATGTACTCGCAAACCACCTTAAGATAACAATAATAACAAGAGGATATGCATTATGGCTATGGTAGTAGGAGGGCTCCAAGAGAGGTTCTTTTCTCAATTAGTTTCTCTTGTATATATAGCATCTACATATCTTTATTGAAAATATTTTGTAAAACATTTTGGAAACCATTTTGAAAAGTTTTGGAAAACCTTAGGACTGGGTCACCCATTTGTTCCTTTCTTCCGGTCGTCCCACGACAAAAATCCTTTCTTTCCCTTCCGACCATCCCATGGTCAAAACATTTCCAAGCCATTTATTTTCCGAAATCCTTTTTGAAAACAAACCAGCACCGCTCTAGAGCAACCTTCCCAACCGTCCATGACCGCGGACACGGCTATTCGAATAGATTTACACTCTGCAGAGGTTGTACACTTTACCCACCCCATCCGGGTACACTACCCTGATCTACACCGATCGTGGGTCGAGTAACCGATCAAGACTCTCCGGATGCCCACTCCAGTATAAGTGCGTACCCTATGACTGTTATTCCCCTCAAAACCGGGACGTCGGGTACCGAGGACCAACCGAAGCACATTTTACACTTTACAAAGTGGGCGCTTTGAATTATGGGCTCATAGTAACGCCTGGTTGTCCGCAAACAGTTCGTTCCTTCTTTAGGTCAATGTCCCACATGGACCCTTAAGGGAGACGGCCCAGCCTCTGGGGATCGTGATCCTTGTAGTAGTTGCGAGGCAGCTTATACAAGAATAGACAAACATCGAATCCAGCCATGTCCCATTCTAGAGTAATGTGGTTGCATAGGGTTAATTGTTCTAGCAAAACTGCAAAGAACTGGGTGCGTTTTTGTAAACCTTTTTTCCTCCATCTTTCCTTCAGCATTTTGTAAAACAAAACCTTTTTGTTTCTCAACATCTCTTGGGAGGTCCCACCTCACCAAGGTTTTATCATAAAACATTTGGTAAAACTTTTCCGGGGTCTTCCCATCCTCTAGCTTTTCTTTGGCTAAAACAGGGTCTCCAAAAAGGGGTATGGTATATTACACCATCTACCATACTAGTAACAAGTAGGTATCGTCAAGGGGGTTGTACTTAGTAGTACCAAGGTGTAATAGTTTGGAGGAGCCAAACCACTACCATATATACATCAACATATAGTAAACAATGAAGATTTGATAAACAGTAGATAAAACATGCATAAGGAAAACATTAGGACAAGGCTTATGAGCAAGAAGGTGGCTTGCCTGTGATCAGCAATATGGCATAAATGTCCCTAGACTTCTTCTTTAGATAACCAAGAATATCAATACCAATAATATCTCTTCTTCTCGGTGTCATTACAAGCGCATCTATAGTCGTCATCGAGTATACATGCAAACAAGCAAGAACACAATCAAAACAAGGCATACAAGTGGACATTCACACAGCAAGAAAGTGGACAATACAAGTTTAAAATTCAGTAGGTTTTGAGTGGTTGGCTTCTACACAAGTGGAATTACTTGAAATGCCTTTGTGGGTTGTCTTTAATGATTTGGGTCCCTAAACTACTTAGTTAAGGGGTTTAATTATAAGGTCCAAGTTCTGTAGGATATCTTTGTATAGAAATGATATCATCAGATAGGTAGTGATAATATGAAACCAACAAAAGTGGTTTCACCAAAGTATCAATTTCCATTGATTTATAATGAATTTTCTAGTGGGAAATACTCTAGTTTTAGGAAAGAATTCACCAGAAAAGTTCTGGAGCTCAAAAAATAATTCCCTTGGATGGTTCAGTAGGGTTTTATGTACTGATCCAAATAGAGTTGGAATCATGTCAAAATAAATACCAGAATGCCCTCAGGAAATTCCCAAATGCAGTTTTGAAGGGTTTTTGTCTTTTTAACCAGATTACATATACAGAAGCTTTTGATTTGATTCCAAGGGCACATGGTAGTAATTTTGAATACCTTTCTCTAGGAATTGGATTCACTCTTTTTGGATTTGTCAAACTCCTTTAGTGATTTTTCTATTGAGATAACACTATACAAAGATAATTAATTCACCCAAATTAAGCAAATCCTCAATAAAATTTGATCTCCTGAATTTTGGTAGGCCTTAGTGTACCACAACACATAGAGTTGGAATTAGGTCAATACATGTTATAGCTTGGCCTAGGGAATTTTCTAAAGGCAGAGGCAAGGTGATTTTGTTAATTTTGCTAAAGGTGGACAAGAGCTCCACTTGGCATGGGACCAGTTCTAGCTAACAGGTATTTTAGATATCAAACATTTGTAGTTTGATTTACTCTATTTGGTGGTGTGGAACTTCTTTGAAGATTTATTAATTGAAAAAGGTACTAGCTAGGAGATAAATCTATAGAGAATATACATATGTTATTTGGCCAAACTTTTGGTACTTCATGTTTCAGAAAACATGAGAGAACATGTATAAATTTTTATCTGTCCAAAATGGAGTGATTTCCATTTTATTTAGCAATTAAACTAACTGGCCAGAAGCAGATCTGGAGTTAATGTAATTATAAAATAGAAAGGAGAAACAGCCAATGGGTCGGATTTAGAGGGAAAGTGGGCCGCAAAGGGGGAATTCGGCTCAGATACACCGGGAAGGGGGCGCGCACTGCGCGTTTGAAACTGCCAGGTGGGGCCCGGCCATCAGCAGCTGCGGGGGCCAAAGGGGTATCAGCCACTACTGGCTGTTCGATCTAGGCACGATGGACAACCTCCCGTCATCGTCCCTGCGGTGGTTCTGGCAGCGCGGCCGAAACCCTAACGGTGGCGGGCTGGGAGCGGGGAGCTTACTAGAGGGCTCGCTGGTGACCGTGGGGTGGTGGAGATGAGGTGGCGTGGAGCGACGACTCCGGGGATGGGTGGCAACCGCCGGTTCCGCGACGGAGTGCGGCTCCCGCGATGGAGGCCGAGGCGAGCTCGTCGGAGCTGGACCGTGGCGACGGTAGGGGCAGTCCCTAGCCAAAATAAGAGTAGGATTAGATAGAGGAGGAGAAGGGGGTTCTGGTAGTATAACATGCAGAGGAGGGAGAGCACGGGAGAGGGAGCCTAGATCAGGGAGTGGGAGGAGGCCGAGAGCTTGCTCTCTTCTTCTCATAGGCAAGACAGCAAAGGGGAGATGATGGGGAGCTCGAGGTTAATAGAGGGGAGCAAATGAGGGGCAGGGGAGGCACGGGGTGGCCTTTAGCCTTGTATACCGAGAGTGAGAGATCCATGGGGGAAATGTCCCTTTTGGGCATGGGGGAGGGGTAGTGCTGGCGTGTGATTGTCCTAGAGGGGTGGTGGAGAGGAGTGAGAGAGGAGCTGGTCGTGCTGGAGCTCAGAGAGGGAGGGAGTGGCAACAGCTGAATAATTGGCCCCACTTGCTTGTCTCTCTCTCTTTCCAAGCACATGGGACAAGGAGAGGGGTTGCTATAGTAGCTTAGCTACAGTGCACATGACCAGGACTGAGGGGTGTGGTGGTGGAGGCTTGCTGGTGAATATTGATGAGGTTTGATGGAGGTTTGGTTGGTGTTTGGTACTAAAAGGATAAATGCTCAAATCTGCCATAAAGGATGGTCAAGAGTTATCTCTTGGTTTTTGATCTTGACCAAGTGAGGTAAGGATGCTGGTAGATGGGTAGGGTTAATATGCATCTCTAGGATTTATTTGGGAATTTTCAGAAGATTAGAAGTCTACTTAAATCCATTTATTCAGAAACTGCAGAAGTGAATTCTTGGAGTTCATTTGATATTTTTACATTATACAAGGTGGGTTTTTGAGTTGAGATGGTCCCAAATGTTAATACACACTTAGGGGAATTTTCCCAAGATTTACTGGAAGATAAAAGTATTTAAAACAATTATTATTCCAATTCAGCCATTTAAGAAAATGGGAAAAAAGAAATAATAAAACCGTTCAAAGAGATTTATTTTTGAAGTTGGAAGTTAGGGTATGATATATGGATCTCAATTGAGCCAAAAGTTGAGGGAGTGTTTTGGCAAAAACCAAACTTTCCATTGTGGATGAAGTTTTGGGGATTTTGTCTATTAAAGGAATTAGATAGATTTGGGGCCATAATAATTATGGAAAATATTTTATAAATCTTGATGATAAAGGTAGATGATCTTAGACAAGGTGTAGCAATCATTTGCAACCTTGGGAATTGGAAATCCAACTTGAATTAGATGGAAAAACAAGGAGTTGAGGATCTAGGGTGATGTTATTTTAATACCACCAAAACCTTGTTGGATCTTGGAGCTCAGAGCTCACCATGATGCAAGGGATAGATGGATAGTTATACCAAGTCATATAGATGATCATGGCAGAAGGAGTTTGGATTGGTTACATTCGAGGTGGTCTAGAAGTGATGGCAAACTTTGTTCAAAATAAGGCTGCCATACAAGATGAGTCATGATGCCTTATAAACCATGTGTGTTTAAGAAGCACAAAGATCCACTTGGAACAAGTGAAGTAGATGTTGATAGACCTATAAGAGTAGAACAAAACCATTCAAGGAGTTGGTCCACAGAAGGTTGGATGGTGGTGTGAGCTTCTATCAAAGTAGGCATGTTCACTAGATTTGCAGGAAAAGTTATTTTCTTGCCTGCAAAACCTTCAAGAACAAGTGGGTTGGAGGATGATCTAACCCAGGGAAAGAGTGGACCTTGGTAGTCCTTAGGATGGTTAAAAATATGGTTTAAATGTATTTCCAAAAATGGATCAGGGTTGAGAAAGGGAGACATTCAAAAAGGTAATGTTGAAACAGATTTAGGGTGTGATGAGTTGGAAACATCTTGATCCTAGTGGATGAGCTCCTAGAGTAGCTCATAAAATCTCCTAAGTAGACAAAACAAGCAGCAGATCAAGGCAATTCATCAGACAGCAGATCAAGGCAATTCATCACACAATAGATCAAGGCAACTGATCTTACAAACAAATCAACTACTACTAGGGTTACCATTAAGCTTAGCTCGAGGTAAGGATGGGCAAGTTTGAAGAGGTTGGATTTTGAATAAGGTAAGAGTCCTTAGTATCCCTACCAAGAGTAGAATTCAAAAGCTTTTGTTAAAGGTTGTGGAAAGCCTAGAGATAAGAGTAGTTGAAAGTCCTGTCTGGAAATATAAGGAGGTTATAGCTCTCCATAGTTTTGTCAATCGAAGCTAATAAACTAGTTTTGGTTACACAAGCATCTTGGCTCATGTTTTTCAAATGCCAGAGCTTTTGAGAATATGTAAAGTGAGCCAGGATAGTTTTTTTAAATAGCTTTTGTCACTGATGGTGAGGTAAGGAGTGGCATATGGTATACACTCACATGCACAGGCACAAACAAACAACGAGCAAACACTGCACCAATGAACAAGAAAAAGTTTTTGTTCCCCCTGATTTTTGCATTCTAGACAACTAATCAGGGTTGCTGAATTTGTTATGTTACAGGGATTAGCTCCGAGATCCATATCATCCAGCGCTTTCGGAGAGTTTTTCCCGGATCCTTCATCCATGGCTTCTCCTTCTTTTGTAGCTTTGGAGTTGCACTCCTCTTCATACTCCGTGGAGAACTTTCGGAAATCCGTCGATGTCAATGAATCATCCGAAGATGCCAGTAAGTCGGTGTTTGTTCCGATCGCCTCTAGCACCGAGTCTTCGTTGTCTCCAGCATCGGTAGAGCCAGATCCGGATCCAACATATCGGACAAAGTGCGATGCGTGCGTCCTGAGGTAGTTGTGGCTTTCCTCATGGGCTTCCTCAAAACGCCTGACGGTTTCGAGAACCTCATCCACGCCTGCACCTTGCAACATTATATGCCTCAACATGTGCCTCAGGAAAGGTTGATCTGTCCCGGCTTAGTAGAGCCAGAACTAGAGTTGTTGTCTTGCTCCTCCTGGATTTTGACCTCAACGGGAAGGTCAATCTGGGATTCCACCTCGCTAGGGAGATCTACTCCAGATCTGATGTTCACCGTAAGATCTGCTTCACCCTCAGCTTTCTCCGCTATCTCCGTGTTAGGTGCAGGCTAGGTGGGATTGTGATTTTCTAGGATCCGGAACTATGTCGCCTCCGTGGACAAAGTGGACCTAGAAGCTTCTTTTGCCTCTATCATCACCACTGGGGTGGGTGGGGCAGGTTCAGCAAAACCGATGTAAACATCGATCTCACCAAAAGACATGATGGTGTAGGTAGTCATGGCCTCCCAAGCCGGAATCCATGTCTCATCGAGAACGATGAGAGGGACATTGCTGGCGTAGAGGGCACGACCAACAGCGATTGTCTCGATGATTCCGATTCTTGCAGATTCCGCTCGGAACGCAGATCCGAAGCTCGCTTGCCCCACGGTGGGCGCCAACTGTCGTTGGATTGATGACAAGTACGCCATGAGGCGGTCCTCGAAGCGTGCAGAAGAGAGGCGTGTTAGACGTACGGTGTTTCGGGATGGTGAGCACACAAGTTTACCGAGGTTCGAATCCCCCGGCTTTGGACGGATCCTACTCCTGCTAGGAATCCAGTAATACGGAAGAGCCAGAATATGGGTTACAAGGGTTTTGGCCTATACGAGTTTAGATTGTAGACTATTGTGGCGTGGCCTAAACGTTGTTCCCTAGGTCGGCTTTTATTGATGTCCAGCCTAGGGTTTACAGGAGAGACCTATCCGGCTACGAGTAAGAGTCGGTTACAAAGTACATCTTGAACTACAAGTAACACTACATGCCTATGTCGGTAAGTCTTCTCGGCCTTACCGTAGCCGGACTAGACTCCGGCTCTTCTCCCTGACTGGGTCGCCCGTGAAGCAAAGCTCTAACCCGAAGTGGGCCACCCTGGTCAGTGAGGCACAGAGAGGATACCCAGAAAGTATATCCCCAACAACTGGCTAGAACAGTAACAAGACAAAACTATAACACGCCAAACTGTAACAAGCCAAAATAGTAACATGACAAAATAGTAACAGGCCAAAGCATTAACGGGCCTGAATTGTAGGAGACCAGAAAAAGTGGTAGGCCAGAGCAGTAAAGGACCACAATAGTAACAAACCTGAACAGTAGATGGCCAGAACAGTAACAAGCTAGAACAATAGCAGGCCAACAAAAATTACCAGACAGGAATAGTAACAGGCCAAACCTATTTCCAGGCGAGAACAGTACCAGATCAGAACAGTTGTAGGCCACCTGTGAGCCTGAAAAGTTGAAGGAAGGTACAGTAAAAGGACAGAACAGTATCGGACCTTCTTAGAGGTGGTCCATTAGTAAGCGGCCTAGAACAAGCTATGAGAATAGTGACGAGCCGATCGTAGGCCTTATCATTATCAGACCTACTTGACATAGGATGTTAACGGGTCACATAGTATTCGAACAATGTGGGCTTCTGTAGGCCGAAATAGTAACAAGCCTGAAATTCGCGGGCCGCTACTAGCTGCATCTTTTGGTCCCATTTCAAATAGTGCCAGACGAAACAGTACTAGACCATCTTCTTATTGGGCTCACTTCATGGGTCGACCCACTTAATATTTAGCAGGGCTTGGCTGGGCCTCGCTTCTTCCATGGTTTCTATGACTGTTCACGGCGGTAAACTGCCGTTAACGGCGGTTGCCACGTGGCGGTTTGAATGATGTCAGCAGTCAACGCAGCTGGCGAATAGATCTACAACGGAACAAGTTTTCATGTCTAAAGGGTGCGATCCGCCACGGTCCAAAAAAAGTCCATGATAGATTCTTTTGTAACGGGGCTTTTACTACGAAGGTTATCCATCGTAGAAGGTGTTTTAACCACAAAAAACGGGCCTTCAACCACAAAAATCATCCGTTGTAAAAGCCAACTTTTCTTGTAGTGCTAGGAGGAAGAACCATTCTTGCTGCGCATAAACCACAATAGTGATGAACATATTATATCTACTACACCCTTTCAGGCCCTCCATTGCAAGAGATATGTAAACTATAGAAAGAGACATATTCACCCGCTAGTCAATTGCAATATAGGTTGCATGTCTATCGTGGAACCAATCTCGCGTAAGCTTACGCGTAAAGTCAGGCCGGGCTGCTTCATCTAACTATACCTCGAGCAACTACTAGTACACATGGGAGGGTAATAACATGATCATCAAAGCCCACTACGTCATAGTGTTCTACGCATCAATCTAGCTCTAATACCACTGATGGGTTCGTTGCATGGAAAACAAAAAATTCCTATAGAATAGCAAGAGAGAATCCTACAAGTTCTTATGTACTAGATGTAAGTAACAAATAGAATAGATCTAATCTACTTACCCTTGAAGAACATGAGTATTAACGATCTAGAGATCGTGGGTGATGTAGTCAATTTCTTTTGATGGTTTAAATTGTAGTAGATCTTGACCTTCGAGATCCTTGTACCCAATAGACGACACAGCCGCGGTATCTTAAGGAGATATGCCCTAGATGCCAATAATAAATATGTTTTTATTGACATATCTCATTAGTTTGTAATAGTTTTGTATCATGCTATAACTATATTAATTGGAAACATTAATACACGTGTGGCATATAAACAAACTAGGTCCTTAGTATCCTCTAGACTAGTTTGTTGGGAAGCGGATGATTGAGGTTTCCCGTTCATGGACTTTACAACAACAACTAACAATGAGGTCACTTCATTATTTGAATGAAGTGATGGACAACACCCAGCCCTAGTATTGCAATGTGATCTAGTCACAAAGTTCAACATTGCGATATCTAGCAAAGTGTAGTAACTCAGTCCTTTGACTGTGAGATCATATTTAATCACTATCGCCTGCGTCTTCTTTGATCACATCAATCATCATGATCATAACTGGGTGACCATAAAGGTGTGTTTAGTTATTACAAAGGAATAGGTTGAGGCGTATGTATCAAGACCAGGATTTGTCCATCTGAGTGATAGATACATACCCTAGGCCCAGTCGGTGAGATTACATCTACAAGTTTGCAAACATGTGTCTAGGTCACAGGGATGTAATATCACGAGAATGAGTAAATTTATTTGTCAGTAACAAGATCGAACTAGGTATGTAGATACCAACAATCAGATCTTGGACAAACTAGGTATTGTAGAGCGAATGGAATGAGACTCGACATTCAAGGTTCAAGCGATCAAGTTATTCGTGGAGTGCATGGGGCACATCATGTGTTTCCAGATACCACTGTTGGTCATTGATCAGAGAGTGTCTTGATCATGTCTATGTATTCCCAAACCATAGGGTTCCACACTTAAGGGTAGATGACACTTAGGGATTGACCTAAGATTGTAGGAGAAAAGAGAGAAACTCTAGAATAGTTTCGGGGTGATACCAGATTAGTTCCAAGGATATCCGATGATGATCGGAGGGGTTCAAAAGTTGTTTCGAAATGATAGATATTTAATAATATATATTTAATATTAATTAAATTAATTAATATTAAAAATATTATTTAAATTGGATTTATGGGCAGCCCACCTAAATGGGCCTCACTAGAGGAGGCCGAAGAGGGGGCTGATGGCTCAATGCACGGCGCCCAACAAAGTGCTTGGTGCGTGGTGTTGATGTAGAGCTTGTTGGGAACCCCAAGAGGAAGGTATGATGAGCACAGCAGCAAGTTTCCCTCAGTTATGAAACCAAGGTATGGTGGACTCTTTGGAATAACTTGGTTTAGGGAGTTGGATGCATGAGTGGAACTCATACTTTGTTGTGGAGGTTAGCAAAAGACTGGGAGCGACAAACTAAGAGAGCAATAATGGCTATAATCATGCAGAGCGACAAAACATCATTGATGAAAGTATAAAGTGATACTACAAGTTGAAAACTAAAGAATCATAAAGGCTATGGTGACTTGAGATATTCATAACATGGAGCATGTGCCAAGTCAACCCAAATAAATCATCAAAGGAGAATACCACTATACTATGCTCTAATATGCTAAAACAACGAATGATTCATCCAAGGCACATTAAGCAATCTCAGTTGTTTATAACAAGTCATTCTACAGAAAATAATACTAAGTATAAAGCCAAAACAATATCAAGCATGGCATGACAAAGCATAGACCACAGTCAAAAACAAGCTCTTTTTACCACATAAGCATGAACTTTCCTACTCTTTTCCAAACAAAACCAGACAATTTGCAAACCAAAGTATGAAAAAGGGGGTCCAACCAACTTATTCAGAATACTAAGCAAACTAAAAACCAAAACAAAAACGAAAAAGTAGACGCCCCAAGAAAAACACAAATGTGCATGAAACAAGAAAAATGAAGCGTTTGGAAGAAACCTGGAATTTTTATTGATGAAGAAGGGGATGCCTTGGGCATCCCCAAGCTTTGACGCTTGTACTTCTTGGATGTTTCTTAGGGTGACACGCGTAGCATCCCCAAGTTTGAGCTTTAGTCCATCCTTCATCTCATTACTCATTCCTTCCATACACCTGAAAATTTCCTTCATACAAAATTTCATTAGCAACATTAGTGCACTTAAGATAAATAAGTTTCAATGTTCAGTTCTAACACCAAATAAAATTACATTAGAACACTAGCTACTGTAGCACTTCCCTCAAAAAGCTCAATTCCCCAAAGAAACTCAAGAAGGAACTAACAAGAAGCAAATGCAGAAAATGGCAGAAATCTGTCAAAACAGACTAGCAGGTAAAGACGAATTTTTTCGAAGACCTTATGTTGCTCAAATCAAAAAGTGTTGAACTAACGAAAGTTAGATAACAACCTGGCGCAGAAGCACAAAATATTACAGCTCAGTCCGACTTACAGAACTCTCACAGGAATGTTTACAGTGAAGCACTGAAATCTGTTTCGGGACAGCAACTTTCCCAATCATTACTTCTCTCTCATTAGAGGTTACTCTTGGCACAAAAAGAAAATAAAAAGGATAAGGAGAGGTTATTACAGAGGTAATAACTTCCAAGACTCATCTAAAACTCTTGGGTTATCTCCCAACAAGTACTTTTCTTTAACGCCTTTAAGTTAGGCATAAGAATTTGAGAAAATGCTCTCATAGGAAATATGAATTGAAGTAAAAGAGAGCATCAAGAAGCAAATTCAAAACACATTTAAGTCTAACCCACTTCCTATGCATAGGAATCTTGTATGCAAATAAATGCACAAAGAAGAAAGTGACAGGCATAGGAAGATAAAACAAAAGTAACTTCAAAACTTTCAGCACATAGAGAGGTGTTTCATTACCATAAAAACTTCTACAACCATATTTTCCTCTCTCATAATAATTTTCAGTAGCCTCATGAATAAACTCAACAATATAATTATCACATAATGCATGCTTTTCATGATCTACAAGCACTAGAGCTTTATTATAAACATTTTCAAAAGAATCCTCGGGAACATAACATTCACCCTCCTTAGATAAGCATGGGGGACAATCAAATAATATAAGAGATAAAGAGTTACTCTCATTAGAAGGTAGGCATGGGTAGATCCATTCTTCCTCCTTTTGTCCATCACTCTCCTCCTCTTTTTCATCTAATGAGCTTTCTGGTTTAGCAATTTCTTCTTCCATGGAGGTTCTAGCAGGCGGTGGTTCATCTATTACCTTAGCAGTCATAATACCGTTCGCAAATAGGAAACTGAGTGAGCTATCCATAATGAAATAGTGATTGGAGCAGAGCTAGTCATAAAGGCAACTTAAGAAAGGAACTAATTTTTTTTGTGTTTTTTTGAAGAACAAAACAAGCAAACAAAGCAAAAAGAAACTAAGCAAAACAAAAACAACAAAGTAAAGAGATTTGTTATGAGGGACTCCCCTTGAGAAGATGTCCTTGACTCCGCGGCAACGGCGCCAGAAAATCGCTTGATGGCTCAATGCACGGCGCCCAGAAAAGTGCTTGGTGCGTGGTGTTGATGTAGAGCTCGTTGGGAACCCCAAGAGGAAGGTATGATGAGCACAGCAGCAAGTTTCCCTTAGTTATGAAACCAAGGTTTAATCGAACCAGTAGGAGCAAGGAAACACCTCAAAGGTGTTACTAGCTGAGCTTTGTCAGGGCGCGCTACCGGTGCTAGTAGCAATGTGCAGACCTGCAAAACAAAACCACAGAACTTTGTCCCCAACTTGCAATGGGGTTGTCAATCTCACCGTGTTTTGTGGAAAATAAAGGATTAAACGTATCGAATGGAAAGAAGTAAAAGTTTGCAGAAAGTAAACACAAAACAGTAAACAGTTGTAGATTGTATGTAAAGAAAAAGGACCGGGATCCATTGTTCACTAGAGGTGGCTCTCCTTAGATAGATAACATGCTGGGTGAACAAATTACAGCGGGGAAATTGACAAACACCGAGAAAGCAATACATGCATATACTAATCATCTTGACTCCTCTGAGACTTATTGGGCATTACAACATAATACATAGACCGCCATCCAACTGCATCTATGACTAATAATCCACCTTCAGGTTATCATCCGAACCCCCTCTAGTATTAAGTTGCAAGCAACAGATTATTTCTTTACGAACTGCATGTAAAGTAAACAATACGATTGTTCTATGGATAAAGGATTGTTGTTTTCTCCCTAGTAGCAACAGCACATCTAGTACCTTAGAGATTTCTGTCACTTCCCTAGATTAACAGAGGCATGAACCCACTATCGAGCATAAATACTAACTATTGGAGTTGCTAGCATCTACTTGGCCAAGATAGCTACAAACAATGGAAAGCATGCAAGATCTCAAATAACAAAGACATGAGAGAATCAATAATCAATCTGAAATAGCATCTCAATATCCATCGGATCCCCGCAAACACCACATGTATGGATTACAAATAGATGATCTTGATCATGAACGGAGCTCACAAGATCTAAACATGAAAGCACAAAGGAGGAGAATCTAGCCATCTAGCTACTACATGGATCCATAGTCCAAGGATGAACCACTCACGCATCACACCGGAGGCTTGCATGGTGATGAAGAAAGCCTCCAGGGTGAATTCCCCTCTCCGGCAGGGTGCCGGGAAGAGCTTCAGATCCCTCCCGATCTAGGGATGGAGATGATGGCGGCTACAGACTCTTTCGTGGATTTTTTATCGGGCCCTTTGGGTTTTCATCCCGAGGGCAACTTATAGGCGGAAGGAGAGGCCGAGGAGGTGCCGGGAGCGGCCACACCACCCCCTGGCGCGAGCCAGGCCTGGCCGCGCGGCCAGGTGGTGTGGTGGCTCCCTGGCCCCTCTCCGTCTCGTATTCTGGCACTTGATCACTTCCGGAAAAATAGGCATTTTGGCTTTTGTCCCGTCCAATTCCGAGAATATTCATTTTCTGACTTTCCTGGAACCAAAAACAGCAGAAAACAGGCAGCTGGCATTGTGGCTCTTGTGAATAGGTTAGTCCAAGAAATCATATGAAAAGTACTCCAAAGTTGGAACAAAACACAAGAAAGTGGATAAAACCAAGCATGGAACATCAAAAATTATAGATACATTTGCAATGTATTAGGGGCCACGCCCTAGGGAAGGCTAGAGGAGGGACACCGGCCCTAGTGGGCCCCCCACCATGTGGGGCGTTGGCCACCTCCTTGATATGTCCAAAACATATCTATTTTCCCGAACACTTTTACTATTGTTTCTCCTCTAAACTTGTGTGAATTGGATGCAACTAACACGGACTGACGTTGTTTTTAGCAGAATTACCTTGGTGTCTAGTTTTTGTGCAGAAAATCAACTATCAGGAAAAATCCCGGAAAATATGCCAAAAATCCTATTTCACCAGAAGACTCCCGGAGCCAGAAGACGAGACGGAGTAGGGCCACGAGGGGCCCACACCACCTGGCCGAGCGGGCCAGGCCAGGTCGTGCTTGGGGGTGGTGTGGCCGCCTCAGCTGCCCTCTCGACCACCCTCTTCGCCTATAAGTTGCCCCGTGACCTAAAAAACAGGGGGTCGATGTTCTTCCATAAGGAGTTCCGCTCCGCCGCCACCACCAGATTCCGCGAAATAGCATCCGAAACTCCGTTCTGGCACCCTGCCGGGACGGGGAATTGGAGGAGATCATCGCCATCATCGCCACCATCGCTTCTCCATCGACCATCCATGTTTCCCCCATCTATGAGTGAGTAATCCCCCGTTGTAGGCTATGGGGATGGTATGGATTGGATGAGATTGTTCATGTAATGTCATCAGATTGTTAGGGCATGGTGCCTAGTATCTTTTTTTAGTGCTTTTTGACTTTGTTGCAACTTGTTATGCTTAATGCTTGTCACTAGGGCCCGAGTGGCTGATTTCAGATCTGAACATGTTATTGATTCATTATGATAGTATTGTTTATGGTCTTACCTGCAAGTTGTATACACACGTTGTTGTCCGGAACCAATGGCCCTGAAGTGACAACAATCGGGATAACCGGAGGGAATGGCTTTGATGTGAGGATCACATGTGTTCACAGAGTGTTAATGCTTTGCTCTAGTGCTCTATTAAAAGGAGCACCTTAATTGCCAGTAGTTCCCTTAAGGCCCCACTGCAAACGGGCTCGCAGGACAAGAGATGTTGTGCAAGTTCTCATTGCGAGCACTTATGACTATATATGGAACACATGCCTATCTAGTACTTAGATGTTTTATCTTATTTATCTGCAATTTCCCTATGTCTTGATTGCCATGTGAATTGTCTTGACCATGCAACGCCTGTCCATCCATCCCTATGCCTATCGCGCTTTATTCCTATTGTTTACTGCTACTTTTACTACTTTTTTACTTTTACTACTGTTGCTACTTTACTATCACTACCATAAAACTGTTGCTACTGATAAACTGCTGTGAACAAGATTGTTTCCAGGTGCAGCTGAATTGACAACTCAGTTGTTAAGGCTTATAAATATTCTTTGGATCCCCTTGTGTCGAATCAATAAATTGG
Source organism: Avena eriantha (assembly GCA_910589775.1). NCBI lineage: Eukaryota > Viridiplantae > Streptophyta > Magnoliopsida > Poales > Poaceae > Avena > Avena eriantha. Next base: position 161,061,797 of record OU342745.1, read on the forward strand.
GTTTCACTTCCCTCGAAAATACTGCGATACACCCCCTATACTTGTGGGTCATCACTCCTCCCTCTTGATTTGTCCCATCTCGGGATTTTGAGGGAGGTAGTGCCTCCCTTCCACCTATATAATGAGGGGCACCCCTCTCCCCAAATCCATCCCACCAATTACTTTTTCCAATTTTCTCTCCCTCTCTCCCTGTCCCTCACATGTGCTTCCCAACATTGGAACTTCATACGGGAATAGGGGTTTCTCCACCATACGCATGTTGTCGTGTTGGTGAACTCGGTCCGGATTAATCTTATTTTGCTGCTTTGCTAGACCGAAGCCAGGGAGACGTCTCTAGACTGCATGTGTGTAAGGCCACAAGGCACCTCTACTTGTGGTGTTATTGCTTGGAGCTTGGAGCTTGGAGGTCCACCCGACCTTGAGGTCGGCTACATCGTACAAGGACTAGGGTGATTAGCAAGGAGCTTTGTGACCTTGAGATCGTGCGAGTATGACTATGTCATCCATGTTCCCCGTGGAACATTAATCGCATTCGGTTTTCAAAGGTATGAACATTGAATCCTCTCTCGTTACCTTACATCTGCATAGATAGATCTTGGCTAGATGTGTTCACCGTAGGATTTTTTTCAGCCAAGGAACCACTTCTGTATCCAAATGTTCCGCTACGAAATCATCTCCTCCTTCTTGATCCTCCAAGATATGGTGGATATCTCCACGAGAATCCGGCAGCAACGATAACACTAGTATGGTGTATAAGAAAAGTAGTAGGGCTTTGCCACACACAAGAGAGAGAGATCATGGGAGAGAGAGGCGGCACAGGGCAAGGGTGTGCGCCAACCCCTGCCCCTCCCTCTCTTATATAGGTAGCCAAGGGGTGGGCTTTCCCCTCCCCAAGCCTCCAAGGCTGGTGGCGTAAAAAGGAGTCTCTCTCCCCGCGCCCCCCTCCCATCTAGGGTTTGTGGTGGTTGGTGGCCACATGGGCCCTTTGGCCGTGGCACCCTAACCCATGTTTTCTGGGGTGCCCCTACTTGGGCCCATGTGGCCCCGACCTCGCAGGTGGGTCCCACGATGGACCCTCCATAACCTTATGGAAGTTTCCATCACCATAGATGCTTCCGAACTTTTCCGAAACCCTAAAATAGGAAGTGCCATATATATAATCTCTACCTCTTGAACATTCTGGAGATCCTTGTGATATCAGGGATCTCATTTGAGACTCTGAAACAACATTTGATTCACACCATACATATTCTCAAAGAAGACTAGTGACATCGTATGTTAAGTGTGTAACCCGATGGGTTCGAGGATATGCAGACATGACATAGACAACTCTCCGATCAAGAACCATCAGTGAAACCGGGATTCCCATGATGACTCCTACACATTCAATGAAGGTCTTTTTGTTTGATCCAGTATGTCAAATATTTAGACAATTTGGTATATGATTCCTTTTGTATCACGATATGTGGCTTGCCCGAGATTCGATTGCCTACATCAACATACCTAGTTCAATCTTGTTACCGACAAGTTCTCTTCACTCGCACCGTGGCATAGGATCCATGTGACCAACTACTTTAGTCACTAAGCTATTGGATGCTATACTACTGAGAGTGCCTCGAGATATCTTACACTCCAACACACAAAGGAACAAATCTCAATCTTGAGTCACACAACCCAACAGACACAATAAGTGATACTTGAAAGCCACCTTTATAATCATCCAGTTATGGAGAGACATTTGATGTCCACAAGGTATTCCTCTGACGCCCGAGAGTAATATTATATCATGGTCTGAGGAAACTATACTTGACATATACTTAAAGTGATAGCAAACAAACTAGACATTACGATCAGATGTTATGATTATTATTAAGGGTCTTGTCCATCACATCATTCACTAACTAATGTGATCATGTTATCACATTAATTTCCATGGTATAGAAACCATAACCATCTCTTGACTAACGAACTAGTAGAAGTGGCTTACTAGGGACTCTGTGTTGTTTATTTATCCACACGTGTATTTACTTTCCAATACATATAGTTATAGCATGGACAATAATGAATATCATGAACAAGTAAATATGAATAACAACAGCTTTATTATTGCCTATAGGGTATATTTCCAACAACTTCATAACATGGTCGGCTGACTGTGTAATTTGAAATTCATTTTAAATAGACAGAACATATGTTAATCTTGTACAATTCCTACTAAATTATCTACATGTAAAAGTATTGCATATAATATACCGTTGGATTCATAGTTTTGTGTAGAACACTTTTATATCTTCAGATCTAACACTTTAGTATTTTAAATAATTTAAAACCTTTCATTAGTATTTTACTTCTATAAAACATCTACAAATCCCTTTTACATGATTCTTTTTGTCTTAGCCTCATAAATTGCAAGATCTATTTGTTAGCAGTAGTTTCCGAATAGTTGTATTATTTGATCGTTGAACTCTTACGAGAATAAATATAATTATTAAAACATATTAAGTTAATTCTTATTGCTAAATAATGTCCATGACATCCTCTACTTGTAATAACATCGGTAGTATGTTGTTTCGTGAAAATTACGATGTTTTTTGCATTTGGTTACATGTTCTGTTTTATTTGGATCTTTATTTGCAATGGTTCTTTATTATTTATATTTTCTACATGTTAGATCTTGTTCGAAGTCCGAGCGATGTTCTACGCTAAAGTAATCATCATCAAAATTTACTAAGGCAAGTTACACCTTTGTTCATATATTTGTCCCAAGTTTTTCTACTATGCATGTTGTACCTTCAAATGAGTAGCATGCATGTGTAGGATGTTTTTATTAGAATTCCTTGGTAGAAATATTTTACAAGTGTGATGATATTTTGTAGTATGCCATGAGTAGATATATATTTAGGATTATTTATACTCCCAATAGGAATTATCTGAATTTTCTAAGTGTTATGTTTATGCTATATAAATATCAATTGGGGGTTTGAAAGAAAGAAAAAATTTCCAAGTATGGATACTTGTTTATTTTGAATGGAGGAGTAGTAAGTTGAAGGAGTTCCAAGAAAAATGTGGTGGTAGCATCTTCAACGAAAGTGGAATAGGTAGCTACTTTAGAAGCAGCGCTAGGAAGCAGTTTGGATGAAAGAGTTCCTCTCTGAGATGTGTGTGGTTCCTCGTGCATTACGTCCACTGACCGTATACTATGACAACACATGTGCCATTTCACTTTCCCAGGAGCCACATACACACAAGAATACCAAGCATATCAAGCGCCGTTTTCACATCGTATGTGATCATGTCCAATAAGGAGACATAGAGATTTGCATCATATGGATCCGAATGTCATAGACCCGTTAACTAAACCTCTTCCTTGAGAAAAACATGATCAACACCAAGACTCCATGGGTGTTAGATCTTTACCGATGTCAACTAGATTATTGACTTTAGTGCAAGTGGTAGACTATTGTGAATATGCCCAAGAGGGAATAAAAATTTATTATTATTATATTCAATGTTCATTATAAGCATTTATTATCATGCTATAATTTTACGTACTGGAATCTAAATACATTTGTGGATAAATAAATAACACAATGTCCCAGTGAGCCTCTTCTACTAATTCGTATTGAAGTGTTGGTTAAGGTTTCAAGACTATGGATATGTAATGTCACTTGATAACAGGATCACAACATTAGGAGAATGATGTGATGGACGAACCCAATAATAAGCATAGTTGATGATCGCGTCACTTAGTTTGATTGCTATCGCTTTTGTACATGTCAAGTATCATTTCCATAGACCATCAGATTGTGATACTCCCTGGTACCGAAGGATTCTTTTGTGGACATCAAACGTCACTTCGAAACTGTGTGATTATTAATATGGATTTTAGGTGTCTCTGATGGTGCTTGTTGAGTTGCATGGATCAAAAGTGGGATTTGTTCCTTCACGTGATAGAGAGATATCTCTGGGCACTCTCAGTAGTGTAGCATGTGACTAATGCTTTTAGTCACATGGATACTATACCACGAAATGAGTAAATATAACTTGTTGGTAACAAGATTGTAATATGTATACCAATACTAACGATCGAATCTTGGGAAATTAATACATCATGATACAAAGGGAATTAAATACCAGATTAACTAAATCATCTATATCGTGGTTCAACCGATAATACAACTTTGTTGAATATGTAGGAACCACTATGGATATCCCCGGTCTCGATACTGGTTATTGATCGAAGAGGTGTGTCTCGATCATGTCTACATGTTCTCCAACCTGTAGGGTCACACACTTAATGCTTCGATGTGACTAGGTTTTGTCGAGATAATAGATGGTGCAATCAAATGGTGATTTGGAGTCTTAGATGGGATAATAGATATCACGAGGCTCTTTGAAATGGTACCAAGATGAATAATTATATATGGAGAAGTTATTTTAAGGTTCTATAAAAGTTCAAGTTTTTTCTAGTATCGTATCAGGAAGCTTCTAGAAGGTTTCGGGGTCCATCTATGGGGCCCACTTATGAGGTGGGGTCACATGGGCCTGATATGGGGGCATCCTGGCCTACATGGTACATGATACCACATCCTTCTTGGCCCATGCGGCCAAGGGTGGGAAAACCCTAGGTTACAAAAGGGGTGTAGGGAAGGGGGGGTTTGCTCTTCCCTCTTGGTCGTCACCCCCTTGACCTACTTAATGGGAGGCCAAGCCACCTTCCCCCATACCTATATAAAGTATGGTAGAGGGATGGGGCGCAACACCTTTTGCTCCTAGAAGCCACCTCCCTTTCCTTCCCCCACATAATTCTTCCTCCTCCGTAGACGCTCGATGTAGCCTTGTTGCTTTCTATCCACCATAACCAAGCACTGCCATTGTGCTGCCTGTATATTACATGTCTCTTCTCCCTCGCATTAGGTATCAAGGAAGAGGAGACAATGCCAAGTCGGAACATGTGCATAACGTGGAGGTGCTGCCAGAACGTGGGACTTTATCAGATTGATCTGACACCATTGTACACCTACATAATCCACGAGCTCTCGATAGTTAAACACTTGTTTATGTTCAAGGGTAAGTAGATTATAGCTATATGTCGTTACTATCATCTTGTAGATTAGATCCTGTTGGGTTTCTTCCACTCCTCCGTAGGATTTTTTTGTTTTCCATGCAAACAAACCCATCAGTGGTATCAGAGCCTAGATCTATTCATAGATGTTGGTATGATTACAACATAATGTTTTTGTGGGCATCCGATCTTGTTTTTTCTACCCTCCTATGTGTACTTTCGATTTTACGGGATAGTGGGATGAAGGGGCCCGGACCAACTTACTTGTCCTTGCAAAAGATATTGGTTTCGTGCTTGGCATGCAAATTGTATTGTATAAGCGGCTAGCGGGTGTCTATCTCTCGCTCTATAGTTAAAGTATGATTTACAAATCAGTCCTAAAAAGGTTAAAAGGAAGCATGTAGATAAATGTTGTGCCTTCACATGTTAGAATGGTTCTATCTTGTTACCCATAGAAGCCACATAAAACATGCATAACCAAAGTAGAGGATGTATAACTTATTTTTGCAGGGTATGTGAAGTGATATGGCCAAAATTGTGATATGATATATGTGATATATGAGATGATCCTGTTTTGTAATCTTTCACGACTTACATGTCGATGAGTACAAAAACTGAAAAAAGTTGTATGGTTGTCTCATTATTATTGTATGACTAGTGTGTCAGTTTTTAACGACGGCAATTGGTTTTACTTTATCGGTAGTAGTAGCAATAGTTGTTGGAGATAACTATGGTGATGGAAACATCATGCTGGTGGTAATGAAGATCATGTTAGTGCTTTGGAGATGGAGATCAAAGGCATAAGAAGAAAAGGCTATACCATGGCACATTATCAACTGCATGTGATATTTATCCTTTTATGCATCTTATTTGCTTTGATATGATCACGATGGTAGCACTATAAGATGATCTCTCACTTAATATCAAGATAATCAAATGTTCTCCCTTAGTATGCACCATTGCGAAAGTTCGTCGTTTTGAAACACCTCGTGATGATCAGGTGTTATAAACTCTATGTTCACATATGACGGGTGTAATCCATATTTACACATGTGGAACTACTACGGTTTCCTTGACACACTTAGCATGTACAAACATGACTTCAGAACATACAACCAAAAGGTTAAACATTAACCATATGAATGATATGATGAACATCCTAGATATTCACCGTTGAAACTACATCTTCTGTCGTGAAGATCGGACTTGGTGTAGTGGATTTGGATCGTGTTTCACTAAACAACTTGATATATGTTGAGTTTAGTGGGAGTTTAGTAATATTTTATTATATTTGATCTAATTATCATGAACATGGTCTATATGTATTTTCAAATTTGTTTTAGATCAATGGATCCTACAGTAGCTTCCCTCAACTTTAAGGCATTCCTAGATAAAGAAAAATTGAAGACTAGTGGAAGTAACTTTACAGACTAGTTCCACAATCCGTGGAACATCCTCATTGTTGCACACAAAGCTTATATCCTCGATGCAATGCTAGGTGACCCTCCGACAAAGGATGCTCCTGAGGATGTTAGGAATATCTATCTGACATGCAAAGATGACCACACCATAGTTTAGTGCGCCATTCCGTACGACTTAGAACCTGAGCTCAAAAAGCGTTTTGAGCTCCACGGGGCAAATGAGATGATCTAAGAGTCGAAACTGATTTTTTAGACTCATGCCCGTGTGGAGAAGTATGAAGCCACATACAAGTTCCTTAGTTGTAAGATCGAGGAGAACAACCCTGTTAGCGAGTACATACTCAAAATGTCTAGGTACACAATCGCCTAACTGAATTTGTAAATGTGATTCCTAATGAACTAGGGATTGATAGGGTTCTACAGTCACGTACACCTAGTTATAAGAGCTTTGTCATCAACTACAATATGCAAGGGATGGATAAGTCACTTCTTGATCTTTTCGTGATGCTAAAAACCGTGGAAGTGGAAATCAAGAAAGAGCATCAAGTGTTGATGGTCAATAAGACCGCCCGTTTCAAGAAAGCTAAGGTCAAGAAGGGAAACTTCAAGAAGAGTGGCAATCAACTTGCTTCTCCTGCAAAGAAGATCAAAGGCTAGCCTAAAGTCGAACACTGAGTGCTTCTACTTCAAGGTACCAGCCACTAGAAACATAACTTCCCAAAGTTTCTAGCAGATAAGCAGGTTGGTAATATCAACAAAGGTATATGTGATATACATGTTATTGATGTGTATTTAACTAGTGCTCGTAGTAGCGCATAGGTATTTGATACTGGTTCGGTTGCTGATATCTATATCTTAAAACATGACTTGTAGAATAAATGGCACTTGGAGAGAAATGAGGTGACGATGCGCATTGGAGATGGCTCCAAGGTTGATGTGATCACTGTCAGCACACTCCCTCTCCGTCTACCTTCAGGATTAGTTTTATACCTCAATAATTATTATTTGGTACATGCATTAAGCATTAACATTATATATGGATCTTGTTTGATGTGAGATGTTTATTCGTTTAAATCTGAGAATAAAGGTTGTTACATTTATATGAATAATATATTTTATGGCCATGCACCTATTGTGAATGGTTTATTTCTATTAAATCTCGATAGTAGTGATACACATGTTCATAATATTGATACCAAAATATGTAAATTGAATGATAATAATTACACATAATTGTGGCACTGCCGTTTAGTTCATATTTTTGTAAAGCACAGGAAGATCTGATGGAATTTTGGATTCACTTGACTTTGAATCATTTGAAGCATGCGAACCATTCCTGACGAGGGTTTAACTCATCAATGCCCATTATTATGGACTTGGGTTTTGGAGAAGGAGGGAGCACTGGAGACATCTATCGGCTAGCAAACAAGCACACAGGGGACTCGAAGATTTACCCAGGTTCAGGCCTCGTAGAGGTCCCTACTCCTGCTTGTCTGCTCGTGGAATTATCATAGGAATCGAGGATTACAATGGTATACAGATGCAATCTGGCGAGGGTTGTGGAAACTAGGGTTGCGTGTGTCCTTCTCGCCGCCCCCTCCTAGCCTTTATATAGATAGGCTAGGTCTCGCTAGTAGGTCGAGTCGGTTACAGGTTAGGGTTTTCCCCTTTGAACTTTCTATCTTTAGTTTCTTCTTGTTCTTCAAGCAATCGAGAGTCCATAGGCTACTCGAGTCCTCTCTTGGGCCTTGGCGACACCGTGGGCTTCCACTGTATTCAGGCCGTATATACCAAACTCGAGTACCTGTAGGGTATGCCCATGTCAGTAGCCCCTGAGTGTCCAGTGGAATCGCAGATTCGACTAGGGACTTATGAAGCCTTTCGAGTGCATGAATGAGTATATTTTCGACTGCTTTGTTTGTGTCATAGGGATTGTTGATGTGCGTGCCTGATTTAACAGATGTATCGGTATTAGTTAACTACCTTAGGGTAAAACAACGCAATCTACTCGAACTCGAGTCCCTGGACTCGAATCCGGAAAAGTGCTGGTGTAATTTGACTCAAGCCGCGGAGGTCTTACAGGAGTCGAATTCTAGTTATATGGGTGTGAGCACTCGACGCGTTCGTTAAGACATGTTCATCGTACCTGCAGGCACGGATATATTTCTGGTAGTGCGCAGCTTAATGCGTTGCCAGGCCTTATTCGGGTCTTACCTTCATGTTGTAAGCGCGGCATCCGAATTTTATCATCGCGGAGACGATTTGGGTGACCCAGGAGACGCGGTTTCTTTGTAGGGAAAAAATCATGAGGCGGTGTCGCTATAAACTTCGAGTGTGGATGTTTTCAACACACAGTACTTTGTACAAATAATCATAGGGTGCACGACCAGCGCTCCCTATGGGAGTAGCCCCCGAGTACCTGGTTGAGTCGAAGACTCAGGCAGGGACTAAAGAACTTTTGCGACTGCTGTCGTCCTTTGTTTGCTTGTGTCAGTCGAATTTTCTTCCGGCGCTCCCTATGGGACTAACCCATGTCCATAGTCGAACCGTGTTTCGAGTGATTGGGTTTGCTTGGATTGTTCATGTTCCTATAAAAGAAGAAGAAAAAATCGTAGGGTGCGCGACCAACGCTCCCTATGGGAGTAGCCCCCGAGTGCTTGGTGGAGTCGAAGACTCGAGCAAGGACTAAATTAGTCGAAGTCTTCTGCTACGTAGTCTTGATGACGTGAGTGCTGACGATTTCGTGACCTCAGTTGCCCGCGTGAGCGAGTTTGATGGGACGTGACGAGCGGTGGGTCCCACTCCCTGACTCTGATTTGACTGGGCGTGCGTAATCTTTATTTTAACCGCGCCTCCTCGATTTCCGCGCGTAATGGGAGCAGTGGGGGGACGGTTTGCATTTTAGCTCATCCACGTGTCAAGCACGATGAACGCCACTCGTCCAGTAGGGTTTTTCTGAGCCGTTGGATTGCATCTTCTAGGGGTTAAGTAGTGACGCTGCGACGGTAATTTCTCATCTGCTTTCATTCATCCTTTGCCTGCATTGCCATTGCCGCTGCTCCTCTGCTTTCTCTGCGCTCTTTTTCTTCCGTGGTGCTGGCCCAGCTCCGCATGTTTCCTAACTACTTCCTTCGGTCGCATCACCACCGCACAATGGGGAAGAAGAAGGGGGTGCTGCGGCCGATTCCGCGGCTACCCCTGTTGTGACAAAGAAAAAGGGCGGCTCCGCCACTGGGGGCACCAGCACCGCCGCCGGCGGGAACAAGAAGGGCACGGGCACCCGCCTCACGAATGGCGCGTGGCGTCCCTCCATCATCAAGTCCTCTGATCTTCGTCTTCTTCGCCAAGACGGAGTGTTGTCCACCGTAGTGGCCGACGCGCGCGTTCTCGGCGGTGAGGTAATCCCCTCTCCTCCTGCCGGTTTTTGAGTGATGTTCTTAGCGTTCATCATTCGCGGCCTTTCTCTACCCCTGCATCCTTTCTTCAGGGGTCTTCTTTGTTTTTATGGGCTCTTGCTCCATCGCTGTCCCCAAATTCCATCCTCCACGTAGCTTGCTACATCACTCTCTGCGAATGCTGGCTCAAAATCGAGCCGCATTTCGGCCTCTTCAAACGCCTCTTCAAATTGAAACGCCAATCGGCATCTGGCTCCGTAGTCTACTATGTAGGCGGCTATGGAATCCATGTCGATCCATCCGCCACATATTTCGACATCAAGTTGATGATGTTCGTCCAAGGGTGGAGAGACAAGTGTTTCTACATCCATGACGAGAAAGCTGACGAAGAACACTTTGGACTCGCTCCCTTTGACCCTGCAACGCCGTGCCAGAGGAAGCGCTCCTGGAAGAATGTGGTCATGCCTGGCGAATCCGCGGAGGCAGAAGTGTTGTACAAGCACGTCTGCGACTTGGAGAGTCGCATAGGCAAAGAGGGGAGGCTGCGCCCTCATTCGCACGTGGCTGCGCCGTCGCGTCCAGCCCCTGTAGGCCAGAGTTCACCACATGTTTCAGTGGACTAGCGCTGACGATGTCACTCGCATATCTGCCGATGGCATGTCCGCGAGTGAAGTAGGCAAAAGGGTTCGACTGGTCACCAAGTACACCGTCAAGGATGTGCTCCCCAGTGAGCCAGTTGTTCCTCCGTTTGATGCTGCTAACCCTCCTCCTGAGGTATAGTTGTGCTACGCAGTAGCTTAGTTTGTCGATTGCTTCTAATCTTGGAAGAGGATTGGGCTAATTTTGTTGTCTCTATGCAGGATTGGGTGGTATCATCCTGTATGCCCCTCTTCCTGAGGGGGTTATTCCTCGCGAAGCCTTGGAAGAGGATGAGTCGGAGTCGACCATCCTATCTGATGTGGAGGAGGAAGCCCCCGAGTCGGGTAGTCTGGATACTCACAAGCGTTCGCGCAGCAAGGATTCCGATGCGTCTTCTCCTTCGACTCCGGAGGGCACAGGCGTTGGTGCGGAATCGCTCATCCCTGCTATTCCTGCTATTCCTCGTCAGAGTTGAGGGCACAAGCGTGGTACCATCTTCGCGCAAGAAGATGCGACTGCCAAATGAGTCCTCGTCAGAGTTGGGGGAGCCAACCTTTGACTTTGATAAGTTTGATTGGTAAGTATTCGAGTTGTCCTTTTTGAGTTTTGCACTAGCTTTGCCTTGTCCTTGATGTTGGTTTTGTCTTGTAGTCAAAAGGCGTCGTCATCTTCTGGCAACGTCCAATTTTTGAAAGAATCAGGAGTCGTAACTTCAAGGGCCAAGAAAGAGGTCGAGCATGCTCCTTCCCCTCCATTGGCGGCCCACTCCGGGCACAACTCTTCTAGCTCTCCGCATGAAGGGGAGCATCGAATGGTTGCCCGGATGACGGCACACCAGACGACTTCGGAGTCATTGGAGGATCATTTAAGTGTAGGATTTCTTCTTTTAACGTTGCAGTCGATGTTATCTATTGCTTCTGCTGATCCCTTGTTGTGCGATAGCTCCTTGTGAAGGAAGCGCTCACTTGGCGGAGCAAGTGCTTACGATGGGCTGCCAGCATGCAATGCTGGAGAGGCGTCATCGCGTGGTCGAAAGTAAGTGTTCTTCACTTCTTCTTCTTCTCCTTTTATATAGTCGACAGATAGTCAATCCCTTTTGTTCTGTAGCTAAACATAATGCCCTCCTGTGCAATGCTGCCACCATGGAGAAAACACTCATCGCGGCTGTGAAGGGTCGCGATGAGGTAATCGCGGCGCGTGACGAGGCAAAGAGGCGTGAAGAGGATCTACGTGCCTCCATCGCATCTAGGGAGAAGTTGTTCGAAGAACAGCTTTTCTCGATTGCCAAGGCCCTCTCAGGTACCTTTCTTGGATATCATTATTGTTCTCTTGTTCGATGTTTGCCGTTGGCACTGATGTTTGTGCCCATGTGTGGGTTTATGTACAGATGCTAGCGGTTTGAGCTTCGACCCTCAGGCCCTCCGCCGCGACGACACTTTGGCGGGTGCGCTTTCAGTAGTCGAGGACCGCAGCGCTGCCATTCAGGATATGCTTTCCAAGGCCAAGGGCGTGGTCAGTCACCTATGGGAGGAGTTGATGCCCAAGGCTGAGCTAATCGAGAACATGGACGAGCTGGTGGAGTCTCTCGTCGGGGGTGTTCCTTCAAGCTTCAAGAACTCACTCCGTGTGGCTGGCGCGTCCTTGTCAATTGCCATGGTGCAGGCCCACGGAGTCGAGGTTGATCCTGCAGCGGTTTCGAACGCGATGCCCGTTAGCACGGAAGGCCAGCAGGTAGTCTTTTCTCCCTTCGTGACTGCCTATGGAAAATATGGGCCACAGCTGATTAACATGGCTGCGAAGTACTCTAAGGAGCTGCAGCGAGCCAAGAAGCCGGCAAAGGCTGTGGCATCAGGGGCTGGCGGAAAGTCAGTGGCATCTGACACTGCCACGGACTCGATGAAGCCCCCGAAGCCGTCGAAGTCAAAGAAGCCAATGGCTCCTCAGTAGCTTTGTAATAGTGGATTAGTTTATGCCTTTTTCCTAGAACATGCCTTTTGGCGGGTGTATTTGCTGAAACTTTTGCCAATCTTGTATTCACCCGAATATTTTGTCTGTTTGTCGATTTGATGGTCTTATTTGATTCTATCTTGGCTTGTGGTAGGGTACATCAAGTGATCCTTTGAGGGAACCTCAGGACTCGCCGCCCCTTGATGATACTTTGGCACCGCCGCGCTCTAGGGTGGATGAGTTGTCGCTGCTTTCACGATTGCGTGACCGCGTGAAGCAGCTGGAGCGTGAATTTCTCGTGCTTCGTGGTAACGCGGATGTATGGAAGTCAAAGGCGGAGAAAGCCACCGCCCGAGAGCAGTATCTCCTGGGAGAGATGATGCAGCTTGGCGACCAGTTTAAGTGTTAGTTTGCTTACTCTTATCTTGTCCTTGTAGTCACTCGCAGTGATGTGCTGTCCTTATGATTTTGTTGTTGCTTTGAATAGTTGTCAGTGCGCGCCATCCACAGGATGAGAAGGATAGGATTTCCATTTGCATGCATAATCTGACCCAAGAGCAACTTCAGGAGAGTGGATACTTCTGGGTGGATCATGATCGTGCGATTGTGCTGGCGACCCTGCAGGATCGTGCGTCACGAGTGCTACACTTTCTGAAGAAGTCGTAGTTTTTCTTGAAGAACATTTATCGGACGATGTTTCCACTGGATGTTGCTCCCTCAAGCCTGCTGGCCCTTCTTGCCAAGTTCGAAGACTTGGCTGCGGTTCGCGAGTGCGTAAGGCAACAGTTGGTGGCTGGTGCCAAGGCCGCTCTATCGCTGGTGCGACTGCATAGGCCTGACGTCGATGTTGCGGCGATTGCGGCTGGGCCACCTGCACCACCAGCAGGTTCTGCTTGGAATATGGTGCCGCACTACCCGGCAGTGGATCGCCCAGCAGAGGAGATCGTCGATTTCTTCGAGGAGCAGACCAACGTTCTTTTTTTGCAGTAGTAGCTTAATTTATGTCCTACACATAAGTGTACCAATGTTGTAAAGTTTGTATATACGTTGTGTATAATTGACTGTTATTATATATAAAGAGCTTGTTAGCGTGTAAGTGTGTTGCATTATGCGATTCCTTTTCGTTAGCCTGGCCATGCTGTTATCTCAGTCCCTTGTCAACCTGTCAGGTGCGTTGCAGCTGGGTTGATGTTGTGTCAAGGGTTTCGATTGATGTGCCAGCTACTCAGGATATCGCGTTGTAGTTCGTAGAACAGGTGTCTATAGGGTGGCGCAGCCCCCGAGTGGATAAGTTGCGGAGAAATATAGGAGAACACAAAGTTTTGGGGAACTTAGCTTTATTTATTCGTGGGACAGTACGAAGTACAATGTGTGGCTAAGTAGCCTTGGCTGAGTGCCTTATTTGTGATGTAAAAGTAAAAACAACTAAGGGTAGAAGCGTCGCAGCTGCGCGACGTTCCAGGGGTTGGAGTATGCGACTCCTGTCTCTAAATCTTGAAGGCGATAGGCGCCACCTAGGATTACTTCTATAATCACGTATGGTCCCTCCCAAGGGGACTCGAGCTTGAGATGTCCTTGATGCTTCAGTCGTAGGACCAGGTCGCCTTCGACGAAGGATTTGGGGTGTAGCCTTCTACTGTGGTAGTTTCGCAGGATCTGCTGGTAGATCGTTGATCTTTCTGCGGTGATTTCCCTTGCCTCGTCAAGGAGGTCGACGAAGTCTTTGAGTGCGAGGGATGACTCATGTTCGCTGTAAGTGACCACGCGCGACGCCTTGTACCGTACCTCGGCAGGTAGCACCGCTTCGGCCCCATGCACCATAAAGAACGGGGTGTAGACCATAGCATTGTTTGGAGTTGTGCGTAGGATCCAGAGTACTGATTGCAGTTCATCTGGCCAGCAACCCGTGGCTTGTTCGAGTGGCCAGAGGAGTCGCTTCTTGATGCCGCCGCAGACAAGCCCGTTCGCCTTTTCAACCTGATCGTTGGTTTGTGGATGTGCTACCGAGGCGTAGCTAATGTTGATTCCCAGATTCTCACAGAATTCTTGGAACTCCTTGGATGTGAAGTTTGTTCCATTGTCTGTGATGATGCTATGTGGCACTCCGAAGCGGAAGACGATGGCCTCGAAGAACTTGACCGCACTGTGCCCTGATTGATTGGTCGCTGGCATGGCCTCTATCCACTTGGTGAACTTTTCAACTCCCACCAGCATGTAGACATAACCTCCGCGTGAGGATTTGGGGAGTTTGCCGACCATGTCGAGTCGCCATTGAGCGAAGGGCCAGGCCAATAGGATCGGTCGGAGCTCTGCGCCAGGCGCGTGCGGTTTGTCCACGAATCGTTGACACGCATTGCATTTCTGGACGATGTCTTTAGCGTCGCGCATGGCCGTAGGCCAGTAGAACCCAGCTCGCAGTCCACGAGGGCGCGACTGCTAGCATGGTGACCACTGATACATTGCAAATGTATCTATAATTTTTGATGTTCCATGCTTGGTTTTATCCACTTTCTTGTGTTTTGTTCCAACTTTGGAGTACTTTTCATATTATTTCTTGGACTAACCTATTAACAAGAGCCACAGTGCCAGCTGCCTGTTTTCTGCTGTTTTTGGTTCCAGGAAAGTCAGAAAATGAATATTCTCAGAATTGGACGGGACAAAAGCAAAAGTGCCTATTTTTCCGGAAGTGATCAAGTTCCAGAATACGAGACGGAGAAGGGCCAAGGAGCCACCACACCACCTGGCCGCGCGGCCAGGCCTGGCCCGCGCCAGGGGGTGGTGTGGCCGCTCCCGGCACCCCTCGGCCTCTCCTTCCGCCTATAAGTTGCCCTCGGGACGAAAACCCTAAGGACCCGATAAAACATCCACGAAAGAGTTTGTAGCCGCCGTCATCTCCATCCCAAGATCGGGAGGGATCTGAAGCTCTTCCCGGCACCCTGCCGGAGAGGGGAATTCACCCTGGAGGCCTTCTTCATCACCGTGCAAGCCTCCGGTGTGATGTGTGAGTAGTTCATCCTTGGACTATGGATCCATGTAGTAGCTAGATGGCTGGTTTCTCCTCCTTTGTGCTTTCATGTTTAGATCTTGTGAGCTCCGTTCATGATCAAGATCATCTATTTGTAATTCATACATGTTGTGTTTGCGGGGATCCGATGGATATTGAGATGCTATTTCAGATTGATTATTGATTCTATCATGTCTTTGTTATTTGAGTTCTTGCATGATTTCCGTTGTTAGTAACTATCTTGGCCAAGTAGATGCTAGCAACTCCAAGAGTTAGTATTTATGCTCGATAGTGGGTTCATGCCTCTGGTAATCTGGGGAAGTGACAGAAATCGCTAAGGTACTAGATGTGTTGTTGCTACTAGGGAGAAAACAACAATCCTTTGTTCTTATAACAATCGTATTGTTTACTTTACACGCAGTTCGTAAAGCAATAATCTGTTGCTTGCGACTTAATACTAGAGGGGGGTCGGATGATAACCGGAAGGTGGATTATTAGTTATAGATGCAGTTGGATGGCAGTCTATGTATTATGTTGTAATGCCCAATCAAGTCTCAGAGGAGTCAAGATGACTAGTATATGCATGTATTGCTTTCTCGGTGTTTGTCAATTGCCCTGCTGTCATTTGTTCACCCAGCATGTTATCTATCTAAGGAGAGCCACCTCTAGTGACCTATGGATCCCGGTCCTTTTCTTTACATACAATCTACAATCTTTTACTACTTTGTGTTTAATTTCTACAAACTTTTACTTCTTTCCATTCGATACATTTAATCCTTTGTTTTCCGCAAAACACGGTGAGATTGACAACCTCATCGCAAGTTGGGGACAAAGTTATGTGGTTGTGTTGTGCAGGTCTCCACGTTGCTACTAGCACCGGTAGTGCGCCCTGCCAAAGCTCAGTTAGTAACACCTTTGGGGTGTTTCCTTGCTCCTACTGGTTCGATTAAACCTTGGTTTCATAACCGAGGGAAAACTTACTGCTGTGCTCATCATACCTTCCTATTGGGGTTCCCAACAAGCTCTACATCAACTACGAGTCTACAAGATTTTTTTTGGCGCCGTTACCGGGGAGTCAAGGACATCTTCACAAGGGGAGTCCCTCATAACCAATCTCTTTACTTTGTTGTTTTTGTTTTGCTTAGTTTTCTTTTTCCTTTGTTTGCTTGTTTTGTTCTTCAAAAAAAGACAAAAAAATTAGTTCCTTTCTTAAGTTGCCTTTATGACTAGCTCTGCTCCAATCACTATTTCATTATGGATAGCTCACTTAGTTTCCTATTTGGGAACAATTTTATGACTACTAAGGTAATAGATGAACCACTGCCTGCTAGAACCTCCATGGAAGAAGAAATTGCTGAACCAGAAAGCTAATTAGATGAAAAAGAGGAGGAGAGTGATGGACAAAAGGAGGAAGAATGGATTTACCCATGCCTACCTTCTAATGAGAGTAACTCTTTATCCCTTACATTATTTGATTGTCCCCCATGCTTATCAAAGGAGGGTGAATGTTATGTTCCCGAGGATTCTTTTGAAAAAGTTTATAATAAAGCTCTAGTGCTTGTAGATCATGAAAAGCATGCCTTATGTGATAGTTATATTGTTGAGTTTATTCATGGGGCTACTGAAAATTATTATGAGAGAGGAAAATATGGTTGTAGAAGTTTTTATGGTAATGAAACACATCTCTATGTGCTGAAAGTTTTGAAGTTACTTTTGTTTTATCTTCCTATGCATGTCACTTTGTTCTTTGTACAATTATTTGCATACAAGATTCCTATGCATAGGAAGTGGGTTAGACTTAAATGTGTTTTGAATTTTCTTCTTGATGCTCTCTTTTACTTCAATTCATATTTCCTATGAGAGCATCATCTCAATTTTTTATGCCTAACTTAAAGGCGTTAAAGAAAAGTACTTGTTGGGAGATAACCCAAGAGTTTTAGTTGAGTCTTGGAAGTTATTACCTCTGTAATAACCTCTCCTTATCCTTTTTTTTTATTTTCTTTTTGTGCCAAGAGTAACCTCTAATAAGAGAGAAGTAATGATTGGAAAAGTTGTTGTCCCGAAACAGATTTCTGTGCTTCACCGTAAAAATTCCTGAGAGGGCTCTGTACGTCGGATTGAGCTGTAATTGTTTGTACTTCTGCCCCAGGTTATTATCGAACTTTCGTTAGTTCAACACTTTTTGATTTGAGCAACAGAAGGTCTTCGAAAAAATTCGTCTTTACCTGCTGGTATGTTTTGACAGATTTCTGCCATTTTCTGCATTTGCTTCTAGTTAGTTCCTTCTTGAGTTCCTTTCGGGAATTGAGCTTTTTGAGGGAAGTGCTACAGTAGCTAGTATTCTAATGGAAGTTTATTTGGTGTTAGAACTGAACTTTGAGACTTATTTATCTTAAGTGCACTAATGTTGCTAATGAGATTGTGTGAAGTTTTGTATGAAGGAAAAATTTCCGGTCTATGGAAGGAATGAGTAATGAGATGAAGGATGGACTAAAGCTCAAGCTTGGGGATGCCACGCGTGTCACCCCAAGAAATATCCAAGAAATACAAGCGTCAAATCTTGGGGATACCCAAGGCATCCCCTTCTTCATCAATAAAAATCCCAGGTTTCTTCCAAACGCTTCATTTTTATTGTTTCATGCACAGTTGTGCTTTTCTTGGAGCGTCTTCTTTTTCGTTTTTGTTTTGGTTTTTAGTTTGCTTGGTTTGCTTAGTGTTCTGAATAAATTGGTTGGACCCTCTCTTTCACACTTTGGTTTGCAAATAGTTTGGTTTGGTTTGGAAAAGTGTAGGAAAGTTCATGCTTATGTGGTAAAAAGAGCTCGTTTTTGACTGTGGCCTATGCTTTGTCATGCCATGCTTGATATTGTTTTGGCTTTATGCTTAGTATTATTTGCTGTAGCATGACTTGTTATAAACAATTGAGATTTCTTAATGTGCGCTGGATGAATCATTCGTTGTTTTAGCATATTAAAGCATATTATAGTGGTATTCTCCTTTGATGCTTTATTTGGGCTGACTTGGCACATGCTCACACCATGTGATGACTATCTCAAGTCACCATAGCCTTTATGATCCTTTAGCTTTCAACTTGTAGTATCACTTTATGCTTTGATCAATGATGTTTTGTCGCTCTGCATGATTATGGACATTATTGCTCTCTTAGTTTGTCACTCCCAGTCTTTTGCTAGCCTCCACCACCAAGTATGAGTTCCACTCATGCATCCAACTCCCTAAACCAAGTTATTCCAAAGAGTCCACCATACCTACCTACTAGCTTATGCTATTCCAAGTATATTCATGCTTTTGTTTACCTTTCACTTGTTATGAGAAAACTAGTGATTAAAGCTCTCACGAACTTGATGGCACACTTTACTTTATTGCCTCTAATAAACTTGAACCATTGGATCCTTCTTTGTTGTGTATATGCTTGCGCTTTATAAGTTGAAATTAGCAGAACCATGTTTCATGGGGAAAGCTTTCAAGATCGCACTTGTACTTTGTACTCTGTTGATATCATGTTCTTTTACTTACGGATCCCGGCGGTGTGAAATAAATGTGGAACTTGTAAGATCACGGAGTTTGTATGTGCGTTAGAGAAACGCCTGGGCCGCTAGCCTTAGCCATGCCTAATCATGGTGGAAACTTGCAGCATCACCATAATGAGCACTCTATGAAGCATCCTCAACAGCAAATAAAAAGATCGCTGAGATGCTCATTGTCTGCTTGCCTTATCATTTTTTATTATGGGAAAGCTCCCGTATCATGTGCAAGGGGTACCCCGTTGGCGGTTCTTAATGATACACATATGCTTACAATGACAAGAGCTTACTCGTGACTAAAGTTGAGTAGCATGAGGATCGGTCTTTGTAAGTAAGGGGCATGAGATTTTGGTTTATAACTTGTCAAGCATATCCTCTTAGTTGTTTCACTTTAACCTTAATCACTTTCAAGATGCTTATGATAGGGGCAATGAGAGCTGAAAACTACAAGTAGCATAATTTCTGGAAGCTCTTTATGAGACTTGAATCCCTACTTCCTTTTACAAAAGGCTTTCCTTCCACCATTATATTGAGTCCCCACCTTCTATCTTTATGCACCTACTTTGAGAGCATAGTGGCCATTCTTAGTTCTATGTGCATTGTCCCAAGACTAGTTGATTGATGCATAACTTGATATTGCTTGTTTTAAACTATTGTATCTAGTCACTCTTAAGAACTTTGAAGGTGTCCTATGCATTTATATTTGCTACTCTATTGAGGGACAAGCTGAATACTATTATGCTATGTTTTCTTTATGTGAAACAAACAAACGTCTTCCAAGGCATGTTATTGATGAATCTTTTGTTTGTACCTTTTTATGTTGCATCATAGTTTCTTTGCCTATTCCTAGAACTTTGTCTTTCATGTTATAATTGAAGTACTATGATCCCAGCTTTGATTTTTGCAAATACTTTGATCAAGTCTTTGATGGTGCATGTCACCTGAAAAATTATTTCTTTTTATCACTTACATACTCGAAGACGAGCAGGAGTTAAGCTTCGGGATGTTGATACATTGCAAATGTATCTATAATTTTTGATGTTCCATGCTTGGTTTTATCCACTTTCTTGTGTTTTGTTCCAACTTTGGAGTACTTTTCATATTATTTCTTGGACTAACCTATTAACAAGAGCCACAGTGCCAACTGCCTGTTTTCTGCTCTTTTTGGTTCCAGGAAAGTCAGAAAATGAATATCCTCGGAATTGGACGGGACAAAAGCCAAAGTGCCTATTTTTCTGAAAGTGATCAAGTGCCAGAATACGAGACGGAGAAGGGCCAGGGAGCCACCACACCACCTAGCCGCGCAGCCAGACCTGGCCCGCGCCAAGGGGTGGTTTGGCCGCTCCCGGCACCCCCTCGGCCTCTCCTTCCGCCTATAAGTTGCCCTCGGGACAAAAAACCTAAGGACCCGATCAAAAATCCACGAAAGAGTCTGTAGCCGCCGTCATCTCCATCCCTAGATCGGGAGGGATCTGAAGCTCTTCCCGGCACCCTGCCGGCGAGGGGAATTCACCCTGGAGGCCTTATTCATCACCATGCAAGCCTCTGGTGTGATGCGTTAGTAGTTCATCCTTGGACTATGGATCCATGTAGTAACTAGATGGCTGGTTTCTCCTCCTTTGTGCTTTCATGTTTAGATCTTGTGAGCTCCGTTCATGATCAAGATCATCTATTTGTAATTCATACATGCTGTGTTTGCGGGGATCCGATGGATATTGAGATGCTATTTCAGATTGATTATTGATTCTATCATGTCTTTGTTATTTGAGATCTTGCATGCTTTCCGTTGTTAGTAGCTATCTTGGCCAAGTAGATGCTAGCAACTCCAAGAGTTAGTATTTATGCTCGTTAGTGGGTTCATGCCTCTGGTAATCTGGGGAAGTGACAGAAATCTCTAAGGTACTAGATGTGGTGTTGCTACTAGGGAGAAAACAACAATCCTTTGTTCATAGAAAAATCATATTGTTTACTTTACACGCAGTTCGTAAAGCAATAATCTGGTTCTTGCAACTTAATACTGGAGGGGGTTCGGATGATAACCTGAAGGTGGATTATTAGTCATAGATGCAGTTGGATGGTGGTCTATGTATTATGTTGTAATGCCCAATCAAGTCTCAAAGGAGTCAAGATGATTAGTATATGCATGTATTGCTTTCTCGGTGTTTGTCAATTGCCCCGCTGTAATTTGTTCACCTAGCATGTTATCTATCTAAGGAGAACCACCACTAGTGAACTATGGATCCTGGTCCTTTTCTTTACATACAATCTACAATATTTTACTACTTTGTGTTTACTTTCTGCAAACTTTTACTTCTTTCCATTCAATACGTTTAATCCTTTGTTTTCCGCAAAACACGGTGAGATTGACAACCTCATCGCAAGTTGGGGACAAAGTTCTATGGTTGTGTTGTGCAGGTCTCCACGTTGCTACTAGCACCGGTAGTGCGCCCTGCCAAAGCTCAGCTAGTAACACCTTTGGGGTGTTTCCTTGCTCCTACTGGTTTGATTAAACCTTGGTTTTATAACTGAGGGAAAACTTAGTGCTGTGCTCATCATACCTTCCTCTTGGGGTTCCCAACGAGCTCTACATCAACTACGAGTCAGCAACCACAAGTTCCCTCATGGATGTCGAGTAGGACAGCTCTTCCATTAGCCGTGGAGACGCATCGCTGGAGCACTCATGTGATGCTGCGGTTGTATAGTTCGCTGTTGATAACAGCGAATGCCTTGGATCGCCGCACGATGTGCCATGCGTTAGTCGGGTCATCCGGTAGCCTTTTGCTGATGATGTACGTGATGTACGGTTGAAACCAGGATGATTCAATCATCATGACGCTCATTGGTCCTTCGTGTCCTGTGTCCAGCTCCAGGTCGTCGAGTGCCATTGGCTCATTGGGCGGTGTAGCCCCCGAGTCCGTTGCTGCACTTGTTTTCTTCTCTGTTGCCTTTGGCTTGATGGAGCGTTCGGAGATGCGCTCGAGAAATACCCCAGGTGGTATGGGGGCGCAGGTAGAGCCTATGTTGGCGAGTGCGTCTGCCTCTTCATTGCTTTCGTGGCGTACGTGGCGCAGCTTGCAGCCGTCGAAGTCCCCTTCGATTGTGTCGTAGAGGTTGCGGTAGGCGATCATGTTGTCATTCAGTGCGTCGCACTCATGCATTGTTTGGTTGACAACCAACTTGGAGTCGCCGTAAATAATGAGCCTTTTAGCGCCACAGGCTTTTGACATCCTCATCCCGTGTAGCAGGGCCTCGTATTCAGCTTCGTTGTTGGAGGCAGTGAGCTGCATTCGCAGGATGTACTTCATCTTGTCCCCTTGAGGTGATGTCAGTATGACACCTGCACCTGCTCCGTCCTTTCGCTTGGACCCATCGAAGTGAATTGTCTAGAGGTAGGACATATCTGGTTTGTCAGGAAGCTGGTTCTCCATCCAGTGCATGAGGAAGTCAGGGAGAACTTGCGACTTGATTGTGTCGCGCTTTTCGTATGTAATGTCTCGTGGAGACAATTCTATTCCCCAAAGCGCGACTCGTCCCATGGCGTCGGGGTTATTGAGGATATGCCCCAATGGGGCGTCGTTGACCACCACGATTGAGTGTTCCTGGAAGTAATGGCACAGTCGCCGGGCGGTCATGAAGAAGCCGTACGCCAGCTTCTGGTAGTGCGGGTACTGCTGTTTTGTTGGCGTGAGGACCTCACTGAGGTAGTATACTGGGTGTTGTACCCCATGGACCTTGTTTTCTTCGGCTCGCTCGACGACGAGCATTGTGCTGACCACCTGGTTGGTAGTGGAGATATATAGCAATAGTGGTTCCTTTTCCCGTGGGGTCACTAGTACTGGCGAGGTGGATAGCAGGCGCTTGAGGTCTTCGAATGCTTCCTGGGAGGAAGCCCAACACGATGAAGGCTCGACTCGTCTGCTGCTTTTTTGTGCACCTCGAGTTGCACGATTGTTTGTACTTGGCGCTTGAATTTTTCCTTCAGGAGCCAGTGGTAGCCCATTAGCAGTTCTTGCGGAGATCCGAAGGGTAGAGGAGTTCCTCGTAGGGCCTCACGGCAGCGAGCCCATTCTTGCTCATTGAGCCTCATCACGACACGTTCGCCGGTTTGCTCGTTTATTATGGTTGGAGGTTCCACTGCTCCTCCATTGTCGACGGGGGTGCGATTTCCACCGTTGCCGCCGTTAGGTGGGTCGGTTTCGTTACCGCGATTGCCCATGATGTTGCGGTTGGCGGAGGTGTCGCCTGCGTTGATGACGGCGCATATGAAGTGATTGGGGAAGCTGCTGCTCCCACAACTCTCAGATCCGGAGCCGTAGGCCCCATCTTTAGTGGCCGGATCACTCAGATCGGAGTCGCGACTGCTGTCGCTGACCGTGTTCTCGACTGTTGTCGGGGCGTGAGCTCACTGAGGGTGCCAATCGATGGAGGGAACCATGAAGCTGGGGCAATCGACGGCACCGTCGGCTGATCATGCATGCGAAGTGTGCCCATCTGACCAATTTGGAAGCGGAAGCTCCCGATCGCCAAGCTAATTCCGTCGCCCACAGTCTCGAAAGCCGGGCGAGTGGCCGGCGTGTGGACGGTGAAGTCGAACACGCCAAAGAGCTGGCGAATCTCCGCTGTTGCGGAGTTGTAGATCGCAGTTGATGGGGCCGAAGAAGCCGCAACAGCAGCACTCCCAATTCCCACAGACAGCACCAATTGACGAGGGTTTAACTCATCAATGCCCATTATTACGGACTTGGGTTTTGGAGAAGGAGGGAGCGCTGGAGACACCTATCAGCTAGCAAACGAGCACACAGGGGACTCGAAGATTTACCCAGGTTCATGCCTCGTAGAGGTCCCTACTCCTACTTGTCTGATCGTGGAATTATCAAAGGAATCGAGGATTACAATGGTGCGCAGATGCAATCTGGCGAGGGTTGTGGAAACTAGGGTTGTGTGTGTCCTTCTCGCTGCCCCCTCCTAGCCTTTATATAGATAGGCTAAGTCTCGAGTAGTAGGTCGAGTCAGTTACAGGTTAGGGTTTTCCCCTTTGAACTTTCTATCTTTAGTTTCTTCTTGTTCTTCAAGCAATCGAGAGTCTGTAGGCTACTCGAGTCCTCTCTTGGGCCTTGGCGACACCGTGGGCTTCCGCTGTATTCAGGCTGTATATACCAAACTCGAGTACCTATAGGGTATACCCATGTCAATGCCTCATGAGCAATATTACTAGAATACCATTCTACGACATAATGGGGAGAGCAATGGACTTTTTGGAAATTATACATACATATGTGTGTGGTCCAACGAGTGTTGTAACATGGGGTGGATTTCATTATTTCCGATTTAACTAGAAACAGGGCACGTGTTACAAAGCACGATCCCACTTTGTTGCTGTTGTTGCACGTGGCACGCGTGGAGTAGGTCACATGGGTTCACCCCTCCATTCTTGTGCTAACGGATGAGTGCAAATATGATGCATATTTAAGCATATAAATTATTCATATTGTCACTCATTTCATGCTATATCTAGATACAACTATGTCTATTATCCATGATTACTTGTTCTCATTCATTTTCGTATGAGTGTTGCAAAACTATTAGTTTTTATTAGGATTTTATTACTTTTCCTTTTCTTTGACTTTTGTGTAGGTGTTTTGATCGATTATGGATAAAGCAAGGCAAGAGGAGCCAAGAGGATGCAATATGGAGGAGTTGTAGGCACCAGACTTAGACATACGAAGGGTAGAAAATGTGGATATTTCATCAACTCCAAATGACTATCCAAGGCCATTCTGTTGTATCCCTTGTCCATATGAATCCAACGAGCCGAAAAACACCCTAATCGGAGTTCGTGTGAAGAAATGGCGGTCAAAATACGAAAAGAATATACAAGTGTAATAACCGCCGGTATGGGCGTGGCCGGTCATATCGCCCGCCTGTACCGCAACCGCAGAACCGACGCATTTCTTCATTGTCTTACATCCTATTTGTTCCTAGAACCTCCTTAGGTCATAGGAAACGTAGGAGGGGCAATTGGGGGCGGGGCCTCCTAGGCCTATATATAGAGGAGAGGAGTCAAGGGAGAAGGAACCCATCCTCACACGCCTCCACGGTGGAGCTCTATCGCCGTGCCATCTCCATTGCTGCCACAACTCCAAGATCTAAATCTCTATCAACACCTGCATACCATCCAATCAATAAGAAGAGGAGAGGGAGGCCATCACCATCACCACCACCACACACCGGGCGCTGGCTTCATCACCATCTCCATCTCCATTAACGTCTCTCTCTCCCTTGTTTTAGATATTGTATTTGTTAGATTGAACATGATGATCTCAATGATCTATCATTTCTATTTCTATTCATCTAGTTTTGAGTAATCTATCTAGTTCTAGGTTGAGGTATGATCTAGTATGCAATCCAAGACTATGTGGTTTATCTATTGAATGTATTGCTCTCTCTTGTACTAAAAACAAGGAGATAGATGTGATTCTTTGGACTAGAGTGTATTATTTGATTTTCATAGTGACAACGTCAGGTTGAAGGTAGTACACGCCTTGTGACAAACTGGTAATCATAGGGGATTGTTTATTCATCTAAATATGTATCTTGTGCAATTGTAAAGGATGGCTACATAGTTGCCCTTCTCATACTAGTGAGACCAAAAGCCTAGACATTACCTTTAATTCTATTCAATCCTATAATTACAATCTACTTTCAGTTTTAGTTTACTTTGTTCTTAGTTATTTTAAACCTCTCTAAATTACCGTTAGCCTAACAACCTATAGAGTAGACTATTTCCAAACAATGATTTTGGTGTGAACATGGTCACACTGACAACATGGTAGTGAGGTTGTGTTATTTCCATCCGTAAAGCTTCCATGGGATGAACTTTATATAAATAATATTTTCTACTATAAGTATTGCAATAACCCTGATTGATGCAGTAAATACACTCATCAAATTGGTGTCGTTGCCGGGGAGCATAGCGCTTGGTTATTTCCTACCCACTCGCACATAATTTATTTCCGTTTGTTGCTAACATACTATTTTTATTTATATAGAAAATAACAAAAAAATCATAAAAACTTTTACTACTAATCATGTCTTCCGAGATTACTATTATAGAGCATATTCAACTTGCAAAGGAAGATAAGAGATGCATAGAATCCTTATACATGGTTGCCAAAGAATAAGACGGTGCATACAACAAAGATATGCATGCATACAATATGTATTATCAGGTAATTTGTTGTGCTCACACATTATGTTCTTCATATCAAATAATATGTCTTCACTGTCTGTGTGCCGGGCATTTTTGCTTTCAATGTTCTCATACCTATGATGAATTTGGGGCATCTTACAATAGTAATGATGCTAGTAGGGAAATTATAGAGTATGTTCTTTATAAAGATTCCCATGAACTACTCCGAAAAATAATGATACTTATGATGAGTAGGGATTACGATTTTTTACAAATGGCATACCAAACATTGCAATATACTGTTGAGTATTGTCAAGGACATCTTAGTTGAGAATACACGTGTGGTGGAAAGTAAGGTGCGTTGTAAAGCTGTAGTTCCCAAAGGTAATCATTTGCAGGAATCACAAGATAAAAATGAGGAGCTCAAACATAAGGTTGACAAAGAGCGGTATGTTACTAATACTAAGTTTGTTAATGATGCCTCTCTCTTTAGTGATGATTCTTGCAATGCTAAAAATGGTAATAATTTATCTTCAAAGGCCTCGTGCTTAGATACTCATGACGAGAGTATTATTAATAATGAACTAGATATAGGCCTTGCTATGAATCCTTCAATGATAATATGCATGAACCACTTCCTATTGTAAAGGAAGAATAGTATGAAGTGTTCTCCTACAATGGTAATCAAGGTAAAAACTTAAAGATTATATATGAATCTCCAATCCTCTCATTGCAGCTACGTCAGAAGCCATGCTCAGCATGCTTGGTGCATCACCACTCGCTTGAAAGTGAGAACCTATTTATCTACCTGATGTCGATGCAACGCAAGAGGGTACGACTTCGATCGTACTCTTATATGAGATGCTCCAACCCTTAGCTGGAGGTAAGTACCATCACACCACGGGTTGATTTCCTCTAGGATCCAGGTGGGTAATTTAACGGAGCATCGAAGACTAGATTTAGGGCTTTGAAGAAAGCGCTTCCCGGGAGGCTACCCAAAAGTTCGTATGTGTCTTTCATAATTTTGTGGCTTGAGTCTAGTTGCATTTATATTGCATTGGCACTTGTATCTTTGCTTGGAACTATTTTCAAAAGGTAGAATTGGGTGTTGCTCTAATATGTGTTGCATATCTTGGTTAAAACTTCTCTACAAAAATAAATGTATGTTTTGTTTGGCTGTTGGACTAACGTTTTAGGTCCTTAATATTTTTTTGAAGGTAATAAGTTGTACGAGAATCTCCAGAAGTTTTAACGAGTAGTGGTGCGGGGGATGTGCACGTACGAGCGCCCGCCACTGGCTTCTCTCTATGATTGTACAATTCCAAATATTTCCATAAAATTTTACTGTACACATAAAAAGAGTCGGTAGGGGGACGTACCCATACCGCGCACCCGTACCAAACTCTCTATGATACGCAGAAAAATGAAAAGTTTCCAGAGAAGATAATGAGCAATCATAAGGGGGCATGTTGTAACAACATAGGGTTTTAGGTCACATAAAAGAGACCACAGGTGTGTGCATTGCATTCATGCATCATAAAATCCGAGGAATTTTTGCGCAAAAGTGTAGAGGGATCGAGGTTTCCCTTGGACTGATGGAAACGACAGGGAAATTGTAAGGGATTTCGACATGACCTCTATGGAACCTTTCTGTTTTTTGGAATAGTAATTTGAATTCAATTCAAATATGAGTCATAGTAATTGAGTATTCAAATGATATATTTGAATATAAAAATAAGTGAAAATGAATTATAAATAATAATTGAATTACAATAATAAATAAAAAAGTGAATGTTATTTATAAATAAGGTGCTAATAATTACAAATCTCAATCCAAGAGATATATGCAAGAGAAATTGAAATTACAGAAGAAATAATGTAATCTCATTAAATAAGATAAAATAATATAATGTTTGTACAAAAAGGTCCAAAGTAAAATATAAAATTACAAAAAATGAAAGTAGAAACCCTAAATTGTTTTCCTAGCTACATTTCCTTATCTTCAATATCTTCATCCTATCTTATTCTTCATCCCTGCAAAAACCACATAAAGGATAACAAAGAATAGAGAAAATAAAAAAGGTGAATTTGTGGTTATTGTTTCTCCCAATAGTGCAATGAGGTGCATTGCTAGCACATCATCGAGCTTAAGTGATTAAAAGGCAAGTTAGTAATCTGTTCTTATCGAGATCTGTGCCTCAATAACACATCACTAGATGAGGGGGCAAGTTCCACCGTGCTTCAGTAAAAGCCGAAAGGTAAAAACATTAGGAAATATCAGGTTATCACTTTGTCTCATCCACAAGCAGGCATAGAAGCTTGAACATAGGAGGACCCCACATGACATGATCTCACAAAACAAATGCAATTGATGTGTTGTCAACACTTCAACACAAGAAGAAAGGCGTACAAGGACACGTATCGCTGCAGCAAGCAGCTAAACCATCTCATCTCACAATATCCATATCAGTCCATTACCACACCACAAGAGCACTAGCTGTTCTTACCAGTTCATCATAGATCCATCTATCATACACAAAACTAGCCAACAAATTAAATCATGGTGACCTAAAGAAGAACTGGCCAACTGCATAGAAGGGAGCAGGCCAACTGCTTAAGAAGGAGGAGGCAAGCTAAGTGTAGGAGCAGATCAAGGCCAAGCAAACATGATCACCTAAGGAGAAATAGGTGCACACATAAACAAGGAGGAGGAGCTCCAACAGGCAGAAGGAGCAGCACCAGGAGCACAAGAAATGTGGAAAAGATCAAGCATCATGACATGAAAGGCTAGTTGATCAAGGGCAATAGTAGTAGATCAAGATCTCCAACAGGCCATAAGCCACTCACCAATAGCAGGTAGAAATCATCAGAAATACCAACTAGATATTGCACATTTATTCTTATATCTTGCATAAATATCTAGGAATATAAGGTAAATAATACACATAAACCAGATCCATCTACCCTTCCACTAGATTTTTATCCAGGAGGATTGGATGGAGAGTTTTCTCTTAGTCTTGCATAGAGATGCTATACAAAGCTCATCATAGAGAATAAAACCCACCAAAATAAATATATGTTCTTATTCATATCAGTGCCTCAGCCTTTGCATCATAGGTATGACTATGGAATTAAAAGAACATCTATCCTCATTAAAGGAACAAGCTACCACATTTCAATTCATACATGATTATTTTTATCAGGCTCAATTAAGTCAACAA
The DNA here is from genome assembly GCA_910589775.1 of Avena eriantha. Lineage (NCBI taxonomy): Eukaryota > Viridiplantae > Streptophyta > Magnoliopsida > Poales > Poaceae > Avena > Avena eriantha. Next base: position 161,091,220 of record OU342745.1, read on the forward strand.
TAGCAAATCATGTTACACTATCCTGCTGTTGTGGACACTCCAGTTGGGAGGCACCACAACAGCAAGAATAGCTAGCAGAAGCTATTGTTGGTATGTTCATGGTATGCATCAATAGACAATATTATCTAGTTCTCTACAAGTAAGCCAATGCTATGTTTTACTCATCTGTCTAGTAAATTATCAAGGGCTCATTTAGTTTTTAGCATCATTGATCAACACACATTCACCACATTATTTTGGATCCACGTAAGTACCTACGAGTCATTTACTAAGAATCATATTAAGTGTTTGTGTCATATTAACAGAACAAGCGAGATCTTCCTATTAGGAACATTCTTCTAATCATTTTCCTAGATAATGTTTCTAAGAATTATTTCAGCTTATTTCCATGGTCAAATAAGAACAAAGCCTAGCTGGGGCATAATACCAATTTGGTTAGTCCGAAGAATTCTAGGATTATAATAGGACCTCATTTATGAACATTTCCTAGTCACAAGAAGTGGCAACTAATAGTATTCCCTACCAAGAACAAGAACAAGTACAACTAAAATACCTATAGGATCCTTATATCATAAATCATACCACTGAATCTTTGATACAGTTAAGTCAGTACTTGTTACTGACTAGGATTTATGCAAATCCAAGCCATAGTTAAAGTCAAAGTATAATTAGCAGGACCACAGACTATGTAGAAGAAATTGAGTAGCAATATTTGGATTAGAACTAGTAACACTACCAATAGATGAGTACCAGATCACCACAAGTATCAAGTCTATCCAAGATGGTGCAATACATGCTCAACAACATTAAACAGAGCACCACGAACTACTGAAAAGAGCAAGAGGGGGGAAACCCTAGTTAGGGTTAACCATAGCAAGATAGTGAGAGACAGAAAAAGGGTAAGAAGAGGGGAACGTACTTGGTGGCCCTCTCCTAGCAAAAGAGGAAGCACACTTGACGATGATGAGGAGAGGGTGGCATAAGGAGCATCGGGGGCGCTGCAACCCGCGTCGAGCTGCACCTACCGTATCACAACGCCAATGAAGTAGGGGCAGTAGACAACCATCACCACATCACCACTAGCCCATCATTATCACCACCAGGTGGTCACCAGAGTGTAATAGCATCAGAGGTCAAAACCCTAGCACCATCCGAGGAAGGGGTGGTCAGGAGTGAGCAAGGTTTCTAAATCGGCTTGGACATGCAGATAGATCCTGACGAAGCGCGTCGACTGCAACTAGTGGCATTGACCAAGGTGGTCAGAGCCGGCCGTGGCATGCATGCGACGGTGGCGGCGTCATAGTCTTGCTAGAGAGGAGGAGTAGAGCAAGGTTGCGTGAGAGAGGGAGAGTGAGGACTAACCCAGTGGACCGATCGGTATGGTCTCGCCCAACCATATGGGCTGGGCTAGGCCAACCCATGGGCCCGACCCAGTTTTTAATAGATAATTACAAAAATAAATGAAAATCCCACATAGAATTACCAAAATGCCCTCTGAACATTTTAAGCCCTAAAAATAGGAAAATCTTAAAAATAGTATGATATATCAAAATGCTCACTAGAATAATGTACACCTAGTAAAAATATAACATTATTGGTTTGAGTTAAATAAAATACAACTAAATATTTAAACCATTACAACTCTTAGTAACATCCGAAAAATAAGAAAAAAATCCTAAAAATAAATAATAATCACATTTGTGTATGAAAATTCATCTACTATCCTGGAAAAATACTAAAGTTGTGATTCTAAGTAATTTTGGGATTTCTAACGTATTATAAAGGGAAAGTAAAATCCTTTTCTTGCACTTAAATAAACAAAATGCATTTTATTTTATCACTTACAAACTAAAATAAATTCTTATAGCTCTATTTCAATAATTTAGGATTTATTACTATGTATAAATGATTTTCATTTCTTAATAACTATAATGAAAGTGTGCACAATATTTTTAAAGTACATTTAGCTTTACAACTTAATAAAACATAGAAAGAAAAATATGTAATTAAAAACCTTGATTACAATATCATTTTATGTATAAATTGCATCAAATCTTTCTTTACAACTAAGACCAATGTAACTTTTATGCAATTACTCTCTTTAAGAATGTATTTACATTCTCATTTTCATTTAAGTAATTATATTTGATTAAATAATGTTGGTTCCAAGACCTACACCTAAGTGTAAGGTTTTAACTTAATAGCTAAATCACATTATTCACTTACATTAAGAGTGAATAATCTCACATCTTTAATCATGCTTAAAGGAACCTTAGGACTCAATCGTACCATAAAAACATTATGTCCTAAATTCATTCATATTTTTATACGACTATGTCTTAAATTTATTCATATTTTTATAGTTAATTTTGGTCTACTATTCAATCATCCAGAAGTATAGTAAACCAAGATCAATTATACTACATCAATACCAATGGTTGACATCTTGATGATCTTAAAAATTGATTAACTTTGTCTAAGAAACATTTTCTTTGAAAGTTAGTCTTTTTGTCACTTCAATCAACAACATTACACATCCATTATTAGTATGCTTTACTTTTATACCTTGTATGTTAAGTCTTAAGTTCCTTGAAGATATATTTTCTTGTGAAGTAAACTTGAAGATGAATCAAATCTTAAAGGAATCACCTAAGTTCAACGCATTCGCAATATTGGGGATTACTTTGGGTTTTTTTACCAAAATGCATAGCATTACTTATGGATAATAGCATATTGCTTCTTTAAACATTAGTCCTTACCATACCAATGATGATGTTTTTAGATGTTGGATTTTATATTGCCTCGAAGACCGTGATTGCATAATCTTGTAATCACCAAAGCAAGTTCAAAAATTCTCATGTCCTTTGGTTATTTTTTATCAAGTATTTGCAATCTATTATTGTTATCACCTACATTTCAAACAGGATGGAATAAAATACTATTTTCATAATAATATGACTTATTGGTTATCCACCCGGGTGGTGTTAACCTTGGATGGCAGGTAAATGGAACCATTGTATGATATATGTGGTTGGTGGAGGTTGCATTTGCACGGGAATGTATCATATAGGAATTAATAACCAATGTCTCTACTGCTTCTAGCGTCATATAGTACGCGTTAACCATGATATCTGGAATGGGGCAAAGAAGTCATCTGTATATTCTTCCTTTCACATGCTGATGGATGACCTTATCGCCATGCTGCAGATTCCTTGCGAGGATCCAGCACATGGGTGGGACCCCTTAGTGCCTCGCAATACTTGGCGTCTATGATGGTCTATAAAGGGCTATCGGAGGTAGGTCATCCATTTTAATGGAGGCTATCAGAGGCAAGTTCTGCTTATAGAATTGGGTGGGCATGCGTCATCGCGGAATGGCAGTGGTCGTCTTGGATCTTAGACTGGGCTCCATACGAAGGAAGTGTGGATGAGAATGCAACTTGGATGTGGAACAAGGCTAAGGTCTCTTATGGGTAAAGCAACACACCTCTACAGAGTGTAAGAATTGTAACATGTTACTCCCTATTCCGGGAAGGAGCTATGAATGCAGCAGGAAAGGTGCTCCATGAAGTTCTGGTAAACCTGTGAAGGCTGATAGATATAGTTTTTTAAGAATAAAAGAAACCTTTGAAGAAATGATTACAAAAACCTAGATAACCCAGGACCTTTGGTCTGTCGTTTTAGATAGTGCATCAAGTACTCCTTTTTAGTGTACTAGATGAGTATGCTCGTACTCAACCATATCTTCTTAACCCTTGCTAGATCATTGACGAACTCAGGACAAGAACTACTTTGAAGAGTTGAAGATATCTGGTGGGGATTCGCGAAGTCGATGGCTACATTAGTGGCAATAAAAGAGAAGCTCAAGTGTAGTGTATAAATAAATCCCTACTTACTATAACCTACTTATGTAGAGTATTGCCATAGTAGCAATTAGAAGCCATAGATATATACGTTAATAGTAGATTGATGTCTATAATAAACTTCGAGTTGTTGTTTCTGTATTTCTTTTGTATAGTGTTTTCCTCACTATTTTTAGGATTGTTCTTTGGATCTTTTGTAAAGATTGAGTTTTAATCTATAGTCATGTCTTGGAACCGTGATGTTTTTGTTCTACCACTCCAAAGGATGTAATACTAGTGGAAGAGTGTTTCATTGGTGTTTTGTCCACAACTATAGTGTACTATATTATGCAGTGGTATGCTGTGTCACCGCAGCTGGTATTAGATCATATGCTTTAACCTTAGGATTAAAACCCTTTTAGGAGATCTGTAGGTCAGATAGTGACTATAGGAAGCCATCTTATCTAAACCATGTGTTCTTCTAGTTTGTGATGATTATTCACTTGAGGATAACCGTGTCACACTTTAAGTAGGATGTTTTGATCATGTTTCTTAAGAGTAGTTATCTATCTTCTCTTAGTAAAATAGTGTTTTAGTCTCTTCTTAAGTAGGTATCACACTATTAAGATGTCTTAGGTGAGCCAAATTCCTAAAGTAGATTATGAGTAAATTAAGAATACTTTTTTAAGTGGTATAAGTGGTGAAGTCCTATAAAGAGAATTTGTGTAAGGTAATTGGATCCTACCACTAGTTAACAATGGTAAATGCAATGGAGACAAAATGAAGACCATTATCGTATAGGATGTAAAGAATGTGAGGTTCACTTGAGAATTCCACGTGACGGAGTAGAATATTGCTAAGGATCAATGATAGCAAGAAGAGAATAAGGGTAATAATGGTGAGTTTAGCTCCAAAACAATGATGAACATGCAAACCATGATTAGATCATGGTGAGATTAGCTTTAAAACATGATAAATAAGTAACTAGGGTAACTACCTAGTAAATAATTTTAAAAATTAAGTCAGAAGTACCATTGTAGGATCATGACATAAGTCACAAAGGTCATATGGATCCAATAATCTTCAACTTAAAGGAATCAAAATTAATCTCAAGAGTCCTTTGGAGAGATCGTGTGAGGTTAGTTTACTGAACAATGGAAGGTAAGTTATAGTTAGTAGTCCCAAAATGGAAGGTAAGTCATTGTTTGTAGTATAAAAAGGGAGGTAATAAGTTGGTTCTAACCATTTTGACTTCCGCCAATCCATTGAATATATTAACAAGGTTCTCAAAGTTCTAGAAATGCATAGCATGTTCGGCTTTGAAGTCCGCGACAAGGCCAGGGAAATGCCCCAGCTCATACAGGACTGGAGCATGTCCTACGCGCGGACCGCAGCGCAGAACGCTCTCACTATGGTTATGAGCCACCATGGAAACATGGAAATCTGGCAAGTAACTAGAGGGTACTGTAAAGTGGATGCAGATGGTCAGGAGCAAGACATCAAAGCCATTATGGACTGCTGTGTCAGATATGGGTGCCATGTAGCTGACTTGACCAGCTATGATGCCCCCTTCTTCACTCGCGTAGAGACGCCACCTCCGCACGCTGAAGAAACTGGTGAAGCTTCTGACGACGATCAAACCATCTTGGATTTGAACATCTCGGAATGATATCGAGGCGAGGCTGATGTATATAGTGAGCCGGCAGCTCCTACCTCTCCCCCTGCATCATAGAGTATCAGAAGAAACAATGTGTTATTCTGAAGACAATTTGGGTATGTAAATAAGTAGTATAGTACTTTTGCTAGTGCTAAGATTCTATTATCTCTATTTAGCACTTTTGGCTTTAATTTTATGTGCATGAAATGTTTGCATAAGCACTTGTGTTTTTTGTCTGCACTTATCTGGCTTTTTGCCTCGTCCCTTTCGTGAGTCGGCCAACCTTTAGCATGAAAACTTTGCTGAGCAACGGAGCTCAATTGCTAAACCAGTTTAACCTCGGAAACAAAGCCGGCTTCCAGTACCAACAATTCACTACTCGGAAAATGCCCGCATCCGGCAATCAGACAAATAACCAAAGTATAGACTAGAAAATTTTGAATTATACCCAAATGTAGCAATTTTAGAATCGGAAATCTAAACCAGAACGAACATGAGCATAAAGTACTTTCAAGTATTCTGGGAATTTCGATTGTGAGATGATCATTTGGAAATAAGATGGTAGTCTGATCCCGCCGAGTCCGGACCCCGAGACCATCGGTGCTGAACCCTAATGTGATCCCCTTTTCGAGACCCCTATTTTTATAATATATCATATATCTGATGCATGTAAATTGTTCATGTCGCATACATATTGTGGGTGTTTGGGAGTACTTCAACGATTCACCTCATAATTAAATATGGAGACTATATGTGGTCTATATTTGTTTCATATCGCCTCCATTTAAATTTGTGTAGTGAACCGAGGGTATGTTTTGCCTTGTCAATACAACATTTAAATTGCGGGGTATCTAAACAACATAAAACACCTAAGTAATTGTCGGGACCTCGGTTCCACTTAATATTGCCTAGTCGTATCGCATACTTGCCATGTCATACGTACATGCATCATGCCCGATCTTCTGCTGTAGAAATAAAAAGTGCATCCGATGTGTCTTCTACTTCTTTGCTTCATCACGGATTAGGCCGATGAGTTGATGTCAGTGTCGACCGATCTTCGGATGAACCTTCGGCAGTGTTTCCCAGGCGAGCATTCTCCCCCTTTCTACCTATTTTGCATTTATAGTCTCTACTTCCTCCTGTTGATCTATTGCTCTCCGTGTTGCGATGCTTTAGTTTCCGTACACCATTTATATTCCTTGCAACCTCTATATTGCCTTGGACACATCCCATTGCCTGTTGTTTGATACACAGTCGTACTTGTGAGTCGTAGTTGCTTGCTCAGATGTTGTTTAGCGTCGTCGATGTTCCACCATTGTTGGGATATTGTCACATACTTAATGATCGAGATGCATAATGGTCGATATGATCACGGCCTTAATTACAACTTGATAATTAAAATGATGGGAATAGATATAACTAATGAAGAGGCACCAGTGGGCAATAGCTAATATTTGGTTTTTAACCGCTCACTTGTGTCCCGTAGGCCCCGAGTACTTGATACCTGTTCCTTGACTATCACACTATCTACATGTGGGACCATGAAGCCCCTTAGTCAGAGTTTGACTCATTTCTTATTTCTTGGGGCCACAAACTAGTTTGGGGCTTTATTACTATCATGTACTTATGCCATGATTTACTGCTTTATTTACGATTCTCCGTGGAGCACCTGTACTGTTTAGGATCGTGGCAAGATTTCGCGGTATCGATAAGCCCAGTCACACTTTCGGGTTCCCAGTCGTTTACAGCCGTTCTCGCAAACCCTGGGTCCGTGTCGGAGCCTGCTAACTTTATTGCGGGTAGCTTATTGGGGTGACCCCTGAAATATTTTATGAATCTTGTGATTACTTTGTCATGAAAGCCTCGTTGGGTTTTTATTTTGTTTTTCCGAGGTTGATCATGCGTGTGTTGCTATTTGTGCACCCCTGCAAGGTAAATCTTTCTGAAAGCTGTGTCCGCGGTTATGTAAGACTTGGAGCATAGTATCTCGATCATATACAACCATAACTAGAGTAGTGCTATAAATTGACTTTGTCATGTCTACTAATCAGTTTCACTATAACGGAATGGGTAAATAAAAGTGCCAACAACTGCTGGATTTGGGATATCTCTCGCTAATTGTATCTGGCTAGTAAGTATTGCAACTATAACAGAATGATTAACTAAAACTTCCCAATGCTTATGATATCATGATGACTCATGTTATCTGTATCTGAGTATCTGACTAGTAAGTGCTGCAACTATAATGGGATGAATAAAACTGCCAACAGTGTGAGTTCCTTGGTTTGACTTCCTCGTTAGGTCTCAAGGGGGGGATACCAGGATGGGTATGGTTGGTGTTAGTATCAGGTTGGTCCTGCATAGGTCTTTCTTATCCTTCTCTAATAGTCGATAGTTGTATCGAGTCTCTATAGGTTGTGTATTGCATGCTTCGCTTCCGCTTCAGTCCACCATACCTATGTAGGCGAGAGCCGCTGAATTCTAGAATTGACGTGTACTAGCCTCAGTACTGACCGCTCTCTTTTTCCTTTGCCCTTTGTCGGCACCCATTTTGTTTTAGCAGGTTTAAGATCGGCGTCGTTAGCAGGGTTACCCTCCTGGCTTGGCCTAGGCAGGGTTATGGACGCCATTGGTTATTCTTCAGGTCTTTTAGCCCCATTTGCATCTTATCCGTACTCGGATGTTGTATTGTTTTCAAGGTGATTTGGATCTTTGTATTGTATATCCGTATTCTTGACTCATGGAGTTGTTTTTGTATATATATATATATATGTTATGTGGGTTCCATCGTGGAATATTGTGTAATGATATTACTTTGTTTTCCACACGCACACAAGTGCCCGGTGGGCATCTTCGAATCGTTTCTATGTGGGTTTGGCGAGAATCGCTAAAACTTGCATAGAGCCGATTCGAGGGTGTTACAAAGTGGTATCAGAGCTCAACAGTTGCAATACCCCACTGGTCCAGCATGTAGGATAACCTAGCTAACGGCCGACGAAGAGTGTCAAAACTATTTTCGGAAATCGGTTGGATAGATCTGATTAGGTCTGATTTTACTCCTTACCCCTATGCTATTCTCCTATTACCTCTGCGTGTTTTGAGTCTACTCTTATCTTTTCTTCGAGTCTAGGATTTCTCGTGGTAGGGTTTCCATCGTACCTTCAGGGTTCCGCTTCCTCCCTTTTATAACGGTGGAACTACAATGATCAATCTACATCTTGTTTGTTGTACCCTTTATCCAATCTTTTTGGTCCTTGAATTCTTTATCTATATCTGCACCTTGATGGATATCCGTATCATTGAAAAACATATGAGAAGGACGAGCGTTGGTGAAGTTGGAGTATACCTTGATCATGTGTTGTTCATGCCAATTGAACCATCGTGGAACCTAATCACTGTGTCTTTTCATACGATTTTCTTTGTATCTTTCGGTGGTTTTCCAAAGCGACGACATCATCTACATCAAAATAGCCTGTATCACTCCTTTGTTTTCCAAATGTTGTTTGATGAAATCTTCAGTCTAAATTCCAAGAATGGGTCACATGATTTTCTACTGCATTTACAGAGTAATTGTTTGGATGCGTGATGGATTGGCCCCCATGCCGACTACTCATTCTATTTTTCTCTTGTACACTGAAGTGGATTAGGTTGCACCTTTCCTATCCTCTCACGGAAGTTAGAGGTGGACTTATCTTTTGAGACCTTTACCTTCGTCCTTTGTTTCTCCGGAGTGTTCTCTCAACGAACGTGAGCAACGACCCCTTGTTGTTGGTGTCGCCGATTTCAAGACAGAGAAAGAATGATTGTTAGTGGTGTCGCGAAGATCTACATGAAGCAAGAAGATTCAGATCATCAGCATTCTTCCCTGGACCATGAGGCGGAACTCGAAGGCGAGATCCCTTGTTAGTGGTGTCGAATTGTAGAACCCCGGTAAACCACTACTAGAAAATCACGTGTTGTTTTTATTTTCTGCATCATCGTGACCGCATGCTCATGTCATCATGCCACATTGCATTTGAGCATCGTCATATCATCATGCATGTTTTTGCCTAAAACTATTTTTGAAAAGCCTATCTTTGCTTTTTAAATATCCCCGTCGCAATTTCAAATTATAAAACCAGACCTGTCCGGATATTTTGTTTTGTCTAAAAACTATTTACGAAAGACTTTTAAAATAAAATAGTAATGTAATAAAAATAAAATTGTTTTTTCCAGAGAGGCAGCCCAGCCCGTAACCCAGGCTACCTACTACCCGGTTGGCCCAACCCGTTTTAGAGCAAACCTTAAACCTAGACCGAACCAAACACTACCACAGAGTCCCACCTAACCCTAATCAAACCTTAGTCCTCACCCTAACCCCACCTACTACTAACCAAACGCAAATCCCAACCCGACAGGCACACAGCAGCGCAAGGCGCACGCTACGCGTGCCTCGCCCCGCACGCGCAGACCCAGCGCCGTCCTTCAAACCGGCCGCCGCCATGGGATCCCCTCCCGGTACCCTCGCTCACCGCCGCGCGACCCTGCTTCGCCGGTACTCTCCCTCGCCTTCCTCTCAGGCAGCCACAGCCCGTGGCTAGGGCCCGCCCAGGTCGCGCCGTCACTGCCTGTCTCGATCGCTGGCGGCCGCGAACGCCCTCACCATAGCATCCCTACTGCTCTAGCCGGCCGTCGACGCCCATCGAGCTCCTCCGCCACCTGCAACCTCCTTTCCTTGACCCCGAGCCAGGCGCTCCCTCCCTGCCCCTTTCCTCGAGCCTACGAGCTCTGTTTCCACTCTACTCTCTCGCGTGAGCGCTGACGTCAGGGCACAGACGCGCACGACGCCTTGCTCGCCTCGCCGTGCACCCCTTTTCCCTAGCGCCCTCTCCTCCGCCGGCTGACGTCCTCTGGCTCGACGGCTTCCTCGGTGCCTCATCTCCCGGTGACCAGTGCGTGCGCCGCTACCCTGGCGCGAGACCGCCCTCGCCGGAGACCTCCTTTGCGCTGTTGCCGAGGATGCCCTACAACCTCATCCTCGCCTCCGCGATGAGTCCCTCATCATCGAGACCGCATCACCGCCTCTAGGCCGAGGTTGAACATGTTGCTAGTGCATGTTTGGCTCTAGCAAGTTTTGCACCGTGGCCCCTGACCATCTTCTCGAGTTTCTGGTTCAGTGTATTGATGCAGCTTTCTATGTGGGGATGTTGTGGTGAAGGTCTCGTGGTGATGCTGCTGATGAGGTAGTGGTGTTGTGAACCTCCAGCAAACAAGTACGACAATTTGGAAGACTACATCGGTACCTGAAGATCGCCTACATGGACTCTGAGGTACTCCAAGTTCTTCTTCCCGGAAAAACCACGAAGACCGATCCCGTCGAGTCCGAACCTCGAGACCATCGGTGCTGAACCCTAATGTGATCCCCTTTCCGAGAATCCTATTTTTTATAATATATCATATATCTAATGCATGTAAATTGTTCATGTCACATACATATTGTGGGTGTTTGGGAGTACTTCACCGATTCACCTCATAATTAAATATGGAGACTATATGTGGGATATATTTGTCTCATATCACCTCCATTTAAATTTGTGTATCGAACCGATGATATGTTTTGCCTTGTCAATACAACATTTAAATTCCAGGGTATCTAAACAACATAAACCACCTAAGTAATTGTCGGGACCCCGGTTCCTCTTAATATTGCCTAGTCGCATCGCATATTTGCTATGTCATACATCATACATGCATAATGCCCGATCTTCTGCCGTAGAAATAAATAGTGCATCCGATGTTTCTTCTACTTCTTTGCTTCTTCACGGATTAGGCTGATGAGTTGATGTGAGTGTCGATTCGATCTTCAGATGAACTTTCAGCAGTGTTTCCTAGGCGAGCATTCTCCCCCTTTCTATCTATTTTTAATTTATAGTATTTACTTCCTCCTATTGATTTATTGCTCTCTATGTTGTGATGCTTTAGTTTCCGTGCACCATTTATATTCCTTGCAGCCTCTTTATTGCCTTGGAAACATCCTATTACCTGCTGTTTGATAGAAAGTCGGCCTTGCGAGTTTTAGTTGGTTGCTCAGGCGGTACTTCACATCGTTGATGTTCCATCGTTATTGGGAGATTGGCACATACTTAATGGTCGAGATGCTTAATGGTGGAGATGATCATGGCCTTAATTACACCTTGATAATTAAAATGCTGGGAATAGATATAGCTAACAGAGGCACCGGTGGGAAATAGCTAATATTTGGTTTTTAACAGCTCCCTTGTATCCCGTAGGCCCCAAGTACTTGATACATGTACCTTGACTATCACACTATCCGCATGTGGGACCATGAAGCCCCTTAGTCATAGCTTGATTCATTTATTATGTCTTGCAGCCACAAACTAGTTTGGGGCTTTATTACTATCATGTTCTTATGCCATGCTTTACTACTTTATTTACGATTGTGCGTGGAGCACCTGTACTATTTAGGATTGCGGCACGATTTTGTGGTATCGGGAAGCCCAGTCACACTTTCGGGTTCCTAGTCGTTTACAGCCATTCTCGCAAACCCTGGGTCCGTCTCGAAGCTAGCCAACTTTGTTGCAGGTAGCTAATTGGGGTGGCCCCTGAAATATTTTTTGAATCTTTTTATTGCTTTGTCGTGAAAGCCTCATTGAGTTTTTATTTTGTTTTTCTGAGGTTGATCGTGCGTGTGTTGCTATTTGTGCACCCCTACAGGGTAAATCTTTCTGAAAGCCATGTCCGCGGTTATGGATGACTTGGAGCACATTATCTCGATCATAGACAACCATAACTAAAGTAGTGCTATAAATTGACTTTGACATGTCTAGTAATCAGTTTCACTATAACGAAATGAGTAAATAAAAGTGCCAAGAACTGCTAGATTTGGGATATCTCTAGCTCATTGTATCTGACTAGTAAGTATTGCAACTATAATGGAATGGTTAACTAAAACTTCACACTGCTTATGATATCAGGATGACTCATGCTATCTATATTTGACTAGTAAGTGTTGCAACTATAATGGAATGAATAAAACTGCCAACAGTGTGAGTTCCTTGGTTTGACTCCCTCGTTAGGTCTCGAGGGGGAAATACCGGGATGGGTATGATTGGTGTTAGTAATAGGTTGGTCCTGAATAGGTCTTTCTTATCCTTCTCTAATAGTCAAGAGTTGTATCGAGTCTCTATAGGTTGTGTAGTGCATGCTTCGCTGCCGCTTCAGTCCACCATACCTATGTAGGCGAGAGCCCCTGAATTCTAGACTCGTTGTGTACTAGCCTCAGTACTGACTGCTCTCTTTTTCCTTTGCCCTTTGTCGACACCCCTTTTGTTTTATCAGGTTTAAGATCGACGTCGTTAGGAGGGTTACCCTCCTGGCTTGGCCTGGGCAGGGTTATGGACGCCATTGGTTAATCTTCAGGGCTCTTAGCCCCATTTGCATCTTATCCGTACTCGGATGTTGTATCATTTTCAAGGTGATTTGGATCTTTGTATTGTATATTCGTATTCTTGATTCATGGAGTCGTTGTTCTATATATATGTTCTGTGGGTTCCATCGTGTACTATTGTGTAATGATATTACTTCGTTTTCCACATGCATGCAAGTGCCTGGTGGGCATCTTTGAATCGTTTCTGTGGGGCTTTGGCGGGAATCGCTAAAACTTGCATAGAGCCGATTCGAGGGTGTTACAAAGGGCTTCGGCCTAGCCATGTAGCAATTTTGCATGTGATTTATCATTGATGGGATCATGTATTGTTTTGAATGACATGATGATTGTTGTATCCTCTCTTTCCTTAATCCAAGGACTTGTCAGGTACCCAAGACCCCGAGGGTCTAGCCGGGTATAGGGAGTATGAGTGATGATTGATCTGCAGGTTGGGAACCCAAGTGACAAAAGGGGAAATACGGTTGTATGACAGGGATTTTCTTGGGATTAACTATGACATCACTATGCATATCATTATTTCTCTTTCTTCTATGGATGAGACTAGTAGGTTATTGCTATAAGCGGTTGCGGAGGCAATAGCAATTATGGATGCACTACCCACATATAATCTATCTTGCTCTAACAAGTACATGCATACTTTATTTCTATCTTTTATTTCCATCAGATGTTTTTGCACAGCTACAGGTGAAACCAAACGCCCTAGACCCTCGCTCTCCATCATCGACAATAACAAAAAGACGCAAGCTACTGGTCCGGTAAAAGCACAAAAGGAATTCTAAAACTTTCGAAGGTCCGTTAAAGTAACTTCACTACGCATTCGCTTCCCGTGGATTCGATAACCTACGTCTACTAGGGAAAAAGGGCTATACTACATACGTAATCCAGATCGAAGGTATCTACCCTTTTTCTGGCGACGTTGCCAGGGAAGCAATAGCTACCCTGGTGAGGTTATTAGGAACCTTGCTAGTTTTAATTCTTGTTTTTAATTTTGTTAGTTTGCTTTCAGTCTTTATTTGATAAACCAAAAAAATTAGTTAATCTTTAATTTCTTGTTTTTACTGTTATAACTTTTAATCTAAGAAAACCCAAAAACATAGGAAGTATGGCTGAAAATAAGCTTGGGGAGTTTGCTACTCCCAATAATGATTATTTGCGTACCCCTATTAATCAGTCAGCAATCGCTGCTGATGACTATGAAATTAAGTCCCATTACTTAACGTTGGTTCAACAGAATCAATATGGAGGGTATGCTGTTGAAGACACAACTATCCACTTAAATACTTTCACTAAAATATGTGATATGATGCATATAAAAGACGTTGACCTTGATGCGGTCAAATTACGTCTATTTCCTTTCCCTCTAAGAGGGAGATCTAAAGAATGGTTGCTATCTTTTCCTAAAAATACAATTACATCATGGGTGAGATGTACCTCTTTATTTATGACTAAGTTTTTCCCACCTGCAAAGACTATGCAACTTCGATCTAATATTACTTGTTTTAGACCGAAAGAGCGTGAGCCACTAGCGCTTTCGTGGGAGAGGATGAAAGAATGCCTAAGAAACAGTCCTAGTCATGGGATGGAAGATTGGTTAATCCTCCATTTATTTTATAATGCTCTTAATCCTATGTCTAAGTCTATGCTTGATACTGCAGATGGAGGAACATTTATGGGTAAACATATTACCAAAGCAAAGCAGCTCCTAGACAATATGCAAGACAACCATGCCCAATGGCATGTGGAAAGATCAAACACGAAGAAGGTGAACCCTGTCTCATCGCAAGAGAACGAAGATCTCAATGCTAAGTTGGATGAGCTCATACTAGCTGTAAAAGGTAAGGAAACTCAGGTAAGAGCGACCCCCGAAACAAACATAGAAGAAATAGAATACGTAGCTCGTAATGATTAGAATCCTTCTTGGAAGAACAGTTACAATCCTAACTTTCAGAAACATTATGCTAGTCCTACAAATAACTCAAAATAATAAAATGGGAACTAGTAATGGTAGTCTCCAAGAAACGCTTAAGTCTTTCATAGACTCTCAAAGTGAACAAAATAATATTCTAGTCAAAATTACGGAGAACCATGATGTTATGCTTGGTAAGTTATCTAACCAAGATGTTAGTTTGAGAAATGATTTGCGGTCCCTTCAAGAAAGAACAAGGATCGTTGAGGCACAGCTAGGTAAGATAACCGAGAGTCAAACTCTCATTTTAGCTAAATTTGCAGGTAAAGCCGAGCCCAATCCTGTTGAAGAACTCAAAATGACGAGGATCCAAAGGGAGGAGCCTGAAGAACTTGATTATAGTAATGCCGCTTCACCAAGCTACACTATCGAAGATCTCGTAAAGAGGATCAACGTCAAAATTCCGGTAAGTGAAGGTAACGATGAAGCCATGTATCAACACTTTGTTGATCAAGGAGCAATTAAGGTACGCGAACTTGAAGAGGAATACAAGAAAATTGCTAAAAAGTTACCTGTTAAACTAGATGACATATTTGAGCATACTATTAAGATAAAGATTGTAACCAATGAGATAGCTGCACTTTGTGATCTAGGTGCAAGCGTCTCAACAATTCCAAAGAGTCTTTTTAACAATTTAATCTTGGCTGTATTGCATCTAGCAGATTTTACCTACAAACAAGCTATAGGGATTACAAAGAACACTTTAGTTTATATCAAAGGCTATCCTGCTCTCATTAATTTCGTTATTGTTGACATGCCTGAAGATACTATTGCTCCTATAATACTAGTTCGTCCTTTCTTGAGGACTATAACGGCTTTAATTAACCTTCATGAAGGGAACGTGAAGTTGCAATTGCCTTCATAGGATCCTTTTGTTATTCATTTCCCTAGGAAGAAGAAATCCAAACATGACGAGAAGGAGGCCATCACTTTGAAAGCCAATTACTTTGGAGTGGGTGTCCCACTCATCTGGCCCAAGTGAGTATCATCAAGGTCAAGCTATTGACTATAAAAGAGAGCTCCATGGGAGGCAACCCATGTTAATTAAGGTTTGAGTTAAGATTTTAGTTTTAGTTTAAGTTCATGTTCAATAAAGAGTGCTAGAAAACTCCATTTGAGGAGAATAAATTTGTTAGTACTTGAAATTCTGCATTATTCATGCTATTGTTGGTCGACAATATTTTCTTTCAATTTTTTGTCAAAAACTAGTTTATCACTAAGTTACAGGAAAAGAAATAGTTTATGAAGAAACACAAATTTTTTGATGCACACAGACAGTTTAACAACCAACTATACGGCGGGAATAAAAATTCCGGCCGTATAGTTCCGGTTGTATAGTTACCTTTACCATCGAAATTTTTACTGCAATATGTACTGAGAGTTTAACGACCAACTATACGGCTGGAACAAAAAATTCCAGCCGTATAGTTACGGTCGTATAGATATCAATGCCTCTGTAAAATTTCTTTTGATATGTACTGAGAGTTTCATGACCAACTATACGGCGGGAATAAAAATTCCGGCCGTATAGTTCCGGTCGTATAGATATCAATGCCTTCGTACAATTTCTTTTCATATATACTGGGATTTTAATGACCAACTATACAGTGGGAATAAAAAAATTCCGGTCGTATAGTTCCGGTCGTATAGATATCTATGCCTTTGCAAATTTTCTTTCATAGGGACAGACAGTTTAACGACCAACTATACGGCCGGAATATTTTTTTCCGCCCGTATAGTTGCGCCTGTATAGCTGCGCCGCCAGGAGGAAGATCTGATATTTTGACAGAACACCAACTATACGAGCGGAACGCATGTTCCGCCCGTATAGTTGCGTCCGCCCAGAAAATCGCACAAGAAGGTACTCCCAACACCAAAACTTCAATCCTTTTTCTTTCTTCTACCTCCAAACTCTCTCAAAACCTCAAAGGATCTTCATCTCTACTCAATTTCGTTCGATTTCCTTGCACACAAGTGATCTACGGTATGTTTCTCCTCTGATCCTCCAATTACTTTATGCAAATTCATCTTCGATCTTTTGTCATTACCAATCTAGGGTGAAACCTACTATGAACCAATTGCCATGATTTTCTTGCCTAGATTATTATCTTGAGGAGATTCTTTAGTGTGTTTAGATGAGGAATATATTATACTTACTATTGTTGGATCAAAAAAATTTATTTTTGCCTTTCTTCAATGTTTTAGAAGATGGACACAAGTAGCCAAACTCGTGCTCGTGCCACCGCTAGCGCTTCTTGGGCGATCACCCAGGAACGCATGGGGATACAGTTCAGGGATGAGGCCCATTGTGAACGCTTCAACAAGATCAAGAACCGCGAAGTGAAGGCCACCAATTGGGCTTGCCTCATTATATTGAACCAGCTCGGTATTTCTTTATGACTTTAATTTACTCTGCAATAGAGCTGGCCTGCAAAACTCTGTGTACAATGATGTACCTACTTATCGCCGCTTAACCATTGAATTCCTATGTTTGTTGCAAATCATCGTTAAACTATGACAGTGAGAGGATATTATTTCTTTCCGTCTAATGAACAACAACTGCACTTTAACATTAGATGAATGGTGTGCATGCTTTAATTTGCCAAACAATGATGTTCATGCTTTACGCGCATCCTTTACTGGCTTAATTCCTTCCCCCGATCAATACTATAATGGAATGAGCTTCATTAGTAGAGTGAATAAGGGGAAGAATATTCAACATCCTGCAATTTGCTATTTGTTCTATGTTATTGCTAACACCTTGCAGGAACGTAATGAGTTCACGAGACTCAACGAGGAGGACATCCTAGTCCTTGCAAAGGCTGCTTACATCAGCTACAACCTGTCAGTCAACTTGGGATCCATCCTTGTGTGGTACCTGGAGAACCAAGCCTCCCAAAGCCAAGGACCAATCACAAGAGGAGGCGTCATCACCGTGCTCACCACTGCCCTAGACATTGATCTAGGTGAGTTGCAACCCGTACTAGGTGAGACCCGTGTTGGTTTCTCCACCTTGCGGGCCTATGGGATGCTCACTAGGAGAGGTGGTGTTTATTACCTGCATATTGCTAGAGCTGGGTGTATCTACCCTGGTCCTTTTCCTAATGGTCTTTTCTCTATCGAGGAAGGACGTTTTCTATATAATGTACAGGTTGAGCAACACCAACCCGAGGAGGAAATTTCTGAAGAGGATGAGGACAAAGAGGAGCATCCACATACCAAGATTTCCAAGGACTTGGAGGGACTGTGGAGAGGATGCACAATCTCTCTTTGAACCTCCGAGAATCATCAACTAAAATCTCAACACAATTTGCGAACTGGAGTAACCACTCAATGATTTTGAAGGGCTTGCAAAAGCCTAAGCTTGGGGAAGCTTCCTGATGTATCTTTACTTGGCGTTCATTTGCTTTTATTTATTTCGAGGTTACGTTTTTTTTTGAGTTTATAAGCACTCGTGTTGGTTTCCCCAACACTTTATCTTTAGTTCTTTTTATTTTTCTTTCGAAATTTTCTAGCCAAGCTTTGCTGCCAATTTTCTATTATTTAAATTCCCTCTCTTAAAAATCCCAAAAAGATTTCTCCATTTTTCCTTATTTTCCCTCTTTCTTTTCTTTCTGCCTCGAGGTCTTCATATATTTGCAGGAGAGCGATCGACTTCGAGTTTCCAAGAAACAAATAAAAAAGGAAGAGAGAAGTGGAACCAAACATGAGAGGTATGCCTCATGACTCCCCACTTTTGAAATTTGAGAAACCAATTCTAGTTAGTAGAAAATGTTGAGATATTATATTCGTGGAGTGAGTCTTTGTATCATAGTAAGATTGTCGTTTGCATGGGTATTTAATTGGGCTCATTTTGTTCCAGCTCTCGTAGTTAACCAAGTCTTGCCTAAAATTTCTAAACAATTGTAATAAGAAAAAGTCTCACAATTGAAGGCTTGGGTGTTGTAGTGCTTAGTCTTGAAGGTTTATTTCTAGAGACACTTGACACCACTGAAAATGTTGACTGAATTGATAGCTCTCTTTGAAAGGATTTGTTCGACTGAATTAATGTTTAGCGGTTTTTGTGAGAATGCTAAAGTTTGACTTGTTAATCATAAGAATGATATAGCTTTACACGTGTCAAACTTCATGGGATGCCTACAACTCCGCTGGCCTACGAACGATCTTCATGGAGGAAACTCCTAGATTTCGGCTATGAGTTGATTAAACACTTGTAGCAGCAATGCTATAGTGGGTAAGATTCTTGGCACTCCCGGGTAGCTATAATCATGATGGAATCACTCCTCTGGCTATTATGAGAAATCATTATGCAAAAGGAACAAAACCTTAGTGATGCCACGAGTGTCCATCACAGCCCGATAAACTATTTTTTTTGGCATGCTCTAAATTACTTAAAAACTGAAATTCTTGAAGGACAATGAATAGAAAACTAGTGCTTGCAAAGTCTTGATTCATTGATGTGGGAGAATTGAGATAGTCTAGTGTATATGCTTTTCATGACAACTCTCACACTCATAATTTACATGATTATACTTTACTATTCAAAGGCAAGCCTATGAGTTGATTACTTGACTTGCAATAAAGTTTACTTATTTGAATCATCCATGTTTACAACAATTTTGATGCACTATAAGGATGCATGAAAACCGTATGATATGCTTGCCATTACTCTATATATGCTGAAGTTTTTCGAATTTATGAAGTGGAGGAAACATGAGACTACTAATCATGAGTAAGATCACCATCTCGTTATTTCAGTTTAAATGTTGAGTTCCTTTTTTATTTTGGTTTTCTTGCTCAGGGACAATCAAATTTAAGCTTGGGGAGGTTGATGCCTTTGAAATATAGCCATCTACGTCCACATTTAAACTAGATATTACTCATAATTTTGATGAAATATCTCTCTAAACCCTGCCACTAATGCTAATATTCAGAGGGGTATGCAATCCTTTCTTTTATATTTTTCCTACACAAATAATGTCGTTTAAAGGAGGAAATCACTACATTAAAGTCAAAGATATGAGATTTCCAACAACCAGAAGAAACCAGGAGCCGTAAGACGGAGGCAGATGCTTTAACGACTAACTATACGACCGGAGCATAAATTCGAGCCGTATAGCTCTGGGTGTATAGTTGCTGCCGCCACCGTTAGGTCAAACAGAACAACTTTCGTGAAGGAACCCCTACATAAATAAGCCTCGGGCGACGAGAAAACAAGCACACAGAAGCGAGACCTTGCCAAAAAGTCTCTGCCACAGATCACCAGCCGCCTCCAGACCTCCAAACCCTTCTCCATCTCCATAGCCATATTCCACCACTTGTAATAGTAGATCTTTTCTCTGATTGGCGACATTGTAAGACTATTTCTATCAATCTTATGATTTTCATTACAATGTTTGTGATTGTTGATCTCATCTCTATGTGTGAGTAATTCTCCTTGGGCTAAGGGCTTCGGCCTAGCCATGTAGCAATTGTGCATGTTATTTATCATAGATGGGATCGTGTATTAGTTTGTATGACATGATGATAATTGTATCCTCTCTTGCCTCAATCCAATGACTTGTTGGGTACCCAAGACCCCGAGGGTTGAGCCAGGCATAGGGAGTATGAGTGATGACTGATCTGCAGGTTGGGAACCCAAGTGACAGAAGGGGTAGTACGGCTGTATGTGAGGGATTTGCTTGTGATTAACGGTGACATCACTATGCATATCATTAGTTCTCTTTCTTCTATGGATGATACTAGTAGGTTATTGCTATAAGCGGTTGCAGAGGCAATAGCAATTATGGATGCACTGCCCACATATAATTTATCTTGCTCTAACAAGTACACGCATACTTTATTTCTATCTTTTATTTCCATAGGATGTTTTGCACAGCTACAGGTGAAACTGAACTCCCTAGATCCTCTCTCTCCATCATCGACAACAACAAAAAGACACAAGCTACTGGTCCAGTAAAAACACAAAAGGAATTCTATAACTCCTGAAGGTTCGTTACAGTAACTTCACTACGCATTCGCTTCCTGAGGATTCGATAACCTAGGTCTACTAGGGAAAAAGAAGCTATACTACATTCGTAATCCGAATCGAATGTATCAACGCACAGGCACGTTGCCATCTTCACTCTAGCGCCGTCGTCTGCGTGCACCATCAACGGCACCTCTTGGTGAGCACTACATACTCGCCCTCATCTCTGCCTACTCCTTGGCTACCGCCTTGCTCGTTGTAGCCGCGCTTTGACGCCCATGCGCACCACGTGCCTAGCCCGCTCGCTGCAAGCACCAGCAGTGTAGTCTTGCCCGCATGGAATGTCTGTTCCCATCGATGCCTTGGCCTCCTATGCACTTCTCCGGCTCCACACAACACACGCACACTTAGAGGATGTCACCATCTTCCTCCAGGATCAAACTATACCATAAGTCTCGACCTAAATCGCTCGTAATCTTCATGAGAAGATTAGCCCAGGATCTTTCTACCCGCACCATGAGCAAAAAATGGAATTCCCCTGTTCATCGAGTATTTCTGGCACCTACGGTCTTCCTCTGACTTTCCTCCAGTGAAGAAAGTTGTAGCCCTAGACCCCATCTACAAATCTGCTTCTTGTGGCATAGCTAAATTCACAGTGGTTCTCTCTCCATATTCAATCAAATTTGGGAGTAGCTAGGAGATTTTCGTGAATCAATTTTCATTCCGTCAGTTAGCAGCATACATAGTTTTGTAAATTGGCCCATGTAGTTCTTTTTTTCCCAAACCGCGGTCCTAGATCGCCCACGTGTTAGGGCGTGTTTGGTAGGCCGAATCCTTTCTTCTCACATCCAGCAAGAAGAAATAAGCCCGTTTGGTGTCTCACGGTGTGCCTGGGATTCGGCCCGCATGAGTCTTAAAGAAGGTCTCATCCTGGCTCCGGAGGAACGCCAAAATTGAGCGTTTCCACTGGGACAGGCCCTGGCGAGCGCAAGGGGAGAAATGACATGCGTGGGGAGGCAGCAGAGAGATGGTGGGAGCCGAAAGTTCGCAGTGCTGTATGGCGCGAAAAGTAGGATAACCTCCCTCTTATCCAACCACCTCATGCTAGAAGACGAATCCCTCTGCATTTTCCCCTTGTGCGGCGGCTTTGGCAGCGGCGGCAGCGATTTAGATCTCCAACAACAGTTGTTAAGCACTAGTCGTAGATCTATGGCGCGGGCTTCTCCCCCGTCCTCTTCTCCTCCTACAGCAGGTCCTCGCCATCCGCCACCATGAAGTTGAGAACTGCAGCCTTGCCTCCTCTCCAACTTGTTTACCTAGGTAGTTAGCTCAACATTGGGGTAGTACATACACAGTTGTTAAGCAATGCCACTCCATTTAAGGCCAACAATTGAAGGTTATCATCCATGAAGTTGCTCTAGTCACTGTGATTCAGGCATGGATGTTCCTGATCTACAAACGAGCGACTGGTAGGAATAACATGCCGGCAGTCAAATATTGTCCCCTAATGCAGCGCGACAAAGAGAGGATGGCTAATCTGAACTACATCTACAACAACAACAATGTGGAGGCTATCGCCATTCTTAGGATGAGAAGAGCCCCATTTAACCATCTTGTGCAGACATTCAGGTCTATGGGGTTGCTCAAGGAAAGTATCAACTACTGTATCAAAGAACATGTCGCTATGTTTCTTCATGTTCTAGGCCATAACCACAGATTCCAAGTGATTCACAGCACATGGAGGAGATCAACTGAGACAATTTCCCAGTATTTCCATCAGGTGTTGTATGTTGTTGGAGAACTCAGACATGAGATGATTAAGCCACCATCTGGTCAAATCCCCACGAAGATACATGGCAACAACAGTCGATGGATTCCCTTTTTCAAGGTGAGCAACTCTCTCATTTTCTATGTTGGATGAGTGTATTAGACTATCGGCTAACAATATTGTAATGCCAGGATTTTATTGGAGTAATTGATGGTACTCATGTCATGGCTAGAGTGCTGAAATCTGAGCAGGCTACATATAGGGGAGGAAGCACTTCCCTAGTAAGAATATGCTTGCGCCATTGATTTCGACATGAAGTTCACATATGTGCTTGCTAGCTGGGAAGGATCTGCACACGATGCGACGATTCTGGCTGACAGCCTTATCAGACTTGATGGCCTCAAGCTCCTTGACGGGAAATTCTACCTTATAGATGCCAGGTATGCCTACCGGCCTAGAATTCTGCCACCCTTCATGTCAACAAGGTAATATCTCAATGAGTTCTCTGCTAGGAACTACCCAAGGACTCTAGAAGAACTTTTCAACCTTACGCATTCTAGCCTTAGAGTCACGGTTGAGAGGGTTTTCACTGTTCTGAAGAACATGTTTAAGATCCTTGATCAGAAGCCTTTCCACTCTTTCCCCACCCAAGTTAAGCTTGTTCTTGCATGTTGCATTTTGCACAACTGGATCTTGTAATTCGGCGCCGGTGAGTACTTCCCAGCTGAGGAAGACGTAGTTCTTGATGACAACGACACTGACATTGGCCATGGGGTTACACAAAACGATTATGCTGCTTGGAAGAGCAGGAGACATCAGTGGGCGCTCGACATGTGGGCGACGAGAGGCAACTACATGATCTGAAGAAGATGATGATGGTTTGTTGATGAAGTGCTGGACTTGGTTCCATGAACAACCCCTGATGTGGGTGTTAAAATGTCATTTTCTAGTAGCTAGGTAATCTTGTGGTGAACTTGCAATTGCTAGTAGCTAGGTAACATTACCATGAATTCATATTTGCTGGTATCTAGGTTCATAATTTGGTACTAGTAGTTTAATTTGCCACTTGTTTGAAACTGCTATTTCAGTTTTCTGCCTATTTGATATTATGTGGTAACATCACCAGCTGTGAGAAGTGGTGAGCACACTTTGACATGAACAACCAAACATGCAGGTTTTTGCATCAAATGATAGAAAATCAGTTTTATTGCCAACCAAACAACTTGCCAAAATTGCTGGAAAACTAGATATGGGCAACCAAACGAACTGCCAAACTTGGCCCAAGCCCAATCTCCCCACATGCAACACCAGCCGAGTCAATTAGGAAAAACGAGAAATTTAGGACCGACCAACCAAACACGCCCTTAGCCGCCCGCTGGTCCGCGCATAGCAGTCCCACTAATAGCTCAAGGCCCACATGTCTTTGTCTATGGCTAGAACCCACTTAAGTAAGAAAAGTTTCCAAGACAATTTATAATTCAAATAAAAATCCTAAAATGAATATCTCTCTATCTATCTTCTATCTATCTATCTATCTATCCATCTATCTATCTATCTATCCATCTATCTATCTATACTATAATATTTCTTGTGGTAGGTTCGTCGTCTCCAGAATTTTGGTTCCGATTTTTTCTGGACTAATTTGCCCCTGAAAATTTGAAGGTATTACAAAGGCTGTCACCGCAAAGTCAAAGTTGGATGGTTCGTTCACCTGAACTCCGCTCGCTCCACCCGCGCCATGGCTGCCATCCCTCTCCCCGGCTCCTTCGCGGCTCCGCGTCGATCTCGAACCCCGACGCGTCCGTGGCGCCATGGCTATCGTCCCTCTCCCCGGCTCCTTAATTTACAGGATTATACTTTACTATTAAAAGGCAAGCCTATGAGTTGATTACTTGACATGGAATAAAGTTTACTCATTTGAATCATCCCTGTTAACAATAATTTTGCTATGCTATAAGGATGCATGAAACCCGTATGATATGCTTTCCATTACTCTATCTATGCTGAAGTTTTTCAGATTTATGAAGTGGAGGAAACATGAGACTATTAATCATGAGTAAGATCACCATCTCGTTATTTCAGTTTAAATGCTGAGTTCCTTTTTGATTTTGGTTTTCTTGCTCGGGACAATAAATTTTAAGCTTGGGGAGGTTGATGGCTCTGAAATGTAGCACTCTACGTCCACATTTAAACTGGATATTAATCATATTTTTGATCAAATATCTCTCTAAACCCCGCCACTATGTTTATATTCAGAGGGGTATGCAATCCTTTGTTCTCGTATTTTTCCTACACAGATAATGTTATTTAAAGGAGGGAATCACTACATTAAAGTCAAAGATACGAGATTTCCAACAACCAGAAGAAACCAGGAGTCATCCAACGAAGGCAGATGCCTTAATGACTAACTATACGGCCGGAGCAAAAAATCCGACTGTATAGCTCTGGTCTTATAGTTGGCGCTGCCACCGTTAGGTCAAACAGAACAACTTTCATGAAGGGACCCCTATATAATGAACCCTCAGGCGATGGAAAACAAGGCTCACCTCACCCTGAAGAAGCCAGACTCTGCCAAACAGCCGCGTCAGGACTCCAAACCCTTCTCCATCTCCATAGCCATATTCCACCACTTGTAATAGTAGATCTCTTCTCCGACTAGCGACATTGTAAGACTATTGCTATCAATCTTATGATTTTCGTTACAATGTTTGTGATTGTTGATCTCATCTCTATGTGTGAGTAATTCTTCTTGGGCTAAGTGCTTTGGCCTAGCCATGTAGCAATTTTGCATGTGATTTATCATAGATGGGATCGTGTATTAGTTTGTATGACATGATGATTATTGTATCCTCTCTTGCCTCAATCCAAGGACTTGTTAGGTACCCGAGACCCCGAGGGTTGAGCCAGGTATAGGGAGTATGAGTCATGACGGATCTGCAGGTTGGGAAGCCCAGTGACAGAAGGGGTAGTACGGTTGTATGTGAGGGATTTGCTTGGGATTAACGGTGACATCACTATACATATCCATTAGTTCTATTTCTTCTATGGATGATACTAGTAGGTTATTCCTATAAGCGGTTGCGAAGGCAATAGAAATTATGGATGCACTGCCCACATATAATCTATCTTTCTCTAACAAGTACACGCACACTTTATTTCTATCTTTTATTTCCATCAGATGTTTTTACATAGCTACAGGTGAAACCGAACGCCCTAGGCCCTCTCTCTCCATCATCGACAACAACAAAAGATGCAAGCTACTGGTCCGTTAAAGTAACTTCACTATGCATTCGCTTCCCGTTGATTCGATAACCTAGGTCTACTAGGGAAAAAGAGCTATACTACATCCGTAATCCGGATCGAAGGTATCACTATCCTCAAATGATCAGCATGCGCTTCTTTATCCTTTGAATATATCAAAATATCATCGATGCACACTATGACAAACTTGTCCAGATATGGCATAAAGATCTTGTTTATCAGATTCATAAAATTGATGGTGCATTAGTTAACCCAAAAGGTACGACTAGATACACATGATGTCCATACCTTGAAACAAATGCTGTTTTTGGACCATCTTCCTGTTTGATTTTGATTTGATCATAGCCTGATCTCAGATAAATTTTGGAAAACACTTCAACTCCCTTGATGTTGGGGATATACTATATGGGTATCCTCATAGCATGTCACCAATCCGCCTAACCCTGGTGGCCCATAGATGGTAGCAAGGCCTATGGCCCGCTGGGCGGCCCAGTTAGACGGATACTGAAGGGAGGCCCATGTCAGATTAAGGAAGGCTATGAAGGAGAAACCGACGTACGCGGAGCCTTGGTGTACAAGACACAGAAGACTAGTTCATATTAGTCTAGGACTCTTTACCTTGTCCGGCAAGGACCTTTCCCTATAAACCCTAGGGCATGGCGCCTTTATAAGCCAGCCTGCGGGAGCCTTTAGGGCAATGATTCATAACACCCTCACATAGCAAACCAATCTCTGTAACTCAGCGTATTGCCATTATAGTGATTTATAGCAGGAGTAGAGTTCCACCACCATTGTGGGAGTTGAACCTGGGTAAGCTGTGTTACCTCGTACCCGCCAACTCTCCGCCTTACCCCACGTCTCTAAACACGCACTGTGAGGACCCCTCCACGGCGTACTCATCGGCAATACCACGATAGTTGGCGCCCACTGTGGGGCAAGAGGCGCTTCAAGCTCTACACCGGGCAAGGTCCAATCTCTTCGCGGGAATCAGCGATATCGTAGCCATCGGTTGCGTTCTCTTCTCCGGAAACGTCCTGATCGTTCCTCCAGATGAGTTTTGGGTGCCGGTGAAGATGAACCCCACACGTTGCTCCATCATCCCCTTCGGAGACATGCACATCTTCATCAGCGAAACTAACTCGGGTCCTAGCTCCTATGAAGTCGTAAACTCGTCAAGCCCCGCACGGACCTCCTATGAGCAGGACACGTTTGCAGAAGGATCTGGGCCATACCTCTCTTTGGAGTATGGTGGCTCGGATCAGGAAATTTCAAGGCCCACCCAAACTGCCCCTGTGCAGGATATAAAGGTGGAAGGACCCTGCAAATCCGCTTGGCCTCCCCGAGCATTAGAGATGCGCATGTCACACTTTGTTTGTGTCGTCACCATCTTCGATCTAGCCAGATGCATTCAAAAGGATGGAGAACCTCCCTGCGAATACCTTGCCAGATGGACGAGGGTGAGGGAAAACCTAAAGGGAGACCACGCCGACGAGCTTGTGTACCACTTTGTGGAAGGGCTCACGCCTGGGACACTCCTTGGGCATACCCTCCGAAGGCAGCAAGCCGCAGGTCCTCTCACCCTTGGTGAGCTGGTTGCCATCGTCAACGAATACGCGGATGCCCACGAAGAAGCCATGATGGCAACCGATGTCGTAGCCAGAGGAGGAAACAACAACAATGGCCCACCTCCATCACCCTCCACATCCGCCATTGCCAACACCGAAGCCAACTCCGACTCTGTCCCCGACGCACTTTATATGGACATCAGTATGGATGCCGGTGGCTCGAACGCTAACTCGGAACAATACGACACTGTTATGAGGGATATTGAGTAGGAGATCGAGAAGGAGGAGCGTGCCGAGAATACCAACACTTCCCACCAGGTGCTAGTTGCCATTGGGAGTGTGATGGAAGAAGATGGACAGGAACGGGGATGTGAGAGAACTCCATCCACGCTAGCGGTCACCAGAGCAGCAGCTAAGCAAGTCGCCGAGCCTCCGGCTCCGGCCAAAGCTCTGCCTCCTTCGGTTACCCACCCACCAGCAGTGCAGGAACTTACCATGGCCCCTAATACGGCCTGACAATCGAAAACCAGCCGCCAATGCCACCATCAACGTCTACAGCCAGCAACCCATTGGCCACTCCCGCCGACAAAGCAATCTACGACGCACTTCTTATTGAACCATTCACTGTCGCCCATATCCCTAGTGTTATAGAGCTTGATGAGAGGCCTGCGGAAATATTGGCAGAGGCCAAGTGCATCGCGGAGCAAGGCGCTAAGCTGGACGAAGACATGGCTAAGGCACAACAATCCATTAAGGCGGCAAGAGCTATGGAGGCCGAATACAAGCAATTGTTGTTAATGCATAAAACAAAGAAGGTACCAGCTCATGTCGTCGAAGATCCCGATGTTCGGCGAGGCTTGGGATTTAATAGGTCTAAGCTGACAAAAGCCAACCCTTACATAGATTTAGAGGGGAGGCAAGTCATGCCAACTTGCTCTCAACATTGCCTTCGCCAAGACCCTCTTGGAGCAAGACAGGTCGCCAGAAGCAGTTGCTTAGGTGTACGACCTTGTGGCTAAGGCATACAAGCAACAGGAAAAGGCCGCCTCGCAGAGGCTTGAGTACAACCCAGAGCTTTGTCAGTCAACCCTGAACAGCCGTAGAAGGCCAAAATCTCCCTGTGACGAGGGATCACATACAGGCTCCACAGAGAAAAGACGGAGGGAGGCACGCAACAGGATTGACGCTATCCCTATATACTCCGACGATGGAGAAAAGGCTCGTCCCCACCTCTTGCCACCTCCACCACCATCTCGGCGTCAGGAGGAACCAGAGCCGTGCCACTGCACAAGCATGCCACCTCCAAGGCTTGTCCCCACCGTTGTTATACGCGATCAGGGCGAACAACCTCGACATGCCGGAGAGCACAGCAGCCATGACGGACACAGAAGTAGGTCCCACAAGGAACCGCCACGTCTGACAAGCAACCGCTACAGGCGTGAGGAATCGCAGGAGGCACACATCAAGAGAGCTAACCCACCGCCTCCATCGCCACCTAGCAGCCATCATGTCGGAGGACACGGAGGATCTCATAGATCGCGCCACAACTCTCCTCCCCATGATGGCAAAGGGAAGCAGCCAGGGCCATGCGATGCACGTACACGACTGGACAAGATTCCAGAAGCTCAGGAGCTCCCATACCTTGGGCCACGTTGTTTTGGACCAATCATACGGGCCACAACCTACCCCAAGGGCCTCCAGATAGACAAAACCATCAAGCCATACAACGACACTGCCAGGCCGGCAATGTGGTTGCATGACTACATCGAAGTGATCCACATCACAGGGGGAAACCCCAACATTGCCGTCTAGTACCTTCCACTTATGTTGACCGGCATCGCCCGGCAATGGATCGACAACTTACCGGAGAAATCAATATGCAATTGGTTGGACATGCATGAATCATTCACCAAGAATTTCAAGGGTACGTACAAACGTCCCTATACTGTTGGAGACCTACATTGTTGTGTGCAAGAAAAGTATGACACCTCCGGTGCCTACCTCTCTCGCTGGATGGATATGAAAAATTCCTGCACAGGGGTACACGAATAGACCGCTATGGCTGCCTTCGTAGATGGTCTGGAAAAGGGTACTTTGCTCTGGCATACGTTGAAACGAAAGCAAGACAACAATGAGCTCAAATTGAACACAATGATCACCATGGCTAGCAAGTTCGCTGCTGCTGATTACGACGCGTGTGGATAGTTGCCGGCAATAGCAATCCCTACCCAGGCTAGGAAGAACAACAATAACAAGCGGAAGAATCCACCCGAAGAGAAGCAAGTAGCCGACATGGTCGCCGCAACGTTCACTAGCAGAGGCAATGTCGGACAACGTGGATGTGTTCGGGGGCTAGGAGTGGCCAGCAGAGGAGTGACACTACACCCTCAATGCCCCGCGTTCCCCAAACGTACGAGGAGTACCGCGATATGCCGTGTTTCTTCCACCTCGACGCCAATGGAAAATCCACCCACACCAATCGCCAGTGCAAGTTTGTCAATGATCTCAAGGAAGACCCTGAGTCCGGCTACAAACGAAGTCAGAAAAACAGAACCCACGGAAAAGACAAAGGGAAGAAGAAGGAAGAAGAACCCAAGGAATCATGTGATATGGATGAGGACGTGGACCCAAAATCTTCCAACAAGGGAGAGGATAAAGGTAAAAATCCCTTCGAAAAGAAGGATCCATGTTACCACACCTTCCTTGGCACACCTTCATAGGGTACTCTCTGAACTTACATTCCATCATACATCACATCGACTCTCCGCCAAACCACCGAGCTTGCCACCCTTGTAACTCACTGGATAATACAATCTAGCAAGAGTTGGTCTTTATCCTACGGGGGTCCAAACCTGGGTAAACCCCTGTGTCTTTTCCCTCATCTCGCTCCACAAATGGCTACCCGCTCTTTCCCCATATCCTTGCAATTGATACCCTTGGTAGCGAATGCCGTGGTCATTCCCACGACATTGATTAACAAGATGATCAAGGTTTCCTGATCCTGGACATTATATGTTGTTAATAACGAGGTCACAACATTGGTGGAATGATGTGATGAACATTCATTCAATGTATAGCATTACGATCAAAGTCATTATGTTTATATTGCTATAACATCATACGAAGCAATCCTAGTCCTTAAACCATGAGATCATGTCAATCACTAACACTAGAAGAGTATCTTGATAACATCAAACGTCACACCATGATAGGGTGACTATAAAGGTGGGTTCAGTGCTACAAAGGTGTTATGTAGAGGCTCATGGATCAAGAGTAGGATTTATCCATCCCGATGATGGATAGATATACTTTGGCCCTCTCGATGATATCGCACTGAGATATTGCAAGCAAGTGATGTGATCATTAGAATGTTATATCATGGGAACGAGAATAGAGTGCATGTTGGCAAAAAGACCAAACTAGGTATGGAGATACCGATGATCAAATCTCAGACATGTAATATATCGCAAGATAAAGGGATTTATTTACTAGCGTTAAAGGTTCTCACGATCACAGAAGTCATCGTTGAATGTGTGGGAGTCAATATGGATCTCCAGGTCCTGCTACTAATTATTGATCAGAGAGGGGTCCCAATCATGTCTGCATTATTCGTGAACCGTAGGGTGACAAACTTAAGGGATACCAACACCATTTTGTGCAAATGTCTTCCAAACGAAAGAATTCCAAAGCGCTGGAATCATTTCAATGAACATCGTAATTTTTTCGGGTAAAATTGCTGAAATTAGTTCTACATGTGATATTGAAATGTTGCAAGGTGTTTATGTGAATGTTTTATTAAACAAAATTATGAATAAAATAAATAAAAGCGTTTTATTAAATGAGAGTTGCATTAAATTTGGTGAAAATTTAATACATGTGGTTAGATGTGTGAGTGGAGGCAGGTTTATGTGAGTGGAGCTTCCACCCACGTGAATGAAGGAAGAGGTGAGGGCACCTCCATGGCCGCCTTCCATGGGAGGGGGCTACCCCCTCTCCCTATAAAAGGCCCCCTCAAAGCACACCTCCTCGTGAAGGATCTCTCTCCCCCTCTAGAATTATTTCACCATGGTCTCGGATTAGCGAGATACATGTTCCCGGTGGAATTTTGTCTGGAAGGAGTTGCTGCTTCCACTGCATCGCTGGAGCGAGGAGATGGAGGTTGTTCGGTAGACCAGAGGTGTGTGCGATCACGGACGCGCTGCTGATTTGCAGTGCTGGACTTCTTCTCGATCCTGAGATCGGCAAGCGTTCGACTATATCATCCACGAGTTCAACCTTGTTACAGTTTTTTGGTCTACAAGGGTATATTCTCTATGGATGTATATCCACCCATTGCTTGTATCTTGGTGCTTAGTATTTCCCATCATAGGAACTTTTTTATTTTCTCTGCTGCGAACCCAACAGTGGCATCAAAGCCTTATATATGCGTAGATATTTTGCACGGGTAGTACACATATGAGTATGTGGGAGATGATGATCATGTTATTGTTTCTTATATGTATTTTGGATATTGGTGGCATAGTGGGATGAAGCGGCCCAGACTAACTTTACATGTCCTCGCACATGAGACTTGTTCCACGATTGACATGCAACTAGTTTTGCATAAGTGGCTAGCGGGTGTCTGTCTCTCCTACTATAGTCAATATCTGATTTACAATGAGTTGCTAATAATTTGGTTATCATCGTTGTGGTTCCAGGTTCGTAGGTAAGACTAGTTCTATCTTCGAAATCCCTAAGCCACGTAAAACTTGCAATGGATAATTAGAAGCGTCTAGTTTAGATTGTTGCTGGGTTGGTGTCATGATATGGTAATGTTGTAACTTGATGTATAGTCGATACTCTAACAGCACATCTAACGTGTAAGTTTCATAGACCTTGACCTTACACACAAAGGAATGATAAAGATCATACCACGATGCACATGATAGTGATCAAATACACGAACCATATCATTTAACTTTATGCATATGATTTTTGCATCTTATATTGCTTATTTGAAGTTTTAGTACCATCATAATATGATCCCTCATTTAAATATCAAGATAAAAATGTGTTCTTTTTTAGTATGCACCGTTCTATGGATCGTTGTTTCAAGGCATCACGTGATGATCGGGTGTTTTTGATTCTACGCTTTCATACAACATGTGTAAGATAGTTTTACACACGTGAGTACTAAGGTTCTTACTTTAAGAGCTTACCATGCACAGACATGGCATCGGAACACAGAACGAAAGGTTAAGCATGAATTATATAGTTCATATGATGCCCATATGGATGCTCGCCTTTAAGACTACACCGACTCACGTGATGATCGGACTTGGTGTAGTGAATTCGGTTCACGTAATCTTACTACTTAAAAAAGACAATCCGTTCCGTGGTCGACTGATACGTCAAAATTTTCGTCTGCACGCTTCGTCCTTCGTCCAACCCCATTCGTGCAATGATCGGTCGAAGGGTTTTTGCATTTTAGTCCCCCCAGTTCCATACCTCCTCCTCCATCATCCACCAGCGCCAACTATGCCTCCGCCATCAGGACCAAGCTCGTCGCATACGCCTTCAGGGGCGATATATGGGGCTCTACTACGGGACTTGTCATGGGCGCGCTCATTGCCGTCTGCCCGAGTTCATCTCCCCCGCACCGTATCCGCCTCATACGAGGCGTCGTCATCTGCGCACTGCTGCTTGCCTTCTTCCTGTCCGTGCATGCCGTCAACACGGGATCGACGCGCTTGTGCGCGCGCCACCGCTGCTGCTCTTCCTCGTCGACCGTGAGACCTCCTCCAACCACACCTGATGCCCTGGTAGTCAACCCCATCCCATCCCCTCCTCCCCTTCCTCTCTCGATCTGAAACCTATGCCGCTAACGCGAACCAATTCAATAACCAGACCGCAACATGGTGTAGCCCGTGATCTATGAGAAGCTAGAGGCGCTGGGCGGTGGCAGGGACGTGCTGCTCCTCCACGCGCTGGTTGGAGACAAGCCTACCTGGTGGGACCTGGCCCAACAGTGGAGAACGGGAGCCCTCCCTTTCTTACGGAGCATCATCGGTCGTAGAGGACGAGGGCCAGATCGAGGAGAAAGAAGAGGCTGTCGTCTCCTGCACTCTGGACCAGGGAGTCGTCGCCAACCATAAACCGGATGCACACTTCCTGCACAGGAGATCGACGAGCTACCGTGGCGGCTGATCTTGTGCCATGGATCTCTCTCTCTCTCTCTCTCATGTCAATTCCATTTGGATTTAGCAAATCTACAGCAATCAAATCATTTTACATGTGTTCTGAATTTTTTCTCAGTGAATATTTCGTCACAAGATGTAGAGGAATGGAAGCATGGTTTCAGAATTTTTGTGCTTAGTCTGCACTTTGATCAGTAGATGCAGACGAATTGAACCATTTGCCATGTAATATGTACTCCGAATTTTGTAGAAAAGGTAGCATCTACATGAATCTGAGATTTCAATCGGTGCCAGGATGACAGCAATCGTACCACAACATATTTTGTATAACTGTAGCAACTGTGTTAGGTACATTCATTTTATGTTCCGACACCTCATGCGTTTTTTCTCTTCTTTTTTCAATTATTTTTTCTCAACTTGCGGGACATGATTTATTTTAAAGCATACATTATACAGGAGCTATATGAAGTTTAAACCAATGCAACGTCCTATTCTTCTAGGTGAGAATAAAGCCATGTTTATTTTGTGAAGTTTTCCTGATCTCTCTGTAATTTTTTTCAAAATTCAGTTGAGATTTCTAAAATGTTTTTGTTGGTCTTTGTGAAGACTGAAGACACGCATGCCTCTTGGTTTTATAAATCAAGCAAAGTGAAAAGGTTCACGGGTGGTTTTTATTGTTGATGTTCATTCTATGAATTACTTATATAGGGAAGGAATCAATAATAGGAGTTGAGAGCCAGTGATTTTATTCATGTCTGACGATAGTATCATCCCTGTTTCACTTTCTGTTAGTACTAAATAACATGAATACTAAACTGAAGTAGTTTATTCAGTCATGCGAACGAGTCAGTATTTTCATATTTGCTAGCATGGATGTTTTCTTCTCTACAGCGGCGTTCGAGCTTGAAGATGAGACCCGTGGTTACTGGCCCTTCTGCAACAGAGGTAGGTACTTGCCCCTAACACAATTGCATATATTTTTCTCTGAGAAACGAGTAAGTTTATTAGCAAAATCACAAGTGCGAGCTTGCAAAGCTGTGTCAATTTTTTATTCATCCATCTGACATCTATTCTTGCTATTAGTTATGTTTTTCATAAACAAATAGTTTTCTTTTGTGTCAATAGACTCGATAGAAGTAATGTGAAATGGGATAGTGCATAATTAGATACATTTGAAGGATGGACTACTTGCATATTAAATAATATAAGGAAGCCATGCTTTTTGACCTAGATTGTTTTTATATCGTAATTTTGTTCAGTGCAGCAATTATATGACAAACACATCTAAGCATTTCAAAAAGCATCCAATATTTGTAGTGTCACCCATCCATATCTTACCTTTTGCATTTGGTTATGTTTAATAGGTTTTCATGGCTTTAAGTAATTGCTCATTTTTTCTGTCTGATGATTGTGTCTTGCATTAACCGTCGAGTGTTCACCCAATGGAGGGAAAAGGAAAAATGTTATATGTTGATGTCAACCAACAAATTATCCTATCTTGGCTGCTCTACAGTTAAGTACTTCTTCTGCATTTATGTGTGTGTGTGTGTGTATATATATATACACACACACTGTTAAGATGATTTCTACATTGTTCTCCCTACATGGTTTGTAGTCAGCCTAAAGTGATGCATGTATGTCCGGTGCAAGTTCAGCTCCATAAGAACTATTTGGTGCGTCCCAGTCTACTTGTTATAGATAATAGGTTTCTGATTTGATAGAATTTATGAATGCCTTTGCTTATATAATGTATATTGTCCTTCAGTATGAGTAAAATTTAACAAATCTTACCATCTTTAAGACTGGTGTTCTCAATTTGCATTGGTCATTTCATCCGATTTAGTAGGCCGGTGTTAAATAATGAGCAATCAGTTAATTCAAGTTGAAGTTAAATCTATTAACTCCATGCAGTTGTTGATCAATCTAAGAACAATACATTTGATCTTCTTTGCATGCACTCCATACGTATTTCACCATCCAATATTTCAGAATCTTACTCACTTTTGTTCATCAAGTATTATTATTATCTTTCCTCAGATTTCATACTTTTTTCATTTGACCTTCTAATGCATGTCATAACATTTTATTTTTATTAAAAAGGGTGATATTCAAACTTTATTTATGAATTTATAAAATAAAGAATACTCACTTGTTTAGTTCATTTTAACAATTAAAATGAATGAAAGGTGGGGTGGAAAATTTATTTAAATCTTAAAATTCATGGATGTTCACTTCTGCAATTGACCCTTTTCTAGCCTTCTGATCGAGTCGATTAAGCTAGATAGCAACATTGCACTTGGCCACTTTTATTAAATTGGATATCTGAATCATGACATTATTATAACAAGCATATCATAATGATATATCCATATTCCCAAAAGTTTTGAACGTTAGTTTCTGGACATTGCTGCATATGTAAGAGTCTTAGCACATGGTTGATTGTATTTGGAGCAAAAGAATAAATTGTTTATTATTTCTTTATTATCATATTCACTCTGTCATTGATGCCTAACGGTGTAACCCCGTTCTAATCAAACTTGTTCATCGAACAACTTCTTTTGTGGTCTTCTTAAGTTTCTGGCGGAATGAAAATACAACATGCATGTTGGTCTAATTGCAAAGGAACAAGAGGAATTACTCCACATGTGACGAACAAAGAAGCCCCCGTGTTGCCTCCCTGAGGCGGCTTTGGCGAAACTCTAGGTTCCCCCGCCTCCACCTCCCTCCACCCTCCTGCATCCCCTTGCCGCCGACCGGATGAGGCCTCCGTGCAAAGCATGGGCAGCGGATGGCAGTAGCGCGGTCACTCTCTCTCTAGCGGCAGTCTCCCGTAGTAGATCGGCATTGAGGATGAAGACCTGGCCCTCCCTCTTCCCCTATGGCAGCGCAGGTCCCGTGGCTCGGTGGAGGCTCTCAGGGGGACAGTGGGACGTGCGGTGGTGTGCGGCCACGCGATGGTGAGGAGCTGGGTGTAGATGGCGGTCGAGCGGACACGATCTGGGCCTTGTCCGGGATTCGAGGGGCATGGATGTGGGGTCGGTTCCTGGAGCGAGGTGGCCGGGCAGTGGTGCAGCACAGGAGATAGACTGCATGGTGCGGAAGGAGTGGCTGATGCTAGAGGTCGTGGTCGGGGTGCTGCTTGCGTTGTTCGGCAGGGCATGTGGCCAGGGATGGGTCTCTCGCGCTTTGCTAGCCATGCACAGCTGTGACGGAGGAAGGAGAATGGCCAGTGGCGCTAAAATGGCCAGAGCATCCAATGCAGGCGAAGAAGAGGAGTAGGTGTTGCATCCTCCTGTTCTTGCGCGAGAGGAATGGCACTGTCGTTCAGTGCAGGAGAATAATGACACATCTGGTGTTGTATCCTCCTACCGGTGTGGAGAGGATGGAGAGGTTGTCTGGCGTTGCTGTAGAGTGTGGCGGGGTGATATGGTGGTGGCTGGAGGGAGATGAATAACACCATTGCGGGTTTCACATCCTTTAGTTGGGAGACAAATGGTGCGGAGCGGGTGTTGCATCCTCTTGAGGGGAGACGAACGGCACTTTGCGCGTGTTGCATCTCCCAAGGAAGAGGAATACTACCTCCGTCCCAAGGCTTAAGGCATATAATTTTTTGAAAAAATCAAACTATGTGAAGTTTGACCAAGTTTTTAGAAAAAAATATTAATATTTACAATATGAAATATATACCTTGGATACATCATCAAACATATTTTCATGTGTTATCTAGATAATTTCATAGTTTTTGATAGTTTTTTCAAAAAGTTAGGTCAAACTTTCTATAGCTTGACTTTAAAAAAAATTATATGCCTTAAGCCTTGGGACGGAGGGAGTAGCATAGTTGTGGTTGTTGCATCCTCCTATCCAGTGCGGGGAAGGGGAAGAAGGGTTGGCAGTACGTCAGGATTGCAGGGAGGTGAGCTGGGCCGTGGAGGCATGGGCAACGAGGATGGCTTGGAGGCTGACCATTTACTTGTTGGGTTTGTGTGGGTGAGACTACCGGTGAAAGCCGTACTCCGGTAGTGATCGGAGTCACCGACAGTGGTGTCTATGGGCGTCTCTTCCTTGTTGAAGGCGTCGATGTAGCATTCCCCACTTGCCTTTCCTGATTTGCTCTAGGGTATAAACCCGAGATTTGGTCTTCTAGATCGGACGGTGGCTGCGCTAATCGACGTTGCAATCCCTCTTGAGGGCATCATCTTGAAGTTGGTCCATGGTCAGAGGGACGTGTGGTTCGTGAGGGTGGTCGTATGCTTAGGTGTGGCTTACCTTTGTTCAGGTTTTGGCCTGGTTTTCCTCTAATAAACCCAGTAGTGTGGATCTTTTGACCGATCTCTATCTATTCAATGGTTTTAGCAGTTCTCCTTCTAACATTAAAAAAACAATGGAAATGACAAATGGAAGACTTGTGGTGATTTGGTGAAAGTCTTCCAGCATGGACCACAACACAATCTACTTTTTCAGATTTTTATGTCTGATATTATCTGATATGTATCTGAAGTTATGAGTTCATAGCGCAAATGATTATTCTGATATTGGTATTTTTTTGTATAAATTTGTTATGCAGATCCAATCATCCCCAAGGAGGTAGTTGGAAGATGATAAACCACTGCATTGTCGACTTCAACCTTTTGAAAAAGTAAAGGATGTTCAGTACTATCATTTTATGTTCTTGTCTTTAGTTCCCCGAATGTGAGATGAAATTAGTTTATCTTTGAATTTGGTTTATAAAAGCTTCCCATTGATATTGTGATTATTATTTTTCGGTCACATAAGAGTAATGAGTTAGGTTTAATTCCTTCAAAAAATAAGGAGGCAAGGGCAAGTAAATTCCCTCATGTTCATGGTCCATATTGAAATGATCATTGGTTGTTTATGGTCAGGCAAAACAAGAAACTAAGGTTGGAGCGCCTGCAGATAAATGTGGGGACACACAACACAATAATAAGTAAGGTGTAAAATGTAGGGATATAAACCAGCTATGCTATTAATCATCTACGTCGAGAAAGAGTAGTTTCTCTTTCTCGTGTCCTCCCTGATAAGTTGATCGAGTATGCCAATTCAGTTTATGTGAAAATTTTTGGTCTCATTACATGTGATTCAGTCGAGTCTACATATGGTTGAATTCATTAGATTTCTTACTTTCTCGTGGCCTCCCATGACCATTTTTATTCCCCACGGTAACGTCGTGTGTGCGAGAGAGACTACAAAATACAAAGACAGTGTTGCAAAGTACGATGACTGTTATTGGATTGGAGTGACTACGAAGCATATAGTGTCATTTTTATACATCATTGTCATTCCTTTGAAGTGAGAGCAATGATCAAGAGCATGATCGTTAGTTCGAGACAAACACAAGCTACATGCTTTCTACCTTTGCTTGATTGTGTTACCTTTGAAGTATTGATTAAAATGCGTCTTTATTTTGCATATACTCCACACTACTTGAATATGCTTGTGCATTATGTTTACATCTACTGGCTCGGAAAGAAAATTCGATAGCCCGTGGCATCGCATGGGCATTTTACTAGTCACCAAAAAGACACAAGGGATGTTGTTTTTAAGTGGGAGTTCATTTGTAAGTGGGAGTTCATTTTACTAGTCACTGCTGCACAGAAGCAATATGTGCTAGAAGCGCCGCTAGGCCCCCCACCAGCTCCTGATGCCCCTAACAAGGAAACAAACGTCTATTTGACTCATCAAGAGGACCATAACTTAGTTCATTGTAGCATACTGTATGGGCTAGAGCCAGAACTTCGAAAGCATTTCGAAAATGGCAATGCCTTTGATACAATGGGTGAATTAAAAATGATTTTCGATACCCATCCTGCCGTAGAGAGTTAGAATGCTTCGGAAAACTACTTTAGCTGCATGATGGAAGAGAACAACTCCATTAGTGAGCATGTACTCAAAATGTCTGGGTACACCGATAAGCTTATGTCCTTGAGAATAATGATTCCCATTGACTTAGGCATACATCGTGTTCTATAATCTCTGCCACCTAGCTACAAGAGCTTCATGATGAAATATAACATACAGGGCATGCAAAAGTTTCTCCCTAAGCTTTTGCCAATGCTTAAGACTGCATAAGTGGAGATCAGGAAAGCGCATCAAGTGTTTATGATTAATAAGACCACCGATTTCAAGAAAGACAAGAAGGGTAAATAGAAGGGAAATAAGGGTGGCAAATCTGTTGCTGCGCCTGAAAAGAAATCTCGAGTTGGCCCTAAATCTAATACCGAGTGCAATTATGGTAAGGGGACTGGCCATTAGAAGCGCAACTGCCCAAAGTATTTGGCGGACAAGAAGCCTGACAAGGCAAACAAAGATATATGTGATATACATGTTATTGATGTGTACTTGACTAGTACTCGCAGTAACACCTAGGTATTTGATATTGGTTCAGTTGCTAATATATGTAACTCCAATCAGGGGATTGGAACAAGCGACAACTAGCAAGGGATGAGGTCACGATGCGTGTCGGCGATGGATCAAGAGTTGATGTGATCGCTGTCAGGACGCTACCTCTCCATATGCCGTCGGGATTAGTGATAAATCTAAATAATTATTACTTGGTGCCTGCACTAAGCATGAACATTGTATCCGGATCATGTTTATTGCAAAGTGGTTATTCCTTTAAATCCGAAAACAATGGTTGTTCGATTTATATGGATAATATCTTTTATGGTCATGCACTTGTGATCAATGGTTTATTTCTATTAAATCTCGATAGTACTAATACACATATTCATAATGTTTATGCTAAAAGGATTAAACTTGATGATGATATATCAACATATATGTGGCACTGCCATCTAGGTCATATTGGCGTTAAACGCATGAAGAAACTCCATTCTGATGGACTTTTGGAATCACTTGATTTTGAATCATTTGATACATGTGAGCCATGCCTTATGTGCAAGATGACTATAACTCCATTTGCTGGTATAATGGAACGGCCGACATATTTATTGGAAATCACACATACTGATGTATGTTTTCCAATGAGTGTGTCGGCGCATGGTGGATATCATTATTTTGTTACTTTCACGGATGATTTGAGTAGATACGAGTATATCTGTTTGATGAAACACAAGTCTGAAACCTTTGAAAAGTTCAAGGAATTTCAGAGTGAAGTGGAAATTTTTTTGTGGTATGACCGTGGAGGAGAGTATCTTAGTTATGAGTTTAGTGCACATATGAGAGACCGTGGAATAGTTTCACAACTCATGCCTGCCGGAACACCCACAATGTAATGGTGTGTCGGAACGTCGTAATCGTACTTTATTGGATATGGTTCGATCTATGATGTCTCTGACTGACTTGCCATTATCATTTCGTGGTTATGCACTAGAAACCGCTGCATTCACTTTAAATCGGGCACCATCTAAATCTGTTGAAACGACACCGTATGAATTATGGTTTGGAAACAAACCTAAGCTGTCATTTCTTAAAGTTTGGGGA
Source organism: Avena eriantha (assembly GCA_910589775.1). Classification (NCBI taxonomy): domain Eukaryota; kingdom Viridiplantae; phylum Streptophyta; class Magnoliopsida; order Poales; family Poaceae; genus Avena; species Avena eriantha. Next base: position 161,132,330 of record OU342745.1, read on the forward strand.
TGCGATGTTTATGTGAAGAAACTTGAACATCATAAACTCGAACCCAAAGCAGAAAAGTGCGTATTCAAAGGATACCCTAAAGAAACAATTGGGTATTCCTTCTATCATAGATCTGAGGGCAAGCTTTCTATTGCCAAGAATGGATCCTTTCTAGAGAAAGAGTTTCTCGCGAAAGCCATGTGTAGCCGGAAGGTAGAACTTGAAGAGGTTATTGGGGTCTTGAAACGGCGAGTGGCACAACGCCGGAAACTATTCTAGAGTTGACTTCACCGAATGAAGAAGGAACTAATTATAATGATCATGAATCTCCGAAAGAGGACACTACGAACCTCGCATGTCAAGCAGGACACGTCCAACTCCTGAACTGTACGGAAATCCTGTTATGAATTTCATGGTTGATGAAATAGATGACGCTGCGACATATGAAGAAGCGATGATGAGCTTGGATTCCAACAAATTCCTAGAAGCCATGAAATCCTAGATGGAATCCATGTACAAAAACCAGGTTTGGACCTTGGTGGAATTACCTCACGACCGAAAGGCCGTTGAGAATAAATGGATTTTCAAAAGAAAAACTCAAGTTGATCATAATGTGACCATCTATAAAGCTCGACTTGTCGCAAAGGGGTTTCGACAAATTCAAGGAGTTGACTACGACGAGAGATTCTCGCTCGTAGCAATACTAAAGTTGGTTCGGATTATGTTAGCAGTTGCTGCATATTTCGATTATGAGATACGGAAGATGGATGTCAAAACTGTGTTCCTCAATGGTAATATTGAAGAAGAGTTGTATATGATACAACCAAAGAGTTTTGTCGATCCTAAGGATGCTGAAAAGGTATGGAAACTTCAGTGATCCATCTATGGACTGAAGCAAGCATCCCTGAGTTGGAATCTCCGCTTTGATCAAAGAGTTTAGATTTGTCCAAACTTCTGGAGATTGGGAGCAATGTGGCATTTTTCTGATATTATATGTGGATGACATATTACTGATTCGAAATGATATAGATCTTTTAAATAGTGTTGAAAGTTATCTAAACAACAAATGACGTGGGTAGACCCTACAGGTACTCGAGCTTGGTATATACGGCCTGAATACATAGAGGCCCACGGTGTCGCCAAGGCCCAAATGAAGAACTCGAGTAACTTACGAACTCTCGATTGCTTGAAGATCAAGAAGAAGCTAAAGATAGAAAGTTCAAAGGGGAAACCCTAACATGTAACCGACTCGACCTGCTACCCGAGACCTAGCCTATCTATATAAAGGCTAGGAGGGGGCGGAGAGGAGGACACATGCAACCCTAGTTTCCACAACCCTCGCTAGATTGCATCTGCGAACCATTGTAATCTTCGATTCCTTTGATAATTCCATGAGCAGACAAGCAGGAGTAGTGACCTCTACGAGGCCTGAACCTGGGTAAATCTTCGAGTCCCCTGTGTGCTTGTTTGCTAGCCGATAGATGTCTCCAGCGCTCCCTCCTTCTCCAAAACCCAAGTCCATAACAATGTGCATTGATGAGTTAAACCCTCGTCAATTGGCGCCGTCTATGGGAATTGGGAGTGCTAATGTTGCAGCTTCTTTGGACCCATCAACCGAGATGTACAACTCCGCAACAACAGAGATTCGCCAGCTTTTCGGCGCGTTTGACTTCACCGTCCACACGCCGGCCACTCGCCCATCTTTCGAGTATGTAGGCGATGGAATCACCCTGGCGATCGGGAGCTTCCGCTTCCAAGTTGGTCAGATGGGCACGCTTCGCATGCCTGACTAGCCGACGGTGCCGTCGATTGCCCAGGCATCATGGTTCCCTCCATCGATCGGCACCCTCAGTGAGCTCAACACCCCGACAACAGTCGAGAACACGGTCAGCGACAGCAGTGGCGAATCCGATCTGAGCGATTTGGCAACTGAAGATGAAGCCTACGGCTCCGGATCTGAGAGTTGCGGAAGCAGCAGCTTCCCCAATCACTTCATGTGCGCCGTCATCAACGCGGGCGACACCTCCGCTAATCGCGACAACAAGGCAACCGTGGCAACAAAACCTACCCGCCGAACGGTGGCAACAGTGGCAACGGTGGCAATGGTGGCAATCGCACCCCCGTCAACAATGGAGGGGCAGTCAAACCTCCAAGCATAACCAATGAGCAAACCGGCGAACGCGTCGTGGTCAGGCTCAATGAGCTTGAATGGGCTCGCTGCCGCGAGGCCCTATGGGGAAACCCTTTACCCCCGGTTCCTCGCAAGAACTTCTGATGGGCTACCACTGGCTCCTGAAGGAGGAATTTAAGCGCCAAGCGCAAACAATCGTGCAGCTCGAAGCGCGTAAAAAGGCGGCGGATGAGTCAAGCCTTCAACGTGCTGGGCTCTCCTCTCACGGAGGATCCTCCCTAAAGGGCAACGAGTACCTCGCAAACAAGAGGCGGTCTCGGATGGCCCATCTCACTAAGCAAGAACGCATAGAAGCTGCAAAGGTCCTCGACTTCAGCTCTATGGCAGTCGACACACGGGGCAACGTGGTCCCCAAAACGCCGCAGGCCGTGGTGACAACAGCCACCATGTACCTCCTCAACAACCAGCCGCCTGCTGGAGATCCCCGAGCCGCCATGCACCGATCTACGATCGCGGGCTTGGGGCTAATCGAGGCTACCCTTGACAAGGAACCAACACCGAAGCCGAAAAAGGGCAAAGCGCTAGCAGAGCGCTACTCTACACCCTCATCCAGCGAGGACAGCCGCGACCTGTCTCGACGCCGCCGCTCACGGCGACATGATCGCGACTATGATGCGCGCGATGACCTCACACAGCGCAAGATCGAGAAATCAAGGGAGTGACGCGCCCGGTCAACTGACTAGAAGAGGAAGATGTGGAGCTCTGCACGCCAGATGCTTCGGCAGGTCCATCAGGCAAAAGCGAACGCTTAAGGGGTTTAAACTCCTGTCGGAGAACCCGAAGTTTGACGGCCTACAGGACCCGAAGATTTGGCTGGAGGACCACATCTCCTCCGTCAGGCTCCACGGCGGCAGTCGAAGCACGACCATGCAATGCTTACAGCTACAGCTGCAAGGTGCCGCCCGAGCGTGGCTTAACAACCTCCCACGCGGATCCATTCGCAGTTGGGATGAGCTGGTTTACAGCTTCGTGCGAAACTTCAAGGGCACGTACAAGTGGCCTGCATCAATCGAAGAGCTGAGATGCTGCCAGCAAAGATCGGTCGAACCGCTATGCTCCTACATCCAAAGGTGGTCCATCATCAAGAACTCCGCAGAGAACACCTCGGAGGATCGCGCGATTGACGCATTCAACGGCGGCGTCCGCCGCCTAGAACTCAGGGAGGAGCTGGGCCGCTCAAAGCCCAAGACCATCGACCATCTGATGGAAATCGCGAATCGGTGGGCCGATGGAGAAGATTCGGTGAAGAATCAAGTTCACTCCGATGAGGAGGCGGAACTCGAGCGCAGACGCGATCGCCGAGGTAAATGCCGCATGCGCATCTACGATGACCGCGATGACGTCAACATGGTCGCAGCTAGCTAGACCGATATACACGACGATAACCACAACAGCGGATACCATAGCGGTGGATACCGCGACTACGGGAAAACCACGCAAGTGTGGCAACGCCACAATCGTGATGAGGCACCCGCGACATCCATTGAGGACAAACTGTCCGGGACATGTACGGTGCACTTCTACATCGACAAGCATGATGGAAAGAAGAAGTCCAGCCACCTCCTCGTGGACTGCCGTGAGTTCCTCAAACTACACGAGCGATTGGCTCGGATGAATCGCAACAGAGTCGAAAGAGGCTATGGAGCTGCTCCAGGCGCCGTGGCACATGGCGCTCCGCCACCACCACCTGGGCCACCCCCGAATGCAGCTGCGGCGGACCAGCACCACGGAGGCGAACCATACCCATGGGCCATGGGTACCATGATGATACAAAAAGGGCGCCCCTCTAATCGGGTGCAGAAGGCCATCACTCGCCAAGTCAACTTGGCCACAAACTCGCCACCATCTACCACTGAGTACCTCAGCGAAAGCGAGTCCTGCATCACCTTCGACAAAGGCGATCACCCGCCTCAGGTACCTCGTCCAGGCCATTGTCCCCTCGTACTTGAGGCGCAAATCAGAGGTTTTGACATGAGTCGCGTCTTCATGGACGGCGGAAGCGGCATCAACCTTATATTCGCGAGTACCTTGCGAGCAATGAGGATCCCTCTGACTTGCCTAGAAGCCTCGGACACAACATTCCACGGCATCGTCCCAGGAAAAGGCGTATATCCCCTGGGCAAAATCAACCTCGACGTCATCTTTGGCACGCCGAAAAAATTCTGGCAAGAGCCATCGACTTTGAGGTCGTTGACTGGCCCTCACAATACCACTGCATCCTCGGGCGCGTCGCGTTCGCTAGGTTCATGGCAGTACCACATTACACCTACTTGAAGATGAAAATGCCAGGTCCCAATGGTGTCATCACGATCAACGGGAGCTTTGAGAGATCCTACAGTTGCGACAGGGAATTCAACAGAATTTCCCAATCCTTCGGCATGCAGGAAGAACTCGCGAGACAAAAGGAGTCGTCAGACAACAATCAGCCTCCCCTGAGCCGGCCTAGTTCGCCCGATCTATCCTTCGACTCATCGCTGCACATAAAGAAAGTGCAGGTCCACCCATCGGATCCCGCCAAGACAACCCTCATCGCCAACAACTTGAGTCCCGCATAGGAACTCGCGCTCGTCGAATTCCTCCGTGAGCACTAGGAAATTTTCGCCTGGTGTCAAGCGGACATGCCAGGAGTCCCCAGGGAATTCGCCGAGCATACACTCAACGTCAACCCAGACGCAAGGCCAGTCAAGCAAACAATCCGGCGATTATCTGAGCCAAGAGCAAAGGCAGTCAGAATGGAGATCAACAGACTCCTCGACGCCAAATTCATACGCGAGATCAAGGAAAGCACTTGGCTCGCCAACACGGTGCTAGTACCAAAAAAGGACACGGATATCCTGCGGATGTGCGTGGACTTCACCTCTTTAAATAAGCACTGTCTCGAATTGACCAGATCACTTCCCGCTACCGCGAATTGACCAGATCATCGACTCCACCGCGGGATGCGAGCGCATCTGCTTCCTCGACGCCTACTCAGGCTATAATCAGATTCGAATGAAGGAGGAGGATCAAGAAAAACAGCGTTTACAACACCCTTCGGTGTGTTCTGCTACAACACAATACCTTTCGGGCTAAAAAACCCAGGAGCCACCTACTAGCGGTGCATGCAGGCTTGCCTCAAGGACCAACTTGGTCACAACATTCAAGTCTATGTCGACGACATAGTAATCAAGACCAAGGAGGAAGCCTCCCTAATCGACGATTTGCGCGAAACCTTCGCCAACCTTGACTGTTACCGGATCAAGCTCAACCCAGACAAATGCGCCTTTGGCTTACCATCTGGGCAACTACTCGGGTATCTCATCTCCGCGAGAGGAATCGAGGCAAACCCGAAGAAAATAAAAGCCATACTGGCCATGGAGAAACCAAAAAACATAAGAGGCGTCCAGCAGCTGGCCGGGCGAATCGCGGCCCTCAGTCGATTCATCAGTCGGATGGGAGAAAAGGCACTACCCTTCTACCAACTCCTCCGCAAAGCTGAAAAGTTCAAGTGGACCAATGAAGCGCAAGAAGCATTTGAAGACCTCAAGCGCCTGCTATCCACTTCGCCAATATTGGTGACCCCACGAGAAAGGGAACCGCTGTTGCTGTATATCTCCGCCACCAACCAAGTGGCAGCACAGTACTTATAGTCGAACGAGCTGAAGAAAACAAGGTCCACGGGGTACAACGCCTAGTCTACTACCTCAGCGAGGTCCTCACGCAACAAAACAGCGGTACCCGCACTACCAGAAGCTGGCGTACGACGTCTTCATGACCGCCCGGCGACTACGCCACTACTTCCAGGAGCACCCAATCGTGGTGGTCAATGATGACCCGTTGGGGCATATCCTCAATAACCCTGACACCATGGGACGAGTCGCGCTTTGGGGAATCGAACTATCTCCACGAGACATCACATACGAAAAGCACGACACAATCAAATCGCAAGTTCTCCCTGACTTCCACGTGCACTAGATGGAGAACCAGCTCTCCGAAAAACCAGATATGTCCTACCTCTGGACAATGCACTTCGATGGATCCAAGCGGAAAGATGGAGTGGGTGCAGGCGTCATACTGACATCACCTCAAGGAGACAAGCTGAAATATATCATGCGAATGCAATTCACCGCCCCCAACAATGAAGATGAATACGAGGTGTTGGGGATATACTTTCCAGGTATCCTCACAGCTCCTCATTGACCAGGGTGGCCCACTTCGGGTTAGAGCTTTGCTTCACAGGCAGCCCAGTTAGGGAGAGAAGACGGAGTCCAATCCGACTACGGGAAGGCCCAGAAGACTTACCGACTTAGGCCCATAAAGTTACTTGTAGTTCAAGATGTACTCTGTAACCAACTCTTAGTCGTAGCTGGATTGATCTCTCCTGTAACCCTAGGCCGGATATCTATATAAGCCGTCCTAGGGAGAGCCTTTAGGGAACACCTCAATAGTCTACAATCTCAACTCGCATAGGCGAAACCCTTGTAACCCATATTCCAGCTCTGCCGTATTACTGGATTGCTAGCAGGAGTAGGGTCCGTCCAAAGCCGACGGATTCGAACATGGGTAAACTTGTGTGCTCACTGTCCCGGAACACCGTACGTCTCACACCCCTCTCTCCCACACGCCTCGAGGACCCCCTCATGGCGTACTTGTCCTCAATCCGACGACAGTTGGAGCCTACCATGGGGCAAGTGAGCTTCGGATCTGCGTTCCGAGCGGAATCGGCAAGACCATCGCCGTCGGTCGCATCCTCTACGCCAGCGACGTCCCTCTCATCGTTCTCGACGAGACTTGGATTCCGGCTAGGGAGGCCGTGACTGCCTATACTATCATGTCTTTTGGCGAGATCGATGTTTACATCGGTTTCGCTGAACCTGCCCAACCCACCCCAGCGGTGATGATAGGGGCAGAAGAATATTCTGGGTCCCTTTTGTCCGCGGAGGGGGCAGAGTTCCGGATCTCAGAAAACCCTAATCCCACCCAGCCCGCACCAGTTGCGGAGATAGTGGAGAAACCCGAGCCTGAAGAAGACCTGACGGTCCAAAACGAATCTGGAGTGGATCTCTCTAGAGAAGCCGGATCCCAGATCGACCCACCCGTGGATGTCGAAATCTAGGAGGAGCACATCAACGACACTGATTCTGACTCTGACGATGTCGGGACAAACAAGCCTTTCCTCAGGTACACACTAAGATGTATGATACTGCAAGGCGCTAGCGCAGATGCAATCCTCGAAACTATTAAAAGTTTCGATATGGCTGATCATGAAAGCCGCAGGTACCTCAGGAAGCACGCATCGCACTTCGTCGGATATGTTGGATCCGGATCCGGCTCCGCCGATGCTGGAGAAAACACCGACTCGGTGCTGGAGAAAACACCGCCTCGATGCTGAACAAACGCCGACGTCCCTGTATCCTCGGATGAATCCATGACGTCGGCAGATTTCCGAAAGTTCTCCGCGGAATATGAAGAGGAGTACAACTCCAAAGCTGCAGAAGATGGAGAAGCCATGGACGAAGGATCCGGGGAACACTCTCCCAAAACGCAGGATGATATGGAAGTCGGAGACAATCCCGAAGTCCAGATGTCGGAAAGTACCGATCAGAGCTTGACTCCGGGAAATGGACCCAAAGCCGTCTTTGCTACTGGCGCTGCCAAGAAGGCAAAGAAGAAGAACAAGACCCCCGCAAAAGACCCTCTGACAGAGGAGGTGATTGCCGAAGAATACGAGGAAGACTCGGATGGAGCACTTATCCTAGACGAGCCAAAAAAAGAAGCATCGGTGGATGGACACGTGATCACTGAAGGTGCGCGTAAACTCATCAATGCCGCATTAACCACACCTATACCTACAGCTGCAGAACTTACTGCAGATGAGCTAGACGAAAGGGCCCAAGCCCTAGAAGCGCGTCGTCAACAACTCCTTGATGAAGCCAAAAACAACGAGGCGGATAAGAAGCGCATGTCAAACAAAGATTACATGTCCCGTCTGCATCAGAAGACACGGAAGCGTCACATAGATGACAACCAATTCCCATGTGTCCGTGCCGTCCTTTTTGGAGATGAGATGGGGAAGCCATGGAAGGATAGCAACGGAGATCGGGTTTACCCAACACCAGTGCAAAATACCGTGGCAGCTCGCGAAATTCTATCAGCTAATCTAGGACCAGAGGAGATACATTTGGGTATCAAGCTACTCAATAAGGGACTGGAGCAGCAAAAGGTCGCCCTGTCTGGAAGTCAAAAGCTGGTCTCGGATTCCGACCAATGTCGCACAGATCCGGCATGGGTTGATGTAAGATCCCACTATGATTGGGCGCAGCATCGTCACCCCGAACGCAGGGAAGACAATTATTCAAGAACCAGATCGTCAGGACAACACCACATAACTACACATAACTAGAGCAACGTCGCTCCAGCCGCCGAGAAAGACGCGATCGCTGCACTGATTCCAAGGAATCCTCCCTGAAAAGGAGAAGATAAAAAGAAACGTCGGGAGGAGGATCGTCAGAAAATGCCACCTCCTAGACATGAAAACCGTCCGGCTGAGCCTCACCATGGTGGGAACGACGGAAACCACGTCGGCACAAACCGTCAGGGGGCTCGTCATAGTCAAGAACCTCCCCGGAACTGGAATAATGACGCTCCGGACGGAGGCCGGCGATCAGCCGGAAACAACCCAGGTGCACCACCCTCTCCACAACACAGTTATCACAACGGCCCCCAAGGAGGTCAAGGAGGACGACATGGCGGAGGAGGTGGTGGCAGAAGCCGAAGTCCAGCTCCAAGGCACCGCAGCCACAGCCGATATTCGGGGCGATCCCTATCCCCGAAAGATGCAAGGCATAGGATCAACTCCAACATAGAGGCTCGGCGCTACAAAAACGATGACGTGTACGTGGGCCCAAAGTGCTTCGGACCACGCATCAGAGCTACAAAATTCCAGGAAGGATTTTCTATCTCAAGACATATTCAAGCCTACGACGGCATTGCTCGGCCAGACCCCTGGTTACAGGATTTCTTCCAAGCTTGCTGCATCGCCAAAGGCGGAAACAACCTGGTCGCAACCCGATATCTCCCACTTATGTTGCGGAAGACAGCACGATCATGGCTCAATGAACTTCCGGCGAACACCATCCACAACTGGTATGACTTACAAAGTGCGTTCTTTCGGAATTTCGAAGGCACATATCGGAGACCCTGTACGGTTGGAGACCTACAGTGTTGCACCAAGAAAGCCGGAGAAACTTGCCGAGATTATCTCGGATGATGGATTGACACAAAGAACTCCTGCGAGGGAGTAAATGATCAAACTGCGATTGAAGCTTTCATTGCAGGTCTCCAAATTGGTTTACTACGCCATCGCTTGAAGTGTGACAAGGTTACTGATCTGGGAGAGATGATAGAAACAGCGAGCAAGTATGCAGATGCTGAAGATGACGCAGAGGGATTACTCAATGTCCTAGATGTGCCTCAGTCGGCAAAACGACCAAAGCAACAGGCTCAGAAGCACAAAAATACCTCGGAAGAAAAACCCAACGCGGAGACAGCAGTAGTCACTACTATTTCCGGGTCTAGAGGACGAGGAGGGCACGGCGGAGGCCGCGGGCGTGCCCATGGGACATCAAGGGTCCAAGGTAGAGGAGAGCAACAACCAGGCAAAACCTCCACTTGGGTCGACATCACCAATAACCCATGTGTGCATCACTTGGACGCCAATGGGGGCTCGTCCCACACCAACGCTGAATGTCGTTTTAACGACGACATCAAGAGAGATGATACCGCGGGCTACAAAGCTAAGCGGAAGAAGGGAAAGAAAAATCCCAAAAAAGACAAAGAGACCAAGGAAGATTCCGACATGGAGGAAGCCGATGCTTCAAATCCTAGGTCGAAAGGGAAGAAAACTTTTCCTACCAAGAAGGACACTTACGTCACCTTCCTCGGGTCTCAACCAGCAAAGGTCAAGAAAGCAGTTCTCCACGAGCTCAACGCAACAGTTCCGGCTGTTCCTCAGTATCTAGACTGGTCGGAAGTGGCAATAACGTTTTACCGTGCTGATCATCCGCCTAAGCTACACAGGCGAGGAAAATACGCCTTAATCGTCAATCCACTTATTGACGGTTATGGTTTCTCCAAGACCCTCATGGACGGTGGTAGCAGCATCAATATTCTCTATGTAGAAACGCTACGCTGGATGAAGATCTCGGAAACACAGCTTAACTATAGCTCTATGATTTTTCACAGAATTGTCCCATGAAGACAAGCTAATTCCCTGGGAGAGATCACTTTGGATGTTACTTTTGGAACACCAAAAAATTATAGAACGGAGGCACTTTCCTTCGAAGTGGTCCCGTTCAAGAGCGCATACAACGCTATATTCGGCCGTCCGGCTTACTGGGCTTTTATGGCTCGTCCGTGTTACATTTACAATATGATGAAAATTCCAGGTCCCAACGGCGTGATCACCATCAGGGGAGACCCGAAGAAAGCGCGAGAGTGCGAGGATGGAAATGCCGCCTTTCCCGAAGCCGTGCTGCACGCCCAGGAGTACCAGGAGATCAACAAGAGCATAGATCCGTCCGAGATGCCCGCAACAAAGAAAGAGGTGACAAAGCCAAATCCGGAGTTCAAGGCATCAGAAGAGACGAAGATGACACCGTTGAAGGATGATGACCCCTCCAAGGTGACCCAGATAGGCGTAGGCCTAAGTAGCGCATAGGAAAGCGTGCTCGTCAAGTTCCACTGAGCAAATCAAGATATCTTCGCATGGCAGCCATCTGACATGACTAGAGTACCTAGGGAACTTGCTGAGCACTCTCTAAATGTAAACCCGAACGCTAAACCCATCAAACAGTCCTTGCGACAGTTTGGTGATGAAAAGCGTAAGGAAATAGCTAAGGAACTAGCATGGCTCGATTTAGCCGGATTCATAAAAGAGGTCATCCATACTGATTGGTCGGCCAACCCTGTAATGGTCCCTAAAAAGGACACCACTGATTTAAGGATGTCTGTTGATTATACTGCCTTGAACAAGGCTTGTCCAAAAGATCCGTTCGCTCTGCCTTGAATTGATCAGGTTATCGATTCTACGGCAGGCTCGGAACTCCTCTGTTTTCTCAATGCATATTCCGGTTATCACCAAATCCGGATGAAGGAATCTGACAAAATCAAAACTTCATTCATAACCCCTTTCGGAACCTTCTGTTATGTTACGATGCCCTTTGGGCTGAAGAACGCAGGAGCTACGTACCAGCGCACGATGCAGCGTTGCCTCCATGATCAAATCGGACGCAATGTACATGCATACGTGGATGATATCGCGGTCATGTACAAAAAGAAGGAAACATTGATTTCCGACTTAGAGGAGACGTTCGCCAATGTACGAAAATACAACATCATGCTTAACCCGAAGAAATGCTTCTTTGGAATACCAGCCGGAAAATTGTTAGGTTTTATCATGTCTCAACGAGGCATAGAGGTGAACCATGACAAGATCAAGGCTATTCTCAATATTTTTCAGGCCAACTCGCCTGAAGGACGTACAAAGATTAACTGGTTGCATTGCTGCAGTCAGTCAATTTTTAAGCCAGCTTGGTGAAAGAGCCGCACCATTATACAAACTCCTGAAGAAGACTAAGGATTTTGTCTGGACTGACGAAGCTGAAGCTACATTACAAGACCTGAAGAAAGTACTCTCATCTACTCCTATCCTGGCAGCGCCGGAACCTCAGGAACTGATGTTGCTTTACATTGCTACGACAAATAGGGTTGTCAGTATAGTTATGGTGGTGGAGAGATCAGAAGAAAATCAGGAGCACCTGGTGCAGCGTCCGACATACTTTGTCAGCGAGGTCCTGACAGAATCAAAAAAGCGATATCTGCACTATCAAAAGTTGGCTTACGGTGTTTTTCTAGCATCTCGTAAGTTATGACACTATTTTCAGGAGCATCCAATTACTGTGGTGAGCAAAGCTCCCATGACAGATATAATCAACAATAGCGATGCCACAGGACGTGTCGCCAAATGGGGTATAGAGCTTGCAGCTTTCGATATTGAGTACAAACCCCGGACAGCAATCAAATCCCAGATCCTTGCCGACTTTGTCGCTGATTGGACAGAGACCAAGGAGAACATGGTCCTCCCCGAGTCGGAATATTGGACCCTCTTTTTCGACGGGTCCAAGGCTCGAGGGGGCTCGGGGGCTGGCGTGGTGCTCAAGTCACCCCAAGGAGATAAACTTTTATACGTGTTGCAGATCCACTTCACAGCGACAAACAACATTGCCGAGTATGAAGCACTGCTGCATGGAATCCGTATTACTAAGGATATTGGCATCCGACGTTTGATGTGTTACGGAGATTCGGATCTTGTTGCTCAGCAAGTCTCGGATATTTGTAATGCAAATAAGCACATGGCAGCATATATGGCTGTCGTGGATGATCTATCTAAATCGTACGAGGGGTTTGAAGTTCAACACATCCCTCGAGCAGAAAACGAGGAAGCAGATGCACTATCTCGAATAGGCTCTACGCGGAAAGATGTTCCAGATGGCGCATCTTTAGAGCACCTCAAAGTTCCCTCGATAAAGGGAGTAGATGAGGAATATCCGACCAAATCCGACTCACCTTTAATAGCAGTTCTGGCTGTAATTCCCAGCTGGACTCAACCCTACCTTGATTACTTGGTAGATGGCAAATTACCCGAAGATGAGGTGCTAAGCCGGCAGATTATCCGACGAGCAAAAGCCTATACTATTGTTAAAGGTGAGCTCCATAAACGGAGTGTTTCTGGGGTTTTTCAGCGCTGTGTATCTCCGGAAGAAGGAGTGGAAATCTTAAGAGAAATCCACGAAGGCGAGTGTGGTCACCACGCTGCAGCCAAATCTTTAGTGGCAAAAGCTTTTTGACATGGTTTTTTCTGGCTTATAGCTCAGGCAGATGCCGAACGATTAGTCAAGACATGCAAAGGCTGCCAAAAGTACGCCAAGCAAGCTCATGTTCCGTCTGATCAGCTGTGAACAATACCTATAACATGGCCTTTTGCGGTCTGGGGGCTTGATATGGTTGGACCTTTTAAACGAGCTCCAAGTGGATTTACTCACCTCTTAGTGATGGTGGATAAATTCACGAAATGGATCGAGGCTAAACCTGTCACTAGTTGTGATGGAGCAACAGCCAAAAGATTTGTCGAGGATGTTATAATCCGGTATGGTTATCCGCATAGCATTATCACGGACAATGGGAGTAATTTTTCCATGGGAGAGTTGGCTGAATTCTTCGACGAGCAAAATATCCGGCTTGACATTGCGTCAGTTGCACACACCACTGAGACGTGCTGCGGGGGCTTGGGCAGAGGAACTACCCTCTGTAATTTGGAGTTTGCGAAAAACTCCGAACAGGTCAACAGGATATACACCTTTCTTCTTGGTCTATGGCGCAGAAGCAGTTCTTCCTAGTGATTTAATTCATACTTCTCCTATAGTGGCCGCGTATATCATAGAAGATGCCGAGATTTCTCGACAAAATGATCTCGACTTAGTCGAAGAAGTTCGCGTCGTTGCTGAAATGAGATCTACAGCCTATCGGCAGAAGTTACGCAAGTATCATAGCCAGAGAGTCCGAACTAGATCTTTCAATAAAGGTGATTTGGTTCTCCGGCTTGTGCAACAAAGAAAGCACAAACTTTCCCCGATATGGGAAGGGCCCTTTTTAGTTAGTCGAGTATTGCACAATGGCTTGTACTACTTAACTGACATGAGGCCAATCAAAGAAAGACCTCTTACTAAGAAGAGAAAGAGAGCTGGAGGCAGTACAAATCCGGATGAGTTAGACAGACCGTGGAATATTGCTCAGCTACGCCCCTTTTATTCTTAGTTTATCCTTCTTTGTAATCATACATATGTACATGCTCTGTGAGAAATAAATGTTTTGGTTACCTCAAAGTTTCCTGAGAAGTTTTTACCATCTTATTTCCTAATGATCATGTCATAGTCGAAAATCCTAGAATGCTTGAAAGTACTTTATGCTCATGTTCGTTCTGGTCTAGATTTCCGATTCTAAAACTGCTACCTTCAGGTATAACTCTAAAAAAATTCTAGTCTATACTTGGTTATTTGTCTGATTGTTGGATGTGGGTATCTTCCGAGTAGTGAATTGTTGGTATTGGAAGCCAACTTTGTTTCCGAGTTTAAACTGGTTTAGCAATTGAGCTCCGTTGCTCGGCAAAGTTTCCAGCTGAAGGTTTAGCCGGCTCACGAAAGGGATGAGGCGGAAATCCAGATAAACGATAAGTAGAGGCGGAAAATTCTAAGTGCTTATGAAAACATTTCAGGCACGCAAATAATCTAAGATAAAAGTGCTGAATAGATAAAAAACTTAGTACTAGCAAAAGTCGTAGTACTTAATATTTACAAAACGCATCATGTTTTTCCAGAATAATACATAGTTTTCTGATCTATGATGCAGGAGGAGATGAAGGAACTGTCAGATCGCTGGTTACTCCGCCTTGATATCGTGCCGAGATGTCCGGGTCCGAGGTGGTCCGTTCATCGTCGGAAACTTCTTCGGCGTCTTCTGGAGGAGGTGGCGGAGTATCCACGCGGGTGAAGAAGGGAACCTCGTAGCTGGTCAGGTCAGCTATGTGGCACCCATATCCGGCGCTGGAGTGCATGATGGCTTGAAGGTCTTGCTCCTGGCCGTCTTCGTCTACTTTGCAATACCCTCTGGTCACTTGCCATATCTCCATGTTTCCATGGTGGCTCATGACCATGGTGAGAGCGTTCTGCGCAGCAGTCCGTGCGTAGGACATGTTCCAGTCCCGAACGAGCTGCGGCATCTCCTTGGTCTTCTCCCGCACCTGGAAGTCCGACATGCTTGGCATGTCCGGAATTCTGAGAGACTCGCCAATGTCCTCAAGGGACTAGCGGTAATCATGAAGAAGATCACCGACTTGGGTAAGCCGGTGAGTGCGGGGCTCGGACGAGGAGGAGTCCGTCAAGTTTAGAGGACCTTTACACAAAACAAGTCAATGAAAATCCGACATTGATGAAAGTCGAAGAATTGATAAATCAGACAGATGGAACGTACGAAGAATGACGTCGTCAATCTTGGTCTTCTCCTCCCGGAGACTCTAGAGTTCAGCCCGGAGCACTTCGGAGAGATCTTTCTCTCTATCAAGCTCATTCTTGAGGTCCGAGATAACTTTATCTTGAGCGGCAATCTTGAGATCGCGCTCTTCAGTGGCCATGGAGGAGGACTCAAGGACTTGAGCTATGCTCCTTTCATGATCCGCCTTGAGCTTATCCAGCTCTTGGCGAAGTCCCTTGTTCTCCACCACTAGGGTCTTGAGGTTCTCGGCCTCTTCAATCATAGTGATGGATTGTTTCACCAACGTTGAAAGTCAAAAAGAACAAGAGTTCAGAAAAATTCAACATTGAAAAAGCAAAAGACAAGGTTTGAATCTCGAAATGTTTACCTTCGGCTTCATCCTTGGCTAACTTGAGCTCAACATTTTTAAGCCGGAGAGCTTTGATCTCTCTCCGCTTATCACAAACATTGGTTAATAATTCCTGGTTACAGGAACATACTTTTTGTAAGTCAGAATACCCAAAGTCAGAAAGCTACTTAAGACTCAGGCTAATATTTTTGCTAAATATCAGCACGAGCCTTGGGGGCTACACTACTTCATTGTTTGTCATCCTAATGAAAGCATAAACCCGGATTTCTATATCCTACTTCATGCTTGGGGATAGAGGATATGATATAACATAAGGTAAATAACAAGAGTTGGAATTCTGACTTACATATTGCTCGCGGGTGAGTTTGTCTAATCCCGCGTTCACCTCAGCTGCCACCTTATCGGCGAGAGTAAGAGGAATTACTGGGGCTGTTGGAAGCTCGCCAGTCCTGATCCTCTCGTCACGAAGGCGGACTTGAGCGAGAAGGTTAGAGAACTTGACGTCCTCTACTTCTTGCGCTTCCTCTTTGGGGAATAGATGGCTTTTGTCCAGGACTTGCCTGGCCAGCCGCTGGATCTCCTCTGCAGATTTCCGGGATAAGCCAAATTTGACAAGTCCAGGGTTGCTCAGGAGGTTGTCGGCAAAGACTTCAGCCGAGGGATCATTACCCGAAGAGGGTTCACCCTTATCTTGAGCTGACGCACCCACGGTGACGTCAGTTTGCGATCCAAGGATCACATGCGCCGTTGGAGGAGCCAGATCTTCTGCAACAACCAGAGAAGGAGTAATCGCCGGTGTTGTAGAATGTTGAGGGGCAGGAGTCGGAGGATCCGTGGCAGGGGAAGCTATGGTAAGCTTCGTCTGTCGCAGGGGCTTCCCAGGAATCCCTTTCCCCTTACCCTTGATGAGAGGCTTTGCTCTGAGAATGTAGTAAAGTCGGAAACATTACATCTCAGAAAGAAATTCGAGAAAGGTACAAAGGCGGAAATTGTGAATGAAGGTTACCTCTTTACAACGAGCACTTCCTTTGTGCCAACAACCACCGTCGGAGCTTTGCACTTCTTGAGTGCAAGGTCCGGCAGTGGGACCACTTCAGTCTCCTGAGAAAACTCAGGAGGATATCCTTCGAGTGGAGCAAGCTCCGACTCGGGGAGATCAGCAAGATGAAAACAAGAAAACATATCAGCATTGCAGTATATAACTTAAAGATTGAAACACGTAAAAGGTGTACTGATGGAAGCTTACCGCTACCACGGGGTTTTCCGTCATGTGCATATCCAGAGAAATCTCTGGAATTTTCCACTCGATCCGCTCCTTGATCAGCCACTTGATCTGGCTTATGTAACCTTGGATGGTGTAGGCTTTGGGGCTGATGCGGAGAGAGTCTTTTTTGGAAGACGTGATGGAGTGCATCAATCTATCCCCGTGGTACTGAAGTGGCTGGATCCAACGTGAGACCCAGCATTGGACCAAGTCGGATCCCTTCAGACCTTTGTGCTTGATAAGATATTCGATCCGCCTCTTAGCGAGGATCAGATCGTCGGTGAGAGCCGGAGCAGCCTCATCCCAGGAAGGCTGGGCTGTGGCGGCTCCGTCGACAAAAGCCGGCAAAGCAGTAGCTTTGTCGGGAGCCGGAATATCTCTATGATAGAAAAAAGTGGCTGGCCATTGTTTGACTGAGTCACTGGCAGAAATTTTGGGATATGCCCGGTCTCGTCTAACAGAAAAACTAATGGTACCAGTGATATAAGGAACACCGGCAGTAATGGAATTTCTCCGGACATGAAAATAGTACCAGAAGAGAAGCAAACTCGGCCTAATGCCGAGAAAGCCCTCGCAAAGCGCGGCATATGCGCTCATCTCTAGAAGAGAATTGGGAGGAAGAATATGGAGTTGAACTCCATAGTGGTCAATCACCTCGGAGAAGAACTCCGAGGGAGGAAAGGACAAACCTCGGTCCAGATGGGTGCCGAAGTGGACGCGCTCGCCCTCGTGTGGATTGGGGACGGTTTCGCCGGAACCGCTCCGCCAGTTGCCGGCGGCGAGAAGCCCCTCCTTCTCCATGTTTTTGAGGCCGTCCTCGTCGAGGGCGCAGAGGATCCAGATTCCCCGGAAGCTTTCTTTCTCCGCAGCTGCTTCCGCCGACACCACCGCCGCCACCGCCAGAGAGGAAGAAGAGGATGAAGCCATTTTCTCTCCGGTGGAAAGGGTGACCTTAAAGTGGCGGCGCTAGGAGCTCTGTGGGAGGAGGACGAAAAGGCTCTGGGCGCGCTGGAGGATTGGGAAGAAAGGAACGGCGAAGGACTGGTGGAGAGCAGAAGAAGGAATCTAAACCCCTTATACCCACCTACCTGCGCCAAGATTCGTGCAAACGCTACAGTGTAATTGCCATGCGTCGTGGAAAGAACTGGGAAGGGCCCACGCAATGATTGCGTCGCCTCGATCTCCACACATGCATTGAAACGACGCCTCGGTTCCGTGAACTGCGGACCCACCAACGGTCGTGCTGACGAAATGTCTGTCAGATGATGGGACTTGACCATGCTTGTGTCAGGTGGTGTTAGAGACCAAGTTCCGGCTTAGTTTAAAAGCGATATGGAAAATCCGAGTAACTAACTGAAAGGTCTGACTTACTTTTAAGACCCGGATCGTATTTTTTGTTATGAAGTTTCAGGAACCCTTCAAGATTCTGCAAGCCGAAGATTAAGCTGGACGATGATAAAATCCGACTTTGGATCTTGGAGGCCTCCGGGGGCTACTGTTGGGGATATACTTTCTGGGTATCCTCACAGCTCGTCACTGACCAGGGTGGCCCACTTTGGGTTAGAGCTTTTCTTCACGGGCGACCCAGTTAGGGAGAGAAGACGTAGTCCAATCCGACTACGGGAAGGCCCAGAAGACTTACCGACTTAGGCCTATAATGTTACTTGTAGTTCAAGATGTACTCTATAACCAACTCTTAGTCATAGCCGAATTGATCTCTCCTGTAAACCCTAGGCCGGATATCTATATAAGTTGTCCTAGGGAGAGCCTTTAGGGCACACCTCAATAGTCTACAATCTCAACTCGCACAGGCGAAACCCTTGTAACCCATATTCCGGCTCTGCCGTATTACTGGATTGCTAGCAGGAGTAGGGTCCGTCCAAAGCCGGCGGATTCAAACCTAGGTAAACTTGTGTGCTCACCGTCTCGGAACACTGTACGTCTCACACCCCTCTCTCCCACACGCCTCGAGGACCCCCTCATGGCGTACTTGTCCTCAATCCGACGACACGAGGCCCTGCTGCACGGGATGAGGATGGCAAAAGCCTGTGATGCCAAGAGGCTCATTATATACGGCGACTCCAAGTTGGTCGTCAACCAAACAATGCATGAGTGCGACGCACTGAACGACAACATGATCGCGTACTGCGACCTCTACGACACACTCGAAGGGGACTTCGATGGTTGCAAGCTGCGACACGTAGGTCACGAAAGCAATGACGAGGCGGACGCACTCGCCAACATAGGCTCTACCTGCGCCCCCATACCACCTGGGGTATTTCTCGAGCGCATATGCGAATGCTCCATCAAGCCAAAGGCCACAGAGAAAAAAACATGCGCAGCAACGGACTCGGGGGATATGCCGCGCAATGAGGCAATTGCACTCGATGAATTGGAGATGGACACAGGACTCGAGGGACCAATGAGCGTCATGATGATTGAGCAATCTTGGACACAACTGTACATCACGTACCTCCTCAGCAAGAGGCTACCAGACGATCCGACTGATGCACGGCACATCGCGTGGCGATCCAAGGCATTCGTTGTTATCAACGACAAACTGTATAAACGCAGCATCATAGGAGTACTCCAACGATGCATCTCCACGGACGATTGAAGAGCTGTTCTCCTCGACATCCATGAGGGGACCTGCGGGCACCAGCCGGCAGTCACGCCCTCATTGCCAAAACTCTACGAGCTGGATTCTACTAGCCTACGGCCATGTGCGATGCCAAGGACATCGTCCAAAATTGCAACGCTTGCTAGCGATTCGCGTACAAGCCGCACGCACCTGGCGCAGAGCTCCGGCCAATTTCATTGGTCTGGCCCTTCGCGCAATGGGGACTCGACATGGTTGGCAAACTCCCAAGGTCCTCACGAGGAGGCTACGTCTACCTCTTGGTCGAGGTCGACAAATTCACCAAGTGGATTGAGGCCATGCCAGTGACCAATCAAGCAGGGCACAGCGTAGTCAAGTTCTTCGAGTCCATCGTCTACCGATTCGGAGTGCCGCACAGCATCATCACTGACAATGGGACGAACTTCACATCCAAGGAGTTCCAAGAATTCAGCGAGAATCTGGGGATCAACATCAGCTATGCCTCGGTAGCGCATCCACAGACCAACGGTCAGGTCGAAAAGGCGAACGGGCTCGTCTGTGGCGGCATCAAGAAACGACTCCTCTGACCACTCGAATAGGCTGCGGGTTGCTGGCCAGATGAACTACAGTCAGTACTCTGGAGCCTACGCACAACTCCAAACAGTGCTACAGGCTACACCCCGTTCTTCATGGTGCACGGGGCTGAAGCGGTGCTACCTGCTGAGGTCCGGTACAAAGTGCCGCCCGTGGTTGCTGACAGTGAGAAGGAGTCAACCTTGGCACTCGAAGACTCCGTCGACCTCCTTGACGAGGCAATGGAAATTGCCGCGGAAAGATCAACGATCTACTAGCAGAACCTGCGCAACTACCACAGTAGGAGGCTATGCGCCAAATCTGTCGTCGAAGGCGACTTGGTCCTACGACTGAAGCACCAAGGACATCTCAAGCTCGAGTCCCCCTGGGAGGGACCTTACGTGATTACATAAGTAATCCCAGGTAGCGCCTATCGCCTTCAAGATCTAGAGACAGGAGTCACATACTCCAACCCATGGAACGTTGCGCAACTACGACGCTTCTACCCTTAGTCGTTTTTTATTTTTACACTGCAAATAAGGCCACTGAGCCAAGGCTACTTAGACACACATTGTACTGAATACTGCCCCACGAATAAATAAAGCTAAGTGCCCCAAAACTCTGTGTTCTCCTTTATTTTTGTGCAACTTATCCACTCGGGGGCTGCGCCACCCTATACACATCTGTTCTACGAACTAAAGCGCGATATCCTGAGTAGCTGGCGCATCAATCGAAACCTTTGACACAACATCAACCTAGTTGCAACGCACCTAATAGATTGACAAGGGACTGAGATAAGCGCATGGCCAGGCTAACGAAAAGGAGTCGCATAGTGCAACGCACTCACAAAACATACACGCTAACAAGGTCTTTATATGTAATCGACAATCAATTATACACAACATATATACGAACTTTACAACATTGGTACACTTATGTGCAAGATACAAACTAATATACTAGTGCAACAAAAGAACATTGGTCTGCTCCTCGAAAAAATTGACGATCTCCTCTACTGGGCGATCCACTGCCTGATAGTGTTGCACCATATTCCAAGCAGAACCTGCTGGTGGCGCAGGTGGCCCAGCTGCAATTGCCGCAATGTCTACGTCAGGCTTATGCAATCGCACCAACAACAAAGCGGCCTTGGCACCAGCCACCAACTGCTGCCTTACACAATCGCACACCGCAGCCAGGTCTCGGAACTTGGCAAGAAGGGCCAGCAGGCTTGATGGAGCAACATCCAGCAGAAACATCGTCCGATAAATGTTCTTCAAGAACAACTGTGACTTCTTCAGAAAGTGCAGCACTCGCGATGCACGATCCTGCAGGGTCGCCAGCGCAATCGCAGGATCATGATCCACCCAGAAGTATCCACTCCCCTGAAGTTGCTCTTGGGTCAGATCATGCATGCGAATAGCAATCCTATCCTTCTCATCCCGTGGATGACGAGCGCTGACAACTATACAATGGAACAACGGAAGCATAAGGATAGCACACCATTGCGAGTGACTACAAGGAAAAGATAAGAGCAAGCAAAACTAACACTTAAATTGGTCGCCCAGCTGCGTCATCTCCCTAGCAGATACTGTTCTCGGGCGGTGGCCATCTCTGCCTTTGACTTCCATACATCTACGTTACCGCAGAGCACGGGCAATTCACGCTTCAACTTCTTCACGTGATCATGCAGTCACGAAAGCAGCGACAACTCATCCACCCTGGAGCGCGGTGGTGTCAAAGTATCATCAAGGGGTGGCGAATCCTGAGGTTCCCTCAACGAATCACTCTATGTACCCTAACACAAGCCAAGCAAGAAGCAATAAGGAGACCAAATCGACACACAAACAAAAGACTCGAGTGCATTCAAGATTCACAAAAGTATCAGCAGATACACTAGCCACAGACATGTTCTCGACAAAATACATAAACTAATCAACTATTACAAAGCTACTGAGGAGCAATTGGCTTCTTCGACTTAGACGGCTTCGGGGGCCTCATCGAGTCCGTGGCAGTATCAGATGCCACTAACTTTCCGCCAGCCCCTGATGCTGCAGGCTTTGCCGCCTTCTTGGCTCGCTACAGCTCCTCAGAGTACTTCGCAACTGTGTTAATCAATTGCGGCCCATATTTGTCACAAGCAGTCGCGAAGGGAGCAAAGACTACCTGCTGGGCCGTCCGCGCTAACGGGCATTGCCCGCGAAACTGCTGCAGGATCAACCTCAACTCCGTGGGCCTGCACCATAGCGAGTGACATCGATGCGCCAGCCGCACGGAGCGAATTCTTGAAGTTTACAGGGATGCCACTAGCAAAGGACTCCACCAGCTCGTCCATATTCTCGATATGTTCAGCCTTGGGTGCCAGCTCCTCCTGGAGGCGACTGAGTACGCCCTTGGCCTTGGAGAGCGTCTCTCGCACGGCAGAGCAACGATCCTCAACTACTGCAACAGCACCCGCCAAAGCATCGTCACGGCGAAGGGCCTGAGGGTCAAAGCTCAAATCATTGGCATCTGCAACCATGTAGAGGTTCAAAGAGTCAGCACCAGTAACAAATTCGAAAAGTAGAAGAAAGCATCGCAAATTCACACAAGGGAATACCTGAGAGAGCCTTGGTGATTGAGAAAAGTTGTTCTTCAAACAACTTCTCCCTAGCTGTGGTGGAAGCACGCAGATCCTCTTCGCGCTTTTGCGCCTCGTCACACGCCGTGATTGCCTCATCGCGACTCCTCACAGCCGTGGCGAGCGTCTTTTCCATGGCGGCGGCATAGCGAAGAAGGGCATTATGTTCAGCTACAAAACAACACAAAAGGGATTGACTATGAGTCGACTATAGGACAACGATGTAGAAGAATAAGAAGAAAAGGCACTTACTTTCCACCACGCGATATCGCGTATCCAGCATCGCATGCTGGCGAACCATCGCAAGCACCTGGTCCGCCAGATGAGCGACTTCTTTCACAAGGAGCTATCGCAAAAAGAAAACAACAACGTCAGCAGATGCCATAGGAGAAATCGACTACAGCACGAGAAGAAGAGAGGCTACACTCACATGATCCTCCAGTGACTCCGAAGTCGACTGGTGTGCAGTCATCCGGGCAACCATCCGATGCTCCCCATCATGTGGAGAGCTTGATGAATTGTGCCCGGAGTGGGCCGCCAATGTAGGAGAGGGGGCACGCTCAACCTCTTTCTTGGCGCTGGAGGTCGCGACTCCAGATTCTTTCAAAAATTGGACGTCGCCAGAAGATGACGACGCCTGCTGACTGCAAGATAAAATCAACATCAAGAAAAGGGAACTGCAAAGAAGAACCAAATAAAAGGAAGATTCGAATACTTACCAATCAAAATTATCAAAGTCAAAGGTTGGCTCCCCCGACTCTGGCGAGGACTCCTTTGGTAGTCGCATCTTCTTGCGACAAGAGGGCGCCACGACACTCACAGGAATGGCAGGGATCGGTGACTCCGCACCAACACCTGCACCTTCCGGAGTCGAAGGAGATGACGCATCGGAATCCTCGCTGCGCGAACGCTTGCGAGTATCCGGACTACCGGACTCGGGGGCTTCCTCCTCCACATCAGATGGGACGGCCAACTCTGACTCGTCCTCTTCCAAGGCTTCGTGAGGAATAACCCCCTCAGGAAGAGGGGGCATACAGGGTGACACCACCCAAACCTGCATACAGACAACAATTTAGCACAAAGATAAGAAAAAGCAAAGAAGCAATCAACAAACTAAGCTACTGCGTAGCACAACTATACCTCAGGAGGAGGGTTAGCAGCATCGAACGGAGGAACAACTGGTTCACTGGGGAGCACGTCCTTGACGGTGTACCTAGTAACCAGTCAAACCCTTTTATCTACCTCAGTCACGGACATGTCATCGGCAGACACGCGAGTGACATCGTCAGCGCCAGCCCACTGAAACATGGGGTGGAATCTGGCCTGCAGGGGCTGGACGCGACGGAGCAGCCACGTGCGAATGAGGGCGCAGCCTCCTTCCTCTTTGCCTATGCGACTCTCGAGGTCGCAGACGCGCTCGTACAACACATCTATCTCCGCGGACTCGCCGGGCATAACCACATTCTTCCAGGAGCGCCTCCTCTTGCATGGCATCGAGGGGTCGAAGGGCGCGAGTCCGAAGTGCTCTCCGATGGCCTTATGGTCGTGAACGTAGAACCACTCGTCCCTCCACCCTTGGACGGACATCATGAGCTTGATGTCGAAGTATGTGGCGGATGGATCAACATGGATTCCGCAGCCGCCTACATCGTAGACTACAGAACCAGATGCCGATTGGCGTTTCAATTTGAAGAGGCGCTTGAAGAGACCGAAATGCGGCTCGATCCCTAGCCAGCACTCACAGAGGGTGATGTAGCAAATTACGTTGAGGATGGAATTGGGGGACAACTGATGGAGCTGAAGCCCGTAAACACAAAGAAGACCCCTGAGGAAAGGATGCAGTGG
The DNA here is from genome assembly GCA_910589775.1 of Avena eriantha. Classification (NCBI taxonomy): domain Eukaryota; kingdom Viridiplantae; phylum Streptophyta; class Magnoliopsida; order Poales; family Poaceae; genus Avena; species Avena eriantha. Next base: position 161,156,833 of record OU342745.1, read on the forward strand.
CAAAGAGAGGCCGCGAATGATGAACGCTAGGAACATCACTCAAAAACCGGCAGGTGGAGAGGGGATTACCTCGCTGCCAGGGACGCGCGCGTCGGCGAATGCGGCGGACAACACTCTGTCTTGGTGAAGAAGACGAAGATCAGTGGACTTGATGACGGATGGATGCCATGCGCCATTCGTGACGCGGGTGCCCGTGCCTTTCTTCTTCCTGCCGGCGGCGGTGCTGGTGCCCGTAGCGGGGGAGCCGCCCTTCTTCTTCACCGCAACAGCGGTAGCCACGGAATCGGCCACAACACCTCCTTTCTATTCCCCATTGCGTGGTGGCGATGCGACCGGAGGAAGTAGCTGGGAAATGTGCGGAGCTGGTCTAGCGCCGCGGAGGACAAGAGCGCAGAGAAAGTAGAAGAGCAGCGGCAATGGTGATGAAGGCAAAGGATGAACGAAGGCAGATGTGAATTTTACCGTCGCAGCGTCACTACTTAACCCCTAGAAGATGCAATCTAATAGCTCAGAAAAACCCTACTAGACGCGTGGCGATCATCGTGCTAGACAGGTGGAGGAGCGGAAACGCGAACCGTCCCCTCACTACTCCCATTACGCGCAGAAATCGAGGAGGCACAGTTAAAATAAAGATTACGCACGCCTGGTCAAATCAAAGTCAGGGAGTAGGACCCACTGCTCGTCACGTCCGGTCAAACTCGCTCACGCAGGCAACCGAGGTCATGAAATCGTCAGCACTGACGGCGTCAAAACTACGCAGCAGAAGAGTCCTTGCTCGAGTCTTCGACTCCACCAAGCACTCGGGGGCTACTCCCATAGGGAGCGCTGGTCGCTGATGACCCACAAGTATAGGTGGTGTATCACAGTATTTTCGTGGGAAGTGAAACCCAATTTATTGATTCGACACAAGGGGATCCAAAGAATATTTATCAGCCTTAACAACTGAGTTGTCAATTCAGCTGCACCTGGAAACAATCTTGCTGTAGCACCCCGCTAAAACCACTACTAGAAAATCGCTATGTTTTTGTGCATTGCATCATCATGACCACATGCTCATGTCAGCCACATTGCATTTGAGCATAGTCATCATCATGCATGGTTTGTTTGATAACTATTTTCGAAAGGTCTGGTTTTGTTTTCTAAACGCCCCGTCTTTATTTCAAATTAAAACACCAGTATTCCGGATTATTTTGTTTTGTCTACAATCGGATTTTAAAAAGCCCCGTTTTAAATAATAAAATATTTATATTATTTTTAGGGGGTAGCCGAACCGGGCCGAACCGACCTAGCCGGCCACCCCCAAAATTACCCAAACCTGTCTAAACCCAACCCTATCCTACCCTAACCCACACACGCACACAACACACTCACCAACTCCCCACACTGCATGCACCATCTAGCCCCGCTGCTAGCTTTCCTCCACCCTCCACCTCACCCCGACCACTCCCAGCCTGCCACCTCACCCCGCTGGCCCCACCCACACCACACACTCCCGCCCACACCGACCACCACCCGCCACCTCACCAAACCCCCTAATCTCCCGCCCACCTGCACGTCTCCCAACCCCACCTGATTCCCTCCTGCCTCCCTCCACCTCACACGCGCGCCCACCGTGCCTGCCGCCAGTCCGGTCATGCCCGGCCCCACCACCCCACATGCGACACGCTCCTGTCCTCATCCCCTTCCCTCTCTCTCCTTGGCCTCTGCTCGCCCCCCTGCACCCGGTCGCTGCCGCGAGCGGGCCCCGGCTGCGCCGCCGCTCCTCTGCCTCGCAGGCTCCCGTCGCCTCGGCCGCCGCCTCCTCCCGCGCCTCCCCGGAGCAGCACCGCATCTGCGGCCTCCTCTACCCCGCGCCTCCGACCCGCCCCCGAGGGCGCCACGTGTCCCCGGCAGCGATCTCACCGGCCCTGCCCATGACCGCTGCCAAGGACCCTTCCTGCCTCAACCTCGTGCCCTACCTCCTAGCGCCACCTCTGCATCGAGCCTACGTCGGTCGCTGTTCGCCGCTGCTGGCCCAAGCCCCAGGGACCACCGCTTGACGCTTGCCATTGCCTCGCCGTGCCCCTGCATTGCCATGAGCAACACCCTCTTCTGTCGTTCCTCATCCTCGTATCTGTGTCTGTTGCCTTGGTGTGTTGGTGCCAACCGTGGTGGGTTCCTCTAGTACCAGTGGGATGCCCATGTGTTGTGTTTTGTTTCTGATCGTGAGAAGGTGGGGTGTGATGTTTGTTAGGGCGCCTGTGTGAAGATGGATCTCTGGCGAGGCTCCGTTTTACGAGTTTGACGAGTAGACGAGTACCTCACCATGACCGACAAGACCGGCTCGATGCCGATGAGTCCGAGGGATGCACATGGTGGCACTCAAGTCCCCGAACTCGGGCCTGAGGATCGAACCCCACTGAACCCCACTGAACCCCACTCAAGTCATCTGGTGGGTTGGGTTAAATAGTCGATTCACCTAAATTAAATATGGAGACTATATGTGGGCTTTTCTAGTCTTATATTGGCTCCATTTAAAGTTGTGTAGAGAACCGATATCATGTTTTCCCTTGTTAAGACAACATTTAAATTACGGGGTAACTAAACAACATGAATCATCTAATTAATTGTCGGGACCTCGGTTCCGCTTAATATTACCTAGTTGCATCGCACCTTTGCCATGTCATACATGCATCATATCATAATCATGCCTGGATCTTCTACCATAGTATTAAATAGTGCATCCGGTGTTTCTTTTAGTGTTTTGCTTCTTCGCGGATTAGGCCGTTGAGTGGATGCGAGTATCGACAAGTTCTTTGGATAATGAACCTTCGGCAGTGTTTCCTAGGAGAGCATTCTCCCCCTTTCTACGTATTTTGCATTTATAGTCTTTATTTCCTCATGTTGATCTATTGCTATCTATGTCGCGATGCTTTAGTGTTTCGTACCAGATATATCCCTTGCAGCCTTTATATTGCCTTGGACACATCCTATTGCCTGTTGTTTGACAAATAGTCGGCCTTGCAAGTTGTAGTTGCTTGCTCATGTGCTGCTTCGCGTCGTTGTTGTTCCATCGTTATTGGAAGGTTGGCACATGCTTAAGGGTGGAGATGCTTAATGGTGGAGATGATCATGACTTTAAATGCAAGTGTTAAAATGCTGGAAACATATATAACTAATGCAGAGGCATCGGTGGGCAATAGATGTTATTTGGTTCTTCCACGCTCACGTGTGTCCCATAGGACCTCGAGTACTTGATACTTGTTCCTTGACTATCGCACTATACGCATATGGGACCATGGATCCCCTTAGCCAGAGCTTGATTCATTTCTTATTTCTTGGGGCCACAAACTAGTTTGGGCCTATATTACTATCCTGTACCTATGCCATGCTTTACTGCTGTATTTCCAATTATGCGTGGAGCACCTGTACTGTTTAGGATCGTGACACGTTTTCGCTGTATCGACAAGCCCAGTCACACTTTCGGGTTCCCAGTCGTTTACAGCCGTCCACACAAACCTTGGGTCCGTCTCGAAGCCGACCAACTTCGTTGCGGGTAGCTTAATGGGGTGGCCCCATGAAATAACTTATGAATCCTGTGATTGCTTTGTCGTGAAAGCCTCATTTGGTTTTGAGTTGGTTTTTCCGAGGTTGATCGTCTGTGTGTTGCTATTTCTACACCCCTGCAGGGTAAATCTTTCTGAAAGCCGTGTCCGCGGTTATGGACGACTTGGAGCACAGTATCTCGATCATAGATAAGCATAACTAAAGTAGTGCTATAAACTTGACTTAATATATGACTAGTAATCAGATTCAACTATCACGGAATGGATATTAAAATGCCAACAACTGGTGGATCTGGGGTTGTTTTGTGACATGCTATACCTGCCTAGTAAGTATTGCAACTCCAATGGAATGTGATAAAAGTGCCAACAATTGCTAGGTTTTGGGATTCCTCAGGACAAGTATATCTGACTAGTAAATGTTCCAACTACAACGGAATGGTGATTAAAGTTGCCCACTACTTATGCTATCAGGATGACTCATGCTATCTATATCTGACTAGTAAGTGCTTTAACTATAATTGAATGAATAAAACTGCCAACTGTGTGAGTTCCTCGGTTTGACTTCCTCGTTTGGTCTCGAGGGGGAATACCAGGATGGGTATGATTGGTGTTAGTATAAGGTTGGTCCCGAATAGGTCTCTCTTATCCCTCTCTAATAGCCGACAGTTGTATCGAGTCTCTATAGGTTGTTTAGTGCATGCTTCGCTGCCGCTTCAGTCCACCATACCTATGTAGGCGAGATACGCCGAATTCTAGCCTCGCCGTGTACTAGCCTCAGTACTGACGCTCCACTTTTTCCTTTGCCCTTTGTCGGCACCCCTTTTGTTTTAGCAGATTTGAGATCGACGTCGTTAGCAGGGTTACCCTTCCGGCTTGGCTGGGCAGGGTTATGGACGCCATTGGTTATTCTTCAGGGCTCTTAAACCCATTTGCATCTTGTCCGTACTCTGACGCTGTAAGGTTTTCAAGGTGATTTGGATCTTTGTATTGTATATCTATATTCTTGACTCGTTGAGTCACTGTTGTATATATATTTGTTCTGTGGGTCCCATAGGGAACTGTTGTGTAATGGTATTACTTCGTTTTCCACCCGCACGAAAGTGCCTGGTGGGCGTCCTTGAATCGTTTCTATGTGGGTTTGTTGGAAAGGGCTAAAACTTGCATAGGGCCGATTCGAGGGTGTTACACTTTCTCACAGCAGTTTATCAGTAGCAACAGTTTTGTAGTAGGAATAGTAAAGTAACAGCAGTAGTAAAGCAAAGACAGTAAACCGTGGGATTCGAGTGCGGTAGGCATAGGGATGGATGGACGGGCGTTGCATGGACAATACAATTCACATAGCAATCAGAACATAGGGCAATTGCAGATAAATAAGATAAAGCATCCAAGTACTAGACAATCCTAGGCATGTGTTCCATATATAGTCATACGTGCTCGCAATGAGAACTTGCACAACATCTTTTGTCCTGCCAGCCCGTTTGCAGCGGGGCCTCTAGGGAACTACTGGCAATTAAGGTTCTCCGTTTAATAGAGCACCGGAGCAAAGCATTAACACTCCGTGAACACATGTGATCCTCACATCAAAGCCTTTACCTTCCGGTTATCCCGATTTCTGTCACTTCGGGGCCATAGGTTCCGGACAACAACGTGTGTATACAACTTGCAGATAAGACCAGAAAAAATACTATCATAATGAATCAATAATAAGTTAAGATCTGAAATCATGGCACTCGGGCCCTAGTGACTAGCATTAAGCACAACAAGTCGCAACAAAGTCATTAAGCACTAATAAAAGATACTAGGCACCATGCCCTAACAATCTGATGCCATTACATGAAAGATCTCATCCAATCCCTACCATCCCCATAGCCTACAGCAGGGGATTACTCACTCATAGATGGGGGAAACATGGATGGTCTATGGAGAAGCGATGGTGATGATGATGGCGATGATCTCCTCCAATTCCCCGTCTCGGCAGGGTGCCAGAACGAAGTTTCTAGTACTGTTTCGTGGAATCTGGTGGTGGCGGCGGAGCGGAACTCCTTCTGGAAAAACATCGAACCCCCTTAGTTTTTAGGTCAGAAGGCTCCTTATAGGCGAAGAGAGAGGCCGAGGGGGTGCCTAGGGGGCCCACACCACCCCCTGGCGCGGCCTGGCCTGGCCTAGCCCGTGCCACCAGGTGGTGTGGCCACCCCAGGGCTCTTCTTCGTCTCGTATTCTGGCTCCTGGAGCCTTCGGGTGAAATAGGATTTTTGGCATATTTTCCGGGATTTTTCCTGATAGTTGATTTTCTGCACAAAAAGTAGACACCAAGGCAATTCTGCTGAAAACAGCGTCAGTTTGCATTAGTTGCATCCAAATCACACAAGTATAGAGGAGAAACAATAGCAAAAGCGTTCGGGAAAGTAGATACGTTTTGGACGTATCAACTCCCCCCAAGCTTAGATTATTGCTTGTCCTCAAGCAATTCAGTTGAAAACTGAGTGCAATAAAAGAACTTTCACGAACACATTTGCTTCATATGATGTAAATATTCTCAGCAATGTGATCAACTACTTAGACAATTCGTAATAAAGAGTATGCAACTAAGTCAACTTAATAGTCTTTGCAAGCTATGAAGAGATTCCAACTCAAGAATAGTAAGTAGCATGAAGCACGAACATAAGCAACATTACAATACTCATAGAAAGGTATGATAGAGTGGTATCTCGCTTGCCTTTGATTATGAATGCCAAGACACCTCTAAAGTTCAAGTGATGACTAGAAGTAAAGATATCAAGAATACAAGAATCAAAGTCATAACACAAATAATCAAGTAATGCAACAAACATAAAGAATGATAACTATGCTCCCAAGAAAGTTCTCAAAGAATGTGTGGGGACTCAACAAGTAGAAGGAAAAGGTTTTGAATAATTTGAAAGGCTTCCAAATGCTGAAAGTATGGTACTTGTTAGCTTTGAGCTCTCATTGCTCCTATCATAAGCATCTTTAATGTGGTTAAGGTGAAAGTGAGGTCCAATCTGAGTTATATGCTTGACAGACTATAAACTGAAAATCCCAAGTCCCTTGAGTACGAGGGCTGCTCCTCATGCTACTCAACTTTAGTTACCGGTAAGTTCTTGTCATCGTAAGTATGTGCGTATCATTGAGAACTGCCAACGGGGTACCCCTTGCCCGATGATATGGAAGAATCCCCATATCAAAATGACAAGGCAAGCAGACAATGAGTATCTCAGCAATCTTCTTATTTACCATGGGAAAATGGTGCTTTTTTCCCTCTTTCCTCTTTTCATAAAACTCTTTTTTTTTCTTTTTCTCAATAGCTATCTCTCTCTTTTTTATAAGAAGAATGCTTCATAGATATCATTAGGTTATGCTGCAGGTTTCCACCATGTCAGCATGGATTAGACCAGTGGCCCAGGCGTCTCTCTAACACACATACGTAACTCCATGGACTTACAAGCTCCCCTTTTATTTCAGACCGACGACATCCGCAAACAAAAGAGCAAAGTATCAACTGGGTATCTAAGTGTGCCATCAAGTTCATGAGAGCTTTACTAACTAACTTTCTCATAACAAGCAAAAATTTTATTCAGAAGAAAACAAGGCATACTAAATATGCACGGATGTATCAAATGATGCTAATATGTAGGTATGGTGGACACTTTGGAAATATTTGGTTTAGGGAGTTGGAAACATGAGTAAAACACTCAGTGGAAGTGAAGTCTAGCAATAGTAAGGGAGCGACAAACGAGAGAGCAATAGATATCATTATCATGCTTGCAACAAAACATGACTACTTATGGCATGAAAGTGATTCAAGATCCTCAAGGCAAAATAATTCATCAAGGCTTAACTGATTATTACAGTCATGAGCATGCGTGAGAATTTGCCAAGTCAATCAAATGAAACATTCAGAGGAGGATACCATGGTGTCATACCAATATATGAATAGAGTAATGCAAGAAAACATTCATGAGACATACTACAAACTATTAGCGAGCTGGAGCTAATCAAAAGAAAGCAAGATCTATTAAGCATCCAAAGAAAACATACGCTCTACACGAACGGACTAAGCATGCCCACAGTGATGAGTATATGTACAAAAATGAAAACAAACAGAGTTCATTACCAACCTCTTACCAAGCCTCAAGTTGTCATTAATCCTCATTATTGCTCTTCACATGTGTGGCTTGAATAATATTATGAAACCAATATTCCACTAAGAACTGCTGAACCATGTAGAAAACTTGCAAAAACCAAAGAAGAATGACAAATATTTTGGGTGTTTTCGATTTTTAAACAAGAACTAAAAAGGGAAAAAACAAAGCAAAATCTTTTTGGATTTTTCGAATAGTTCAAACAAAGCAAAAAGGGAAAAGCAAACCAAGGCAAAAACAAGAAGCAAACCAAAGAGAAACAACAAAAATATTTTTGGTCTTTTTGTGTTTTTAGAAAGCAAAAGCAAAGAAGAACGAAGACTAAAAAGAGAACGAAAACATGAATATACAAAGTACCGACGCAACATGATATGGAGATGAGTGCGATGTCGGCGTACCTCCCCCAAGCTTAGGCTTTTGGCCTAAGTGGGTATCAATCCCAAGTTGGCCAGGATGAAGTGTCACCATGGTATGACGAGGAGGTACCCTCGTCCTGGTGCGATCTCGAGTACGTCCCTCCGTAGTGCACGGAGTAATCATAGGAGGGCACATCCTCCTGGTGCTGCTCGTGGAAACCCAGCAAGTGAAGCTGCTCATCCACCTCCTCCTTGGAGCGCGACCACGGTCTCCTGTCAACACTAAACAAAGCAGGCTGTGGCAAAAGGATCTCCCTTTCATCCCCGTCAGTGAAAAGCATCCTATATACTAGATTGTTCAAATCCGAGGTAGCAGTGACAAAGTGATGAGTTTTCATGGCAACGAGGTCGAGCCTCTGTGGTGCTAGCATAGCATCATCAGGATCCACTGAAAGACCTAATGCATTGACTACACTCGAGGCAATGATGCCCCCATAGATAGGCCCCCTAGCAGCTAGGCGGCGAGCAATAAGCGAGCCAAGATTGTACCGAGTATCATTGTTAAGCGCAGCAGCAAGGAATGCTAAATGATAGTTGGAGATGTTACTAGTGTTCTCCCTACCCAAAACACTAGTGGCAAGATAATATGCAAAGTATCTAAGAGCAGGGAGGTCGATATTTCTTATCTTTCCATGCTGCACCATGCGGTCATCATCATTGGTCACCCCTCGGTATAGCTCCAGCAAATCAGCGGGTCGCCCTTGAATTTTCTTCATGTTCCCTGTCATACGCACACCTACAATACTACAAAATCTCCCCAAAGGCATGGTGAAAGGCATGTCATAAATTTTAAAAGAGACAGTAGAATGATAGGGTGTGTTAGTAAATGAGAAGCTCTCCACAAAAGTTTTGGTGAGCATAGCGTATTGTGCACTCTCATCTTGCATATAAGAGGTCAAACCAACCCTCTCAATCAGTAGCAAGAAATCATCAAGAATACCTGCAGCTTGCAAGAAAGTAAAACAAGGAAAAGAGGACGAGTGAGCATCTCCATCATCCCTTTCACTGCCAATGCGTGTTGCAATGAGGTCTTCATTGTATGATGGCCTAGCTTGAGAGGTTGTTCTTGAGGGCCTCGACCTCCTAAGTGCATCACTCTCAAATATCTCTCCAAAAGTATGATTGTTCATGCTTGATATTCTGAAATTTAAACACCTATTAAACAAGTGATTGCAAAGTAAATATAATGAATGATTCTACTCATAGGGACTTGCAAGAGACTTAAACATGAATCAAAACTATATCTCTAAGCATCAAACAAGCTTACAAGCTCTCATAACCAGTCACCTACAGCAGCAAAACACTCAACATATAATCCATTAAACACAAATCTACTTGGACAAGGGGAGGAGTCACATACCAAGGAACAATTGCTCCAAATTTCAGCAAGAAAGATGGGCTGAGCAAAGAGATCGAAGAAATCGAGAGCAAGCACAGAAAGAACGCGATTTTGAGCTATGAGTTGGAGCTTACTCGGGAGAGAGAAGAAAGTGGCAGGTGAGAGAAGTAGTGGGGGGCTAGGGGTGGCCCACACCAGGGCATGGCACCACCCAGGGCTGGCCGCGCCACCACATGGTGTGCCTGCCTGGTGGGCCCCCCGGTACCTACCAGGTACTTCTCTGCCCCTTTTTTCACGTAAAAATTTAATATGAATTTTCTGGAATTTTTCGAGACACTTTATTTTTGGGCATTTTTCAGAAATAGAAGAATGATTTTTCTGACAGACAGAGTTTTTTTTCTTTTTGAAACATGATGCAAGGACAAAACAAGGCTAGAACTACATAAGTTCTAACATGCAAGCAACTAACAACACAAAGAAAACTAAACGAAAGCAAAAACTAAAATGCAAAGGATAGAAATAAACGGAGATAATCATAATGAAAACATTGTTTTGTTCAATGGAATCCCTTTGTTAGCAAGGTTGATCAAGTATTGCTACCAAAACAATTTCATATGAGACAAAACTTTGTATTTCTCTAATGATTATGTTACCTTAACCTTGATAGCAATGGTCCCAATCATAATAGTTTCAAATTTTTCTCTTGGTATGGGACAATATATTTCTCCAACTTGAATGCCTTCAACATGTTCAATTGAATTCAAGCCATAAGTCCTTTCAATCTTCTTGGGGAAATAGACAGTATGCTCCTTGTCATTAACATTGAAGGTCACCTTCCCTTGATTACAATTAATAACAGCTCCGCCACTATTAAGAAAAGGTCTCCCAAGAATAATAGACATATTATCATCTTCAGGCATTTCAAGCACAACAAAATCAGTTAATATCAAGCAATTATGAGGCACCTGAACAGGTACATCCTCACATATACCCACAGGAATAGTGGTAGATTTATCAGCCATTTGCAAAGATATATCAGTTGGTATCAATTTTTCAAGTTGAAGCCTCTTATAGAGAGAGAAAGGCATAACACTAACTCTAGCTCCCAAATCACACAAAGCAGTTCTAACATAACTGTTCTTAATAGAGCAAGGGATAGTTGGGATCCCTGGATCTCCAAGTTTCTTAGGAACCTTACCACTGAAAGAATAATTAGCAAGCAAAGTAGAGATTTCTTCATTAGGGATGTTCCTTTTATTCGAGACAGTATCCTTCATATACTTTGAGTAAGGAGGCAATTTAATAGCATCAGTCAAAGGAATTTGCAAGAATAAAGGCTTCATCCACTCACAAAACTTATTATAGTGTTCATCTTCCTTTGACTTGTGTTTCTTATTAGGGAAAGGCTTAGGTTTTTGGACCCAAGGTTCTCTTTCACTACCATGTTTCTTAGCAATAAAATCTTATTTAGTGTATTTACTAGTCTTAGTGTGGTTTTCAGGTTCTTCTTCAAATTTTTCTTCATTAGGCACTTCATTTTCTTCATTACCACTTTCAGTTTCAGCATCAGAGATAGATATACTATTAGGATCTATAGCAGGTTCAGAGGGTTCTACAGCAGTTTTATGTTTCGTTTTCCTTTTCTTACGAGTAGAACCACTATTTTCAGCTTGTTGAGAATCATGCTCAATTCTTTTGGGATCTCCCTTAGGATATAGAGGATCCTGGGTGGCAGCACCACTTCTAGTTCTAATTTCATAAGCATGTTTTTCTTTAGCAGCATTAACTAGCAAGTCGTTTTGCACTTTAACGAGTTGATCTATTTGAGTTTGAACCATTTGAAAGTGTTTAACAATCATTTTAACATCATTGGAGGTTCTTTCCACAATATCGTTCAACTCAACAATAGCTCTAGTGTTTTCCATAAGATGATTTTGCACCCTTTTATTAAAGTAATCTTGCTTAACAATAAAGATATCAAATTCTTCTAAGTATTGATCAGGAGGTTTCAAATAAGGGATATCACCTTCATCAAAGTGTTGGAGAGAGTGTACCTCAATAGTGGCTGAGTAGGGAATAGGCTTACATAATTCTTCTATAGGAGGTAAATTCTTGACATCTGCAGCTTTAATTCCCTTCTCCTTAAGACATTTCTTAGCTTTAATTCAATAACGCCCCTCTTCTTTGATGTTGGAATAGGCACAGGAATAGCTGGTTCAGGTACAATTACTTCAGGTGTAACTTGTTTAGGAGGAGTCCAATCTTCATAATTCTTGCTTATTTTGGCCATTAATTCCTCAGCTTCCTTTGGAGTCCTATTCCTGAAAACACAATCAGCACAACTATCTAGGTATGTCCTAGATTCCTCGGTTAGTCCATTATAAAATATATCAAGAAGCTCATTCTTAGGTAATGGACTTCTAGCCTGTGCATGAATCAAAGCGCAAAACCTTGCCCAAGATTCAGGCAATACCTCTTTTTCTCCCTGGTTAAAATCAAAAAGTTCCTGCAAAATAGCATGTCTAGCACTGGGAGGAAAATATTTATGCAGAAAAGTACTAATCAAGCACTCAGGGCTATCAATAGATCTAGGAGGTAAATTACTAAACCAGGTTTTAGCTTCTTCTTTCAATGAAAAAGGAAAAATCTTAGCAACAAAGTAAGTACGCATCTTAATATCATCAGAAAACAAGCCACTCATAGTAGAAAGTTCATTCATATGTGCTACCACACTTTCATTCTTAGTCCAACAAAAAGGTTATTTCTCCACAATAGCTATGTAAGATAGACCGAGAGAGAAATCATAATCTTCATCTATAATGTTTATGGGAGAAGCAGCAAATTTAGCATCAAGAGATAATTTGGGTCTAATAGTACGCCTCTCAAGGAGACTCTTAGCAGCGCTCCTATCATGGGTGTTCCTACATTCTTCAATAAACTCATCAGTCATCTCAACATAATCTTCTTCAGCATCATAACTCTTACTATACTCAGGTGAGCTAACAGGTGTGGCAGTGCCTTCATTAGGAGTTTCGGTATTTCCAGCTATAGTTCTAGCAATCGTAGCATCTAGGAAAGGACCTAATGAACCACTTTTATCAAGCACAGTAGAAGTAGCATCATAAGTATCAGAAGTTTCAGATTCAGCAGTAGTAGCAGTGTGTGTAGCATGTGTATGTGGTGGTGTAAGGAACTTACTAAAAACAGACGGTGAATCAAGAGCAGTAGAGGTGTTCATAATCGTACCTCTTCTTGTAGTGGATGGTAAAATAGGAACTTTGCCATCACGAGACTTACCCATGATGGATGAGTAACAGCGAACAATAGAGAATCCAAGTGAACTTGATAAATAAAGCTATGCTCCCTGGCAACGGCGCCAGAAAATAGTCTTGATGACCCACAAGTATAGGGGTGTATCGCAGTATTTTCGAGGGAAGTGAAACCCAATTTATTGATTCGACACAAGGGGAGCCAAAGAATATTTATCAGCCTTAACAACTGAGTTGTCAATTCAGCTGCACCTGGAAACAATCTTGCTCACAGCAGTTTATTAGTAGCAACAGTTTTGTAGTAGGAATAGTAAAGTAACAGCAGTAGCAAGCAAAGACAGTAAACAGTGGGATTCGAGTGCGGTAGGCATAGGGATGGATGGACGGGCGTTGCATGGACAAGATAATTCACATAGCAATCAGAACATAGGGCAATTGTAGTTAAATAAGATAAAACATCCAAGTACTAGACAATCCTAGGCATGTCTTCCATATATAGTCATACGTGCTCGCAATGAGAACTTGCACAACATCTTTTGTCCTGCCAGCCCGTTTGCAGCGGGGCCTCTAGGGACCTACTGGCAATTAAGGTGCTCCTTTTAATAGAGCACCGGAGCAAAGCATTAACACTCCGTGAACACATGTGATCCTCACATCAAAGCCTTTCCCTTCCGGTTATCCCGATTTCTGTCACTTCGGGGCCATAGGTTCCGGATAACAACGTGTGTATACAACTTGCAGATAAGACCAGAAACAATACTATCATAATGAATCAATAATAAGTTCAGATCTGAAATCATGGCACTCGGGCCCTAGTGACAAGCATTAAGCACAACAAGTCGCAACAAATTCATAAATCACTAATAAAAGATACCAGACACCATGCCCTAACAATCTGATGTCATTACATGAATGATCTCATCCAATCCCTGCCATCCCCATAGCCTACAGCAGGGGATTACTCACTCATAGATGGGGGAAACATGGATGATCGATGGAGAAGCGATGGTGATGATGATGGCGATGATCTCCTCCAATTCCCCGTCCCGGCAAGGTGCTAGAACGGAGTTTATGGTACTGTTTCGTGGAATCTATTGGTGGCGGCGGAGCGGAACTCCTTCTGGAAAAACGTCGAACCCCCTTAGTTTTTAGGTTAGAAAGCTCCTTATAGGCGAAGAGAGAGGTCGAGGGGGTTCCTGGGGGGCCACACCACCCCCTGGCGCGGCCTAGCCTGGCCCGCGCCACCAGGTGGTGTGGCCACCCTAGGGCTCTTCTCCGTCTCGTATTCTGGCTCCTCGAGTCTTCGGGTGAAATAGGATATTTGGCATATTTTCTGGAATTTTTCCTGATAGTTGATTTTCTGCACAAAAAGTAGACACCAAGGCAATTCTGCTGAAAACAGCGTCAGTTCGTATTAGTTGCATCCAAATCACACAAGTATAAAGGATAAACAATAGCAACAGTGTTCGGGAAAGTAGATACGTTTTGGACGTATCAGTCGCGCACCCTATGATTTTTTCTTTTCTTTTGCAGGAACATGGACAATCAAGGCAAACCCAACCACTCGAAACACGGTTCGACTATGGACATGGGTTACTCCCATAGGGAGCGCCGGAAAAAAATTCGACTGAAACAAGCAAACAAAAGACGACAGCAGTCGCAAAAGTTCTTTAGTCCTTGCCTGAGTCTTCGACTCAACTAGGTACTCGGGGGCTACTCCCATAGGGAGCGCTGGTCGCGCACCCTATGATTATTAGTACAAATTACTGTGTGTTGATAACATCCACACTCGAAGTTTATGGCGACACTGCCACATAATTTTTCCCAACAAAGATTCTGCGTTTCCTGGGTCACCCGAATCGTCTCCGCGACGATAAAATTCAGATGCCGCGCTTAGAACGTGAAGATAAGACCTGAATAAGGCCTGGCAACGCATTAGCTGCACACTACCAGAATTATATCCATGCCTATAGGTACGACGAACATGCCTTGATGGACGCGTCGAGTGCTCACAACCATATAACTGGAATTCGACTCCTGTAAGACCTCCGCGGCTTAAGTCGAATTACACCAGCACTTTTCTGGATTTGAGTCCGGGGACTCGAGTTTGAGTAGATGGTGTTGTTTTACCCTAAGGTAATTAACTGATACCGGTACATCGGTTAAATTAGGCACGCACATCAACAATCCCTATGACATAAACAGAGCAGTCGAAAAACACACTAAGTCATGCACTCGAAAGACTTCATAAAGTCTCTAGTCGAATCTGCGATTCCACTGGACACTCGGGGGCTACTGACGTGGGTATACCCCATAGTGTCGCCAAGGCCCAAATGAAGAACTCGAGTAACCTACGGACTCTCAATTAATTGAAGAACAAGAAGAAGCTAAAGATAGAAAGTTCAAAGGGGAAAACCCTAACATGTAACCGACTCGACCTGCTACCCGAGACCTAGCCTATCTATATAAAGTCTAGGAGGGGGCGCCGAGGAGGACACATGCAACCCTAGTTTCCACCACCCTCGCCAGATTGCATCTGCGCACCATTGTAATCTTCGATTCCTTTGATAATTCCACGAGCAGACAAGCAGGAGTAGGGACCTCTACGAGGCCTAAACCTGGGTAAATCTTCGAGTCCCCTGTGTGCTTGTTTCCTAGCCGATAGATGTCCCCAGCGCTCCCTCCTTCTCCAAAACCCAAGTCCATAACAATGGGCATTGATGATTTAAACCCTCGTCAGCAAATTTTCGATGAAGGACCTTGGTGAAGCATCATATATATTAGGCATTAAGATCTATAGAGATAGATCAAGGCGCCTAATAGGGCTATCATAGAGTACATACCTTTATAAGATTTTAAGAAGTTTAAAATGGACGAAAGTAAGAAGGGGTTCTTACCTATATTGTAAGGAAAGACATTGAGTAAGACTCAAAGTTCGTCTAAGGTGTAAGAAAGAGAGATAATGGATAAGATCCGCTATGCTTCAGCCATAGGCTCTAGAATGTATGCCATGCTATGTACAAGACCGAATGTGGCACATGCTATTAGTTTCACTAGTAGGTACCAATCTGATCCATTCGGAACACTGGATAGCTGTCAAGAATATCCTTAAGACTTAAGAAGAACTAAGGAAATGTTTCTTGTATACGGAGGTGAAGAAGAGCTAGTCGCTAATTGTTATGTCGACGCTAGCTTTAACACTGATCCGGATGACTCTAAGTCTCAATCCGGATACTTATTTCTCATGAACGGAGCAGCAGTTAGTTGGAGGAGCACCAAACAACATGTGGTGACAAGATCAACAACGGAGGCAGAATATATTGCTGCTTCAGAAGCAACACAGGAAGCGGTTTGGATGAAGGAGTTCATTACTGAACTGGGTGTGGTTCCTAGTGCATTGGACCCAATGGTGATCCATTGTGACAACAATGGAGCGATAGCCAATGCCAAGGAACCAAGGTCTCATAAGAATTCCAAGCATATTAAGTGCCGGTTTCACTCCATCGACGAGTTTGTCAAGGATGGAGATATAAAGATTTGTATAGTAGACACGGATCTCAATGTAGCAGATCCATTGACTAAAGTCCTCCCTAGGGCAAAACATGATCAATAGCAGAACTCCATGGGTGTTACATTTATCACTATGTAACTAGATTATTGTCTCTAGTGCAAGTGGGAGATTCAAGGGAGTATGCCCGAGAGAGAATAATAAAGTTTTTATTATATGTATTCCAAGTATATGATAGATGTTTAGTTTTCATGCTATAATTGTATTAATTAGGAAATGTTAATACATGTGGGTTTAATAAACAAATAGAAGGTTTCTAGGTTTCACCTCTCTTATAAACTGGCTCGTTGATTTACAAGATGATCAAGGTTTCCTGATCATGGACATTGGATGTTGTTAATAACGAGGTCACAACATTGGTGGAATGATGTGATGAACTTTCATCCGAAGTATAGCGTTACGATCAAAGTCATTATGTTTATATTATTATAACAACATACAAAGTAATCCTAGTCCTTAGACCATGAGATCATGTGAATCACTAACACTAGAAGAGTATCTTGATAACATCAAACATCACACCATGACAGGGTGTCTATAAAGGTGGGTTTAGTGCTAAAAAGGTGCTATGTAGAGTTTCATGGGTCAAGAGTGGGATTTGTCCATCCCGATGATGGATATATATACTCTGGGCCCTTTGGTGATATCACATTGAGATAGCTTGCAAGCAAGTGATGTGATCACTAGAATGTTATATCACGGGAACGAGAAAAGAGTGCATGGAGGCAAGGAGATCAAACTAGGTATGGAGATACCGATGATCGAATCTCGGACATGTAATATATCGCGAGACAAATGGATTTAGTTGCTAGTGTTAAAGGTTCTTACGAGCACAAAACTCATCGCTGAATGTGTGGTAGTCAGTATGGATCTCCAGGTTCCGCTATTGATTATTGATCAGAGACAGGCATCGATCATGTCTGCATTATTCGCGAACCATAGGGTGACACACTTAAGGGATACCAACACCATTTGGAGCAAATGTGCTCCATATGAAAGAATTGCAAAGCGCCGTAATTATTTCAATGGACACTAGAATTGTTTCGGGTGAAATTGCTGAAAATGGTTCGGCATGTGATATTGAAACGTTGCAGGGGGTTTTATGTGAATGTTTGTTAATTAAAGTAATTAACAAAATTCTGAATAAAATAAATAAAAGTGATTTATTAAATGAGAGTTGCATTAAATTTGGTGGAAATTTAATGCATGTGAGTGGATGTGTGAGTGGTGGCATGTTTATGTGAGTGGAGCTTCCACCCACATGAATGAAGGAAGAGGTGGGGGAACCTCCATGGCCGCCGGCCATGGTAGGGGCTCCCCCCTCTCCTCCTCACAAAGCACACCTCCTAGTGAAGTATCTCTCTCCCCTCTAGAATTATTTCCCCATGGTCTCAGATTAGTGAGATACATGTTCCTGGCGGCATTTCGTCTGGAAGGAGTTGCTGCTTCCGCTGCATCGCTGGAGCGAGGAGGTGGAGGTTGTTCTGTGGACCATACGTGTGTGCGATCACAGACGCACTGCTGATTTGCGGCGCTGGACTTCTTCTAGATCCTGAGATCGATAAGTGTTCGACTACATCATCCACAAGTTCAACCTCGTTACACTTTGTCGGTCTACAAGGGTATGTTCTCTATGGATGTATATCCACCCGTTTCTTGTATCTAGTAGATAGATCTTGGTTCTTAGTAGTTCCCAACGTAGGAAAAAATTTGTTTTCTATGTTTCAAACCCAACACATACACACATTATTATTACAATACCAAAATATCAGTACTTTCAAGTTGTTCGAACTTACAAATCATACACATCTTACTTAATATGTTTTCAGCAGAAGAACGAAAAGATTCAAACGATATAACACAACTTGAGCTCAACAAATTATTGTATAAAGTTCATGCTGCTCGGCTCGGCTTAAGTATTAATAACTACCGAGCAACTACTTTGACTCGTTGCCATCTGCTCCGTAGCATATATCGTAGTCCACCCCTTCAACTCCACTGGAGAGATCTAGTTCCTCGTAGTAGATATCATCCTGACCTTCGGTAGATCACATGGGTATGATTACTAGGGTACTTATGATCTGCTACCCTGGTTATATAAATGCTCACGGCCCATGAAGATTCAAGATGATGGCCTAGAAGGCATCCGATAGAAGCCTTAGTTATATTAGGAAAGGAAAGATGAACCGACATTGTGTTGGTGGTGTAATCAACATATGTAACCTATCCGTATACAGCTTTGGGACCCGGCCTATTATATATAGGATGGGATAAGCTTACGAGGAGGTACCAAAAAACCCCAAGCGGTCTGTAATAGTGCCATTCATCAAGTATCCATGCGGCTTCGACTCCCTTGTTTCCCTGATATCCAATGAAATCCCCATCGTTCTCTTTTCCGCAAAACCCTAAGTCCATCATCATGGGCATTGCTGAGGTTACACCTCATCAACTGGCACCATCTGTGGGAAACCTGAACGCTGGAGCTATGGATTCAGCAGACCCCTTTTCAAACAACAATCCCATAGAAGCGGCACCACGCCCTCCAACAACTGTTTTGGTACCCCCTAATGGCGGATCTGATCTCATCATCAGAATTTTTCACTCCCAAGTGGATGATCCTGAAGAATCCCACCCCTCAGCTCTAATCTCATCAAGACCGTCGCTCGGAAAAATTGCGCCTATAGAAATAGCTGCATCATCCGTCAGATCCTCCATAGAAGCCATGATGCAGAAGAAGAAAATAAAGAAATTACGGCAGATCTATGGGACCTTGATGGTCTCTACGATGATCTCTCCTTTCGATCAGACCACCAGACAACCTCGCCACACGAATCAAGTCCGATAAACTCCAAACCTGAAGAAAGTGACGAAATCATCGACTTTGGAATAAGGATGGCTAAAATTTACCCAGAACATCCCGGACTTCACTGATACCCAGACATTGTCTCCCTCAATTTTGATGATGACGTCACAAGTGTATACGCAACTCAGCACCAAGTGTGCATAATTATCGCGGATGCTTCGACTCAGCAAGACTCCAACGATAACCCTATTTTGACCGTGATGATATCTTGTTAGATGATAATGCAGGGGATCATAGAAACGAAGGAAACCACGGAGACCCGATGAACAACAACATAACACTAGGAAGAGAGGAACCACGCAGAGGCGAAAGGCAACACCTCCAGCTACCAGCCGAAGCATGGCAAAAAGTGAGGGCAGCAACTTCAGGTGTAGTTCCAATGACATCCAATGCCACATGCGAATATTTGCTAGCATATCAATATCTTTTTCATCACAAGAAAAGAGACTTGCTAAGGATGCAAGGACAACTAAATGAAAGGAAAAGGATAGCCGATGAATCTAGCCTAAGACGGGTACAACTAAGCTTTACTCGAGGATCAGGGAGCATAACAGGAGGAGCAACGCTAAGGAGAGGAACATCACAGCTGCAGAACATACCCGAAGCTGAAAGAAATGAACTGACTCGAGAACTCAACCTGTCATTCATGACAGTAGATCCAATAGGACACATCAAAGCAAAAACAGCCCAAGCCGCAATCGTGGGTGCACAAACATATCTAATCACAACCCAACCAACACCCGATGACGCTCGCGCAGCTCTCCACCGCTCCTATTTGATGAACCTTGGCATTGTAGGAGCATCTCTCAGACAAGCAGAACAAGGAATCACACGACAACCCGAAAGATCCCCACGCCATCGCAACAACCCTCGGCAAGCGGGACATACTCGACGATCGCGATCGCCACGTCGGGTCCACTTCTTAGGATCAGAGCTGCGAAACGATGCAAGAGATGATATTACACAGCGTAGGATCGATAGATCTAGGGAAGAGCGTAGTAGCCGAAGATATTACGACGGCGAAAGCGAAGATGAATACGAGCTATGCGGGGCTAGTTGCTTTACCCGGCGGGTTCGTAAAACACCAGTATCAAAGGACTTCAAACTACCCCACGATCGTCAGATGTATGACGGTCTCCAAGAGCCCGAGGCTTGGTTGCAGATTATCTAGCAACTGTTAAATTACAGGGTGGCTCCAAGGCCACCGCAATGCAAAGTTTATAGATGCATCTAACTGGCGCAGCATGCTCCTGGCTAAGACAGCTACCTGAAGTTTCCGTCAGCAGTTGGAACGATCTTGAGGATAAATTCATCAAAAACTTCCACTCTACGTTCAAGCGACCAGTATCTTGGGAGCAATTGCGAGCGTGCAAACAAAAACCAAGAGAACCAATATGGTCCTTCATCCAGAGGTGGAACATTATAAAAAAATTTACCAAAACTATATCCGACAAAAGAGAAATCGATGCCTTCAACGATGGGCTTCGTCAAAAAGAATTCATCAAAGACATAGGACAAATTAAGACATAAACAATCTCCTAGCTAATGGACATGGCTGACCGCTGGGCTGATGGGGAAGACGTGCTCCACAAAAAAAGAGCCTGTTCACCCGAAGAAGACAGGGACAGGCGCAATAACGACAGAAGACGGCGGAACAACGATGGATACAATAGACCAAGTTAAGTGATAGCTGGTTTTTCTATAGGGGACAACCGAAGAAGTGACGACTACAACAATGGGTATCACAGTAGTAGGGATGATGGTGGAGGAAGCCAGTCACAACAACGATATCAGCCAAAAAATCGAGACCCACCGATTATGCAAGGCAAATGCTAGAAGGGCCGTGCAATATGCACTTCTACGTCAACTCAACAGGGAAGAGGAGATCCAATCACCTCCTAAAGGATTGCCGAACATTTTTAAAGATGTAGGTGCTTTGCAATGCAAGGGAAACCGAAGCAACAAACCGAGGCTACACTACTACACCTGACGCTTTAGCCATCGGCACACCTCCTCCACCGACGGGGCATCCGCGGAACACAACACACCAATAAGAAGAATATCCTAGATCAAAAGGAGAAATGTCGATGATCCAAAAAGGATGGCCCTCTAATAGGACACAAAAGCTGATTACCAGACAAGTGGACATGGCAGTAATAGCGCCACCCCTTACACCCAAGTATCTCCACTGGTCAGAACAACAAATTACCTTCAGTAGAGCTGATCATCCACTTTGGGTCCCTCAACCGGGCCAATCAGCACTAATAGTGGAAGCACGGATCGGCGGGTTTGACATGAGCAAAGTATTTTTGGATGCAGGGAGAAACATCAACCTCATATATGCCCAAACTCTACATGCAATGAATTGGTCCTTTACAAATCTCGCGCCTACAAACACAACTTTCCACGGGATAGTTCCAGGAAAATCTGAAACTCCTTTGGGCAAGATCCACCTCGACATAGTATTTGGATCAAGGAACAACTTCAGGCACGAAAAACTGGAGTTCAAAGTCATGGACTAGCCACCTCAGGACCACATGATCCTGGGACGACTAGCCTTCGCTAGATTCATGGCAGTACTAGACTATGCATATCTGGTACGAAAATTATAGCCCCCAATGGGGTTATAATGGTTAAAGGAAGCTTCAGCCGCTCGGATAGCTGTGATCGAGACTTCAACAAAATATTAGAATCTTTCGGGATGGAGACAGAACTTGGGTAGCTGAAAATAGTGGATACAGAACTACTACCCGAGGGACACGTCCTCAATGAGGAGACCTCGGAAAATCAGGTGCACGACGCACCCACAAAAATGACCTATCCGGCCTCCACTTCCTGTCCCGCATAGGAAGACGCGCTCGTCGGTGTTCCCTGTGAGAATTGGGAAACTATTGAAAACTACAGCGACAAGGAAGAAGCCCAAAAGGAACCCGATGAGCACCCAGCAAAATCAAACGCAGCAGTCAAAAACAATCCACCCGACGAATTAAGGCAATTGGAGAGCAAACTCCTCGCCTCACAAATACATGGCGCATCACGGAGGTAACAAAAGCAACATGGGTAGCCAATCCAATACTCATCCCCAAAAAAGGCGACGGCCTACACGTATGCGTCGATTTCCCAAGTACAAGCGACTCAGTAAACCAACTACTTTTCTCTCTGGTCCACCATGCCGATGCGAAGCTTCCAGTCGAAAAAGATGAAACTTCCCGCAAACCAATACGGAGCGTGCTGGAGCACCTCTAGACAGAAACCAAAGTTTTTAAGGAAAATACTTTTCTCTTATGCATTTTTTCAATAAGGCCAATGGCTAGGCGAACACGCCAAACAATGTATCCCCTAGCATTTGATGATAAATAAAGAAAAGTTTGCCACAATGAGGTCTCAAGACCCATGTAATTCAGTACACGGGGGCTTCGACAATTATGCCAAGCTCTCCAAATCATCAGGTCCTATATAACACACCAGTAAAAGGTATCCTGTGCAAATAATCAAGATCTCATATAGACAGACGACCTTCTTGACAAATACAATGGCATTACACAATATTTTTTCCTACAGTACAAATGTACATAATGAAGAAATATAGTCAGATGGCGAAGTTTATAAAGAACTCCTCGTATGCCTCTAGGCACCTCCGGACGATCCTAATTGCTTGACTTCGGGTGGTAGCATAATGAGGCACCATATCAACAAGACCACCGCCAGGAGGGGGAGGCAGCCCCAATGATATGGTATCCAAGTGTAGTGTTAGATGATGCAGATGCACCCAAGAAAGTGCAAGTTTGGCACCCGCCAGAAGCTGAAGCTTCACGAAATGATTAATCCTTTCACCCTGTCGAAAATTTGCAATCAAATTGGCTACAATCTAAGGCTGGGGATCCCGAGGAAACATGGCATTGTAAACAATGGCTAACAATCTGCGGCAGCACTCGACAAACTGCTCCACTTTGGATACGTGGTCCTAAAGCAAAGCCACGGCATAAGCACGGCAGTTGTCAATCCAAAATTCAATCTCAGAATTTTGGGAAGAAGACACAAGATCTTGAATTCGATTGCGCAGATGTTGGGTTTCCTCCCTCTCACATAATCGAATGCCTACAAGAAAGGAGAAAGAAAAATTGATATCCCACAAAAGGTAGCAACACAAAGTAACAAAAGAACTTACACATCAGCTTCTCACTTGCCCCGAAAATTTGCTCCAAGAAGTATGATTCACGATCAAGCGCCTTGCGTGATATTGACTGAGCTACATCCACCATTGATTGAATAACCCGAAGTTTCCCTTCAAGTTTCTTCACCTTCTCAATCTTTTCAACATATAACGGTGGGTCTACTGTGCATACAATGGCAGTCTCGGTTGCACCCATTCCAGATGAGGATGGGATTACATCCGACGTCTAGGAAGGCGCAGGAGGAGCCGCTGGATCATTCAAAATCTGGGAAGGTACACACTAGATACAAAGACTTTAGCATACAAAAGGAGATTCATATACAAAGATATTTTCCCATCAAAAGTGAGCACTCAACAACATGATAAGTTACATTTCATGACAATAGTACCACAAGACACACGGAAAACTAAAGGAAACTACGGAGTGGATTTCTCCAAGGACAAAGTAGCACTAGCGAAAGGAGCACTAGCTACAGGAAAAACAAGCACAACAACAGAAGAGGGGGGTAGCAGCCGAAGAAGGAGAACCAGTTGAAGAAGGGGCAGCTGCTTTCTCCTGACCCGAGCCTATGCCCAAAAGTAGCCGAGAAAACTTCTTGGTCTTCTTAATAAAAGACTTCAAATCTAGTTCTTGACCTTTGGAGATAACCTTTTGCCAGTCGACATTCTCGCCATGCGCCATTGCCAATACCATCAAAGTCTCTCCGCCACTCTTCGATTACGTCATGCTATAGCTGACAAGAGGGCTTGGATCAACACCAAAAATAACGACAAGGTCGTTCAAGTTAGCCGACACTTCCTTCGATGGAAAAACCTCGGCATGTAGGCTCTTGAAAGCACGGCGTGAGCATACAAGGAAGTTGCGCCCACGAACGCTATTAGTCTCCAAAATGCTAACAACATCGGATAAAGGATCAACCTTCTTATCTTCATCCAACAACAAATTTTGGACTGTCCTCTCCACACATACAA
Source organism: Avena eriantha (assembly GCA_910589775.1). Lineage (NCBI taxonomy): Eukaryota > Viridiplantae > Streptophyta > Magnoliopsida > Poales > Poaceae > Avena > Avena eriantha. Next base: position 161,181,139 of record OU342745.1, read on the forward strand.
AAAAGTGGGGATTAGAATAAAGATGAGAAAAAACAAAATGGGGACTGAAACAAAAATTCTCCCTTGCTAATAGAAAACTTACGAGTTAAGCAGGCATTGAGGGTCTCCAAGCCCTTCTGAAGATTTTTATCTCGGGTGGCAACTTGCTTGGCCTTATCTTCGGCATCAGAACTAGCTTTCTGCTTGGCCTCCTCCAAAGCTTTCTCGGCAACCCGAAGTTTGGCCTCCATATCGTCAGCATGCTTCATCGCTTCATCCCGAATGACCTCGGACTCTTTGAAACCGACTGAACAATCAGAGAGTAATACAGAAACTCAGGAAAAGGGGAGGGATATGGAAGAATACAAGGTCATAACAGATGAAAATATACCTTTCAGACCTTCGTCTTTGGTACGGATCTTAATGAAGTGAGAGGCCATATCAACCATCTCACGCATCACAGGCTGTGAAGAAGGACATCAGAAAAACAAGCAAAGGAGAAACCATGGCCAAATTCAAAGCATAGACACACTTACGTCTTGCATATCCACCTTGACAGGGCTATTAGATATCGCCACACCCTTATCAGCTGATTGAATTCTTTTCTACGGCAGCGGTTTCGGTGAAGAAGCAACATCTTTGTGGATAATTTGACCCACGGGAGATGCATGTAAATCCTTTGGGTCCGTGGATAGTCGTGGAGACTTTGTAAAGGAGGGGCAACAGATGTACTAGGAGGAGATAATGGAGGATCTTCCCCGTCATCACCACTAAAAATATAAACACAAAAGATTAAAACGACATGATCATCCCGAAAAATGGAAAGGTAGTAAGTACTTACGAACAAACATTCTACGAAAAGCGGAACAGATTCATCTGGGGAAGAGCCGATGAACCTAGGACAACACGCAAAGGCTTTGAGCTAGTGGAGTAATCCGATGCTTCAATCGTCTCTGCAGCATCAGGATGTTTACTTTTCTCGCCAATGAGCACCACATTAAAATCTTCAGAACAAGCCGACGAAAGTGACGGCGTCCCTGATGAAGATTCTGCGGCTGACATCTCCATTTCCTCATCAGTAGCAGTCCTAGTCATGGGGAGATTGTCAGATGCAGAAGGATCGGTGGGAAGCTCACCGCTCTCAGGGAGAGGAGGAAGGCAGGACATATGATCATAATCCTGCATAAACGGAAGACCAACAATCACAAAAGGGGACAATCGTAAAAGAACAGAAAGCACAGATGAACAAAGAGCACAAAATCAAGGAATTTACCTCGGGAAGGCGTTTCTTCTTGCCAAAAGGCTCTACGTGGCAATCAGAGGGAACCGAGCTTTTCTTTGTAAGGGTCGTGAAATTCTGAACCCTTTTTTCATACACCTTGAGGGTAAGACCATCAAGTTAAATCCTCACTGGGTCCTTCTTGCTAGTATATACTCACATACCAGAAAGTCTGGCCTACAGAGGCTGCATGCGGATCCGCAAGAAATATGCCAGAATTTGAAGTCCCGACAGTTCATTGCCAACCTGATGCCATAGTGTGGAAATACGGGCAAGAAGGGGTTCAATCTCCATCATTTATTCGGGAGATGCTAATCCCAAGAGTCAAGTTTGCGACAAGGCTTCTTGGGATCAAAGGGGGCTAAGCCAAAAGTCTGACCCTCGACTGATGGATCCTTGATGTAAAACCACTTGGTTTTCCACCCTTGGATAGAATCAGTGATCTTAAAATCAAAATAATCTACATTGGAGGGAACAGAGAAAATGGCGCCACCAACATCATCGATAATGGTGTCGGTGGCATTCCGATAAACATAGAAGAAGTACTTCCATATGCCTCAATGGGGATGGATCCTGAGGAAGCATTCACAAAGAGTAATAAAGCAAGCGACGTGAAGGATAGCATTGGGCGTGAGCTGATACAGGTGCATGCCATAGAAAAAAGGAGACCATGAAGGAATTCATGGACAGGGAGAGAAAGGCCACGGAAAAGGAAGGAGAGAAACATTATCCTCCAGCCTGATTTGGGGATTGGAGGAGCTTCATTGCTAGGGAGCTTAAAGGCACCCTCCTCAAGATGGCCAGAGTTTCATCCCTCACGGAACTCCCGTACAATGCACTTCGAAGGGGCCCATCTGACAATCCTCTTTCTAGTGGCCTTGGCGGCCGTGGTGGAAGTCCCTACCCTGATTTTTCCCATGGTGGTGGAGGAGTAGCACTAGCACGCGGAAGAACAACCGAAGTAGGCGAGCAAGACATAGGAAGGCAAGGGCGCAAGGAAGAAGATGAAGCTAGCAAAGAAGGGGTAAAAGGCAGTAAAATGAATCCCTTGCCCTTTATATAGGGCCAAGGTACACAGCTTGGACCGTTCGATGTAAAATTGGACCGTCACAAACACACACACATGATGGTGACATGTGTCCATGGATTTGTAAAGGAAAAAAATCTTAAGTAGTTATTACTGTGGTAAAACCAGGAGAGCCTCGCATGACGCCTCGATCTTCACGGAGAAAAGGGGACGTGCAGTCCAAAAACTCCACTGAACACACTACACATGCGTCATCAATACTACTGCATGGTCCCACAATTGAAAGGTCCCATCGAGACGTGTTGCTAGGAAACCACGGTGTAAATTCGTCATCAGTGACATCATGCGATGCAAGTCACAAAGAAAACTTCAGCCCTATAGAAAGGAGAAGGACCCAAAGAAAAGAATCAAGAAATTTTGAGTCAAAGTAAATTCTTCAACAAAAGAGACTTTGAGACTACAATCGAATACAAATATCTCGACTGTAGCCTCGGGGGCTACTCCTATTGGGAGTGTTGGGTGCTCACCCGAGGAAACAAAAGGTGACATTGTCAGAATAGTTACAACATAAGTTTTTCAATCCTATGTCCGGATGAAAACATCCGAACATAGCCTCGGGGGATACTCGTATCAGGAGTGTTGGCACATACCTGACAAAGAAAGTTGATTTGTTTCCAAGGCAATACCCGAAGATAAAATTTGTCCTTGTGTGTTGATATCAATAAGTATTTGTATCCGCAAAATAATTACTCCTATCGAGAGCATCTATAGGAACCGGTAAACTTCAGCAATTCCAACAGCCAAACAAGGTAGACGATAAAATATATACAAAAATCTCGGATTGCGCCCGACGCTACAAAAATATCTGAATGTCGTGTAACATCCCATTTTTCTACATCTATGTTTGTTGAGGGTTGGCAAGCTAGAAAGTAGGGGGAAATAAAACTTTTCTACTTATGTGCTTATATGCCTAGCTTATTTAGAATTCTTTGATCACTTGTGTTGCTTTAGTAATCCTATTTGCTAGTCTACATGCTTGTTTGACCACCAAGGGTTCACCCACCTATAAATTGGCTAAGTCTGGGAAATCTAATTCTCCTCTAACTTTGCATCCATTGTTTGGGTAAATCCTTCACATTCCCTACCATGCAAGAGTACCAAGTGGTACTAGGCTACTAGTACCTGTGAACCACCCCTTAGTATTGGTAAAACCACAAGCCCTAGCCACCTGCATGTAGGTGCTTTCCTCTCTAGTGATCACTAGAGAAATGACACCCTTATTTTTATTCCAAGTTTGGTTGGCTCTTGTGAGCATCTGGCTGTGATCCAAGGATCAACCATGGCCTAAGATCGATCACCAAGTGACCCTCTACCACCCTAAACCCTTCCCTCCGCCATTTGTGACCCTAACCCAAAATGGCAAGCCCCCAAAGTGGCCACCTCGCTAACACTAACCTAGATCATCCCCAAAACTCTCTCCCTCTTCCCTGTTCATGCCACCACTTCTCCCTGGCCTTGCCTCAATGCAGCACCACCCTAACTACCCCCCCTTGCACACACCCAGCCCACACGCGCGCTCTGGCACACTACATCGAGGAGGGACACGAGAGATCATCGCCAGATCCTTGCCCACCTCAAGAACCAGAAACCCCTCCTCTCTCCTGTCCCATCTGGCCTCGCCTCGGATAACCCCAACTCCCCAGGCTCTCCCTCCACCCTTCTCTCTCTCCCGCGCGCCCAGCCACCCCCAAACGCTGGTGTCCACCTCAGCAGAGCACCCCCTGGCCCCGCTCGCTCCCTCCCTTCTCGCGGTGCAAAAAGCCATCAGGGGACAGAAGGTAGCCCCATCGCCCTACTGCCACCTCCTCTCCCTAAACGGGCCCTAATCCCCCTCTCCTCTGGCTTTTCTTGTCGGCAGGCCCACCAGAACTGCGTGGAGGCCGACGGTCCCGAGCTGCGCCGCTGCTGTCGCGACACATCCAGACGACCGGAGCCGCCGTGCTGTACCTCTTTCGACGCCCATCCTTCGACCGCTTCGAACCACACCGTCGCCGATCCCTCTCCGCCCCTAGGTGAGCCACCCCAAGCCTCGCCTGGGCCAGCTAGGGTTAGATCGCCAGAGCTTTCGATCCGGGAAGAAGAAGCGCTGCGGGCCGTCGATCTGGATTCTAATCCAACGGCCAGCATCGCCAGATACCTCTTCGCCTCGCTGTGCCTATGACACGCGGGCCCCGCTGTGGGATTTAAATCCCCAGCACCCCGCATAGGCCACCGTGTACGCGGGCCGGCCCAGCTCCGTAGCGGGCCGCGACCCAGCCTCTGCACTGCCCATTTTCTTTTATTTTTAGGAGAATTTAATTTCCAGAAACTTGTCCTGTAGCTTTAATTCCACCAAATAAATCTTTGTAGTGTTCTAGCATGATTCCAATTTTGTAGAGTAGCCCTGGTATTTCCCTAGTGAATGTCCTTGGTAGCTAGGCCAAAGCTTGTCTGTAGCTTTACTGAGAATTTCTGTGGTAAATAGTGTCTATTTAGAGTAATAAATTCATGGTTTCACTTTTAGAGCCCAGAAAAATGTGAAACCAAGTCCCGGGCATTGCCCTTGCGATTGCCATCTGTGTAAAACTAGAATCATCCTTTTTGGATGTATAAGGCCTCTGTTCTTATTTTTACAAGTTATGGACAGAGAGCTCTTATTTGTTTCCAGAGGTTGTTGTGAAACTAATTTTGGGATGAAACCAATTCCCAGAATTAGGCCACTGCACGTACTAGTATTTCCTGGAGGGCCATAAGTTTTGGCTCTGTAGATTTGCCCTGGTGATTTTAGCACAAATTTATGCTCTCTTTCTAGTATTTTATTTGTTAAAAATCAACCCTTTTTGATAAAATGGTGAAACCAGTGGGGTTAGCTTGGTTTTCTCTGTAGCTACTCAGATATGTACTTTGTGGTCAACTTTCACCAACTTATATTGGTCGTATTATCTGCTTGAGTACTAATCTAGTCTTAACCACAAAAACCACCATTTAAGTTTGATGAAACCTTTATGATTGTTTTCAATGGCCTAGGATTGCTAGAGTTAGTAGCTTCTACCATGTGGTTGGATTGGTTCAGTTGTGCAATTGTTCTGTACTGATTTCATTGTTTGTTCCTTGGGTGATGCTTGGTATAGTGGTTTGCTTATAATTTCCCTTTTCGGCGATAGATACGAACGAGGACGAATTTGAGGAAGGTAATTGGGAGGATTTTCAAGAAGAGGACCAGGAACAAGATGCCAACCAAGGCAAGCCACCTGCAAGTTCATGAGACTTGTCCCAGCTTTATTTCCATGCACTCTGTTTTACTTATACTACTACTGCTTTGGTTTTACTCGAAAAATTATTATTATGGTATTAGTTTGGCTCCACCAAACTTATGCCTATGGTACTGTCTAAGTACTCCCCCTTGGACCTCCTACTCCTATCCTTGTAGTTCAGGTGGTCTAATATACCCCAACTCATTGGAAACCCAGATTTAGCCTAACAAAAACTCTAGGTTGGGAAACCAAAGGCAGGGATGGTTTTATAAAAAGTTTTTGACAGAAAACATAGGCAAGTGGGACTTGTCGAGGAAGTTTTCAAATGTTTTGGTAATCATGCCACGGGTGGAGGCACCAAAGTTGAAGAAGGAGGAAAAACTGTTTTCAAAAACGCACCTGGTTCTTTGCAGTCTAGCTATAACAACTTAAACCCGTGCAACCACACTACTCCTATATGGGAAGGGGCTTGACCCGAAAGGGGTTCTCTCTGATACTGGTGCCTCGTAACTACTACAGGCGATCGGGGATCCCTTGAGGGTTGTCCTTCTCTGATAAAGGTGGGACCTGGAGAAGGAACAAAGGGTCAGCAGGCCTCCACGCGTTACTATGGGCCCCTCATTGAAAGCGCACACTCTCGAGGAGTGGAAAAAGCGCTCCGGTTGGTCCTCGCCAGACGTCCTGGTTTCGAGGGGATTAACACCCATAGGGTAGGTGCTGGTGTTAAGAGGGGATTATCCTGAAGGTCTTGTCCGGTTATACGAAACCCGCATACTGCTGTATGATGATCCACGACAGTTCGTGGCAGACGTATTGTATCTTGTGGGTAAAGTGTGCAACCTCTGTAGAAGATAAAAATCTATTCGAATAGTCGTGTCCGCGGTTAAGGATGGGTTGGACAAACTTCCGTAGAGCGGTGCTGGTTTTGGTTTATAAAAAGGTTTTATCAAAAGAGATTCAATGATGGGATGGTCGGACCTAGATGAAGTACTGGTCGTGGGATGACCACAGTGGAAGTGAATAGCAGGGTTGACCCCAGGCTAGTATTTTCAAGTTTTACCAACTACTTTTACCCTAAAAAGGTTTTTGGCAAACAACAAGTGGTAGGATTATACTTCTAAGAGATTTCTCAAATAGCCACTTTGGAGCCATCCTATCCACAATCATATTGCATTACTCTTTGTATTTCTTGTATGGTGGTTTGCGAGTACATTCGAAGTACTCACTGGCAATGTTCACTGGCTATCAACTTGGTCAGACTATGAGCAGGATGAAGAGGACAATAGAGGGTACGAGGACGACTTCGCGAACTAGGGCGTTTCTCCGGGTCAGGCACCTGTTGGGCTATGGCCTCACTCGGGTCCTCCGCGTTATTTAGTACCGCTGCTATTATCTATTTGTGCCCATGGAGGCAAGGTTGTAAGACTATTATTGTATCGTACTGTAATGGATGTGTGTACTTTGATATCATGTCGGTTATGCTCCACGATGCACTGATCATGGGATATTTGGACATTATACGCAGACCCCAAAAACTATTTTCTTTATAAAGGAAGGAGTTTGATATTTGCAAAAATATTGCTTATGCCTCCTCCCTTCTATTTCAAAAACAACTTGCATTAAATTTCATTTCTGCATATCTAAAATTTTGCACACTGTTCACTAACTTAAACTTAACTAAAACTTTGTAGATGGCAGTGGTGTTCAACATGTATCGTCAAGTCGGACTGGACTTGCCACTCCAGTTGTTTGAGGCTGAGCTGAGAGACTTGGCCAAGCTTGTGGGCTGTCCCACTCCAGAAATCCAAGGCACTTTCCTTCCCAGGATGGTTGAAGGAGAGAAGAACTGGTTGGTTGTCTGCACCATGAGAGGTGGTGTAGTACCTCCCTTCTCAGAGGAGCTGAAGGTAGAAGTGCTAGAGAAGGATTGGGGCGATGGTGTGCTTCGTGTGGCTTAAGAGGCCCTAACATGCCTTGCCTATCATCACCGTTAGCAGCTTGAGGGAACCAAGTTCTACCATTTTGGGAGACGCCACCCTCGAGGTTACACCGCCGTGACCCCGCAGCACTATGACTTTGGTGAGCATATCCAGAACATGGAGTATCTCCTGAAGAAGACTCAAGATTCTCTGGATGATGTTCGCGCTCGCCTGGACAACAAGACCGTGGAGTACCTCACCCTCGTCGAGGACTTGAGGATCGAGAAATTGGAGCACGCTCAGACCATGCTGAACAAGCAGGCAGTTGTGGCAAGGAACAAGCGTCTCATGAAGACCACTAAGGACTAGAAGGAACTCCTAGTGACCATGGAGGCCCGGATAGAAGCATTGGAGGAGGAATGCACCCAACTCGACAAGGACAACGACGACCTGCTGAAGACAATGATGCCGCCTACAAGGAGGATTTTGACATGGAGCCAAAGAGTGAACCTGAGGATGATGACCAGATAGGTGAGGAAGAAGAGGATCCCGAAGAGCGCATTGTCGAGCCTGAGGAAGATGCTGAGGTCATCATCGAGGAAGACACCACTGCACGTCACGACTCAGAGTAGGTTTCATGATTAGTCTATGAGAGCAAGTGAGAATATCGTCGTGTCCCCCTTTTGAGTGGCGATTTGTCTCCTTTCTGCTTGCTTGTATGGTTGAACTAGTAGTATCGTCTAGCGTCGGGATGTGACGCATGAACTTGGTTATTTTGGGGTTATCTCAATGAGTGCTTAGCTCCTAAGCACCCGTCTTCTTATGAGTGCATATTTGTTTAGTTAATTCCTCCCCGTACCTTGTTGTTTGTGTTGCAAACCGCCCCATTGGTAACCCCTCCACATCATGCACATTCAGGATGGTGCGCCCAAGCGGACCCCCTCCACCACCAACCATGACGCAGCTCCTGCAAATGTTCATCCAAGACCGCCAAGCGGCCAATGAGGAACGCCAAGCCAGCATTATCGCTCTCCAGCAGCTGGTGCAAGCCGCAGCTGGAAACGCCGCCGACCCCGAGGGCGAAGAGCAGAGATCCAGACTTAGAGACTTTCAGAACACCAACCCACCTGTGTTCACCAAATGCACCAATCCCCTTGACGAAGATGACTGGCTCCACACCCTTGAGAATAACCTGGAGGTTGCCCGTGTAGGAGAGAATGAGAAAGTCACCTTGGCCACTCATTTTCTCGCGGGACAATCTAGGACTTGGTGGATCAGTGTCAAGGAGATTCTGCCCGCAGGGCAAGCCATCACCTGGGAAGACTTCAAGGAAAGGTACCACAAGCATCATATTCCACCGGGTCTAATCATGATGATGAGAGATCAATTCTGTTATCTGAAGCAGGGAGGAATGTCTGTGCTGCAATATTTGGAGAAGTACACTGATCTGGCCCGGTACGTGCCAGATGACACCAATACTGAAGAGAAAAAGGTGGATACCTTCATGAATGGACTCCAGGATGAACTGCAGTGCCACCTGGTAGCCCAGGGATTCAAGGAACTGGATGCCCTTGTCGATGCCGCCATAATGGTAGAGAACAAGCACAAGGGAGTGATTGAGAATCACAAGCACCGGATGATGCAACAAGGAGGACCCAGTGGACAGAGGTCGCGAAGCATGCCACCCTGAAGGCCTGCACCCCCACCGCAGACTACTCCGTCCTATGCTCCGCGCCCCAACAACCCCAATCATAACTACAACAACCCACGCCCTGGAGGCGGGAACCCAAGACCCACCCCAAGAGGTCCTGTCAACACCAAAGCCCGCCCCAATACTGCTAGATGCTTCAACTATGGCCAAGTGGGGCACTTCTCCCTTGAATGCCCCGAAAGGAAGAAGGATAACGCACCTCGCCCCAATGCAGCCCGCCTGAATCAATGTCACGCCAGGGGAGCCCCAGCTAAGGGCGCCGCCCCCAAGAAGGCTGCTAATGCTGCCAGAGGACATCTAAACCACATCACTGCTGAGGAAGCCCAGGAGTCCCCCGACATTGTTCTGGGTACATTCCTTGTCAACTCCATCCCTACTACAGTACTCTTTGAATCCGGGGCCTCGCATTCATTTGTTACGGAGCCGTTTGTTGAAAGAAGTGGGATGGAACGCAGCCATCTGAGCAGGCTCATGTTAATGCAAATACCCGGTTCAATGACCGAAACCAAATCCATCTACCGAGATATTCCCATAGTTATTCATGGTAAAACCTTCACGGCTGACCTAATAGTTTTGGGAACCCAAGGTCTAGACGTGATCCTAGGAATGGATTGGATGACCAAGTACCGTGGAATCATAAATTGTGTCAGAAAGTCCATATCCCTGACAAGTATTGATGGAATACAAGTCGACTCTAAGGCAACTGTGCCCTCATCTTGAATCTATTGCCAGAAGAGTATAGCTGGACTTACTATTGATGAAGTCCCCGTAGTCTGTGAATATCCGGACGTGTTCCCGGAAGAGTTACCCGATATGCCCCCTGATAGGGATATCGAGTTCATCATAGAACTAGTCCCTGGAACAGCCCCCATAGCTCAGAGGCCTTACCGTATGAACCCCGAAGAACTGGTCGAGTTGAAGAAACAGTTGGACGACCTGGAACGCAAGGGTCACATACAGCCGAGTGCCTCCCCTTGGGGATCACCTGTTCTCTTGATGGATAAGAGAGATGGAACCACCCGGCTAGTGACTGACTATCGGAAGCTCAACGAAGTCACAATCAAAAACAAGTATCCCTTACCCAAGATCAAAGACCTGCTTGACCAGTTAAATGGAGCCCAAATCTTCTCCAAAATAGATCTCCGCACCGGATAACACCAACTCAAGATCCGAGAGTCAGATATTCCCAAGACCACCTTTACCACCCGGTACGGTCTCTATGAATACACCATTATGTCTTTCGGCTTAACCAACGCCCCTGGCTATTTCATGAACCTCATGAATAAGGTATTCATGCCCTACTTGGACAAGTTCGTCGTAGTGGTCATCAACGACATCCTCATATATTCCTAGAATGAAGCCGAGCATGAGCAGCACCTGACAGTCATACTAGGAACCCTCAGGGAGCATCAACTGTATGCTAAGATCAACAAGTGCGAGTTTTGGTTAAAGGAGGTGGGATTCATTGGCCACATCCTGTCTGCAGGAGGGATCTCAGTTGACCCCACCAAAATTAAGTCGGTTATAGAATGGAAAGCCCCCACAAACCCCTCGGAGATCCGAAGCTTTCTCGGTTTAGCCGGATACTATCATAAATTTGTGGAAGGTTTCTCAAGTATCGCGAGGCCAATGACGCAACTACTGAATAAGGATAAGAAGTTCGAGTGGACCGAGAAGTCTGAAGAGATTTTTCAGGAACTCAACAAGAGACTAGTGTCTGCCCCCATCCTGACCATGCCGAATATCACCAAGGACTTTGAAGTTTACTGCGACGCCTCCAAGTTAGGACTAGGGAGTGTGCTTATGCAAGAAGGCAAGGTCATCGCCTATCTATCCAGACAGCTAAAGCCACATGATATGAACTACCCCACCCATGACCTAGAACTCGCAGCAGTGGTTCATGCACTCAAGACATGGTGCCACTATCTGATGGGGAATCGCTGCGAGATCCACACAGATCACAAGAGTTTGAAATACATCTTTACCCAAAAAGAGTTGGAACATGAGACATCGACGATGGATTGAACTGATAAAGGATTACGATCTGGGCATTCACTATCACCCGGGCAAGGCTAATGTTATAGCTGACGCCCTTAGTCGGGAACCCTGTTCCCTGAATGCTATGGTCGTGAAAGAACAACCGGAACTAAGTCGAGAACTGGAAAGGCTAAGACTTGAGATAGTCAGCCATGGATTCCTATCCCATCTGGAGCTAAAACCGACTCTCTTAGACCAAATAAAAGAAGCTCAGAAAGGTCACCAAAGTATTGAAGGCATTAAGCAAAGAATGGAGAGAGAAACTGTCCCCGGATTTAAGGTTGATGACACAGGTGTACTATGGTACAAAGGGCGCATCTGTGTACCCAACAAGCATGACTTGAAGCAGATGATTATGAAGGAAGCCCACGAAACCCTCTACTCCATCCACCCCGGTAGCACCAAGATGTATCAGGATTTGAAGGAACAATTCTGGTGGCATGGAATGAAGCGCGAAATTGCTTTGTTCGTAGCTAAGTGCGATATATGCCAGAGAGTCAAAGCTGAGCACCAGCGACCCGCTGGATTGATGCAACCCATGTAGATTCCAGAGTGGAAATGGGAAAAGATTGGGATGGATTTTATCACAGGCTTACCTACCTCCAGCAGAGGTCACGACTCAGTCTGGGTTATAGTCGACTACTTATCCAAGGTCGCCCATTTGATCCCTGTGAAGACAACCTTTAATGGAAAGAAGTTACCGGAATTGTATATCTCTCGTATCGTCAGTCTCCATGGTGTCCCTAAGGAAATTGTGTGGGATAGAGGACCGCAATTTACCTCCCGTTTCTAGGGCAAGCTACAAGAGGCCTTAGGCACCACTCTCTCTTTTAGCACCTCCTACCACCCCCATACTGTCAGGGGGATGATCCCCAGGTACCCCAACCGGACAAGAAACAAGACAGTCAGATGGCGTCTAGCTGGCCAGATGCAGCCGGACAAGGCAAGACAGGCCGACTACTGCACGGTTGCCGGGTCAGTAAGAGGTAGCCGGCTACGACGATGTAGCCGGAACCAATCAGTGAGACAGGACGACGTGCGTATCAGTGCGCGGTACGCCCTGTACGATGAAAAGACTGGCAACTACGCAGCCATACCGGAGACTTTGCGGGGATGACGCGGGAACAGTGGCCCGGTGCTGACGACAGGCTCGCACGTCATCCACTGTGCCCAGACAGCCATACCGCTCATACTCTGACGCGACAGGCCATACTGGATACTGTAGATGACTAGCCGGCTGGGACCCGCCTGTGGGACCCGCCAGTCGGACTAGCCAGTGAGACCTTTGCCTCTTAGCCTATATAAGGAGAGGCGAGGCCTCAGTAGAGAGGGTTGGTCTCAGAGCATTTAAGGCAGTAGTTAGCGAATACAGCTCGAGGAGCACTTGTAGTTCATGTATCCCACATAGTCAGATCCGGCAGGAGTAGGAGCCTTACCTCACCACGAGGGCTCCGAACCTGGGTACTTCCTGCGTCCAGCTACGCTTGCTTGTATCCAATCCCGCCCGCGGACACCGTCGATAGCTTCCCTGCTAGTCCCCACACCACTATCTAACCTCTTCAGGTACTGCCGTTCCCAATACAACGACAGTTGGCGCCCACCGTGGGGCAAGATGGCTTCGACCGGAGTCACGTTCCGCACGGGACCCCATTGATTGGCTGCTGACGCCGGTTAACCTCGGGGATAACCCAGAGGAGGAGGAGGCCAACTTCACCATGGAGAGGCAGATCCTCCTCCAGGAGGCCATGGAGTTGGCGATAGCCCGCAAGCAACTCGAGATCACCCGGCGTGAGTACGACCGCGCGCACGGCTTCACTCCGACTACCGCGGAGCCAAGCCGGCGTGGCCAGGTGTGGCGCCAGGGCGGCGAGCTAGGCAGTAGGATGGAGAAGGATGGGGAGCCGGATCCCGCACCCGCCCTCATCCGGCCCACCTATAGCACGCCCATCAAAAACCTGCGCGCGACACCCAGCAGGCGTCCTCCCCTCAGCCGGCTAGGGCCCGCGCCAGGCGTCGCAGCTCTAGCAACAGGGGCTAGCCACGCCAGGAGCAGACGGTGAACAGCAACCCGCCGCCTCCCCCTCCGCCAACCGGAGCACCCAGACCAGTCGGTTCCTGTCTCTCGGGCCGGGTGGGAGCGCCCAACCCGGATTGTCTAGTTGCCCGCGACCGGATCGACCTCCTCGCTCAAGCGCGCGTCACGGAGGAGGAAGACTCTACCGGTCCGGTTTGTTTCGGACCCCGCATCCAGAACGAGCCGTTTCCGGACAAATTCTCCCTACCCAGGGACACCCCCAAGTACGACAGCAGCATGAAGCCGGAAGACTAGTTGACCGACTACGCTACGGCAGTCGGAATCGCCCATGGGAACAAGCGCACAGCCGTGCGCTACGTCTCCCTCATGCTAACCGGATCGGCAAGGACGTGGCTCAACAGCCTCGCGCCCAATAGCATCAATGCCTGGCCTAACTTCGAGAAGGTGTTCGTCCGCAACTTCAATGGAAGGTACAAGCGCCCAGGGCGCCCACGCGACCTGGCCTTGTGCGTCCAGGTCGACCGCGAGACCGACCGCGAGTACCTCGCCAAGTGGACGGAGCTGCGCAACACTTGTGAAGGCATCCTGGAGAGCCAGGCCATCAGTTTCTTCATCGAGGGTTGCCGAGAAGGCACTATGCTTCGCCACCGGCTACTGTGTGACGAGCTGAAAACCATGGCAGAACTCATGACGGTTGCGGACTAGTACGCCATGGCGGATGCCGCCATGAAGAAGCCCCTCCGAGTAAACGCGGACGGGCGTCCGACTCCTATGGAGCCGGCTCGCGACCGATTGAGCAATCCGGCTGGAGAAGCCGGATCCTCCCGATGCCACGACAACGACAACCGGTTCCATGGGGACTGCCAGGCCGGACAACAGAAGCCCCGCTACCACGCGCGACAAGTCAATGCTGTGGAGGGCGCGCCCGACACGCCGGCTAATGAGGCAAGAAGGCAGAAGCCACGGCTCACCTTCGACCAGATGTTTGATGGCCCGTGCAAGTGGCATAGCGGTCCCTTCAAACCGGCTACGCACACCACCCGGAACTGCAGCTGGACCCACTAGCTAAAGGACCAGGGCAACCAGCCTTGTCTCCCCTCCCCCTCCGGGTGGACCTCCACCACCGGCTAGAGGAGCCGGCAATAATGGTAACAACGGCAATGGCGGCAACAACAACAACGGCTACCCCCAGCCGCACGCCGCCTACCATATCTTCGAGACGGAGAAGGACGACAAGCACAGCCGCAGGCGACGCTCCAAGGAGGTTAACGCCATCGTCTCTCTGGCCCCCCAGTACCTGAAATGGTCGGAAACTCCCATCACCTGGAGACGGGCAGACCAGCCTGAGCATCTGCCGACTCCTGGGGGCTACGCCATGGTGCTCGACCCCCTCATCGTCTCCAACGCGTGTACCTGCCGATTCTCGTGCGTCCTCGTCGACGGAGGCAGCAGCCTCTACCAGTCCTCGCTGGAGAAGCTAGGCATTAGCGAGAGCAACCTACGCCTGACTACCACGACGTTCCACGGCATACTGCCGGGGCCAGCCTATGCCCTGCTGGGGAAAATCCAGTTGGACGTCATCTTCGGGACAGAGGAGAACTTCTGCCACGAACCAATCTGGTTCGAGGTGGTAAACCTGACGAGCTCCTACCATGCTCTCCTTGGGCGCCCCGCCCTTGCCAAATTCATGGCCATCCCCCACTACTCGTACCTCAAGACGAATATGCCGGGACCCCATGGCGTGATCACCGTCGCCGGCTGCTTCAGGCGGTCGATGGAGTGTGCCTCAGCCGGTTCCAAACTGGCAGAGGCCCTCATCATAGCCGAAGAAAAGCGCGTGATCATGCGCAATGTGACCATGGCCCAGCAGGACATTCCGGCCAGCAGCAAACCGGCTGGAGAAGGAGCTTTCTAGCCGGCAAAGGAGACGAAGAGGATCCTGCTAGACCCCTCTGACCCGACTAAGTTCGTCACCATTGGTGCCGGCTTGGATAGCTAATAGGAAGGCATGCTCGTCAACTTCCTCCGTGAGAATCGGGACATCTTCGCATGGTCCCCCAAGGACATGCCGGGTGTGCCGAGGGAGTTTTCCGAGCACTCACTTCATGTGCGTCCGGATGCCAAGACGGTCAAGCAACCTCTGCGCCGGTTCGCATAGGAGAAGAGGAAGATAATCGGTGACGAGATCACTCGGCTCCTTGGAGCCGGGTTCATCATGGAAGTGTACCACCCGGACTGGTTGGTGAACCCAGTCCTGGTGCTGAAGAAGAACAAGACCTGGTGCATGTGTATCGACTACACCAGCCTGAACAAGGCGTGCCCGAAAGACCCCTTCGCCTTGCCCCGTATCGATCAAGTCATCGATTCCACGGCCGGCTGTGATTTGTTGTCTTTTCTAGATTGCTATTCCGGGTACAATCAGATCTGGCTAAACCCGGCCGATCAGATTAAGACATCATTTATCACCCCCTACGGGGCTTTCTGTTATGTAACCATGCCTTTCGGCCTAAAGAATGCAGGCGCCACCTATCAGCGATGCATGCAGAAATGCTTGCACTCCCAGATAGGACGAAACGGGCATGCTTACATGGATGATGTGGTCATCAAGACCAAGGAGAAGCGCAACCTCCTCGAAGATCTGGGAGAGACATTAGGCAACCTCCGCCAGTACTGGATGAAGCTGTACCCGGAGAAGTGCGTCTTCAGAGTGCCGTCCGGTCAGCTCCTTGGTTTCCTCGTATCACAGCGAGGCATCGAGGCGAACCCGGAGAAGATTGCGGCCATCGAGAGGATGCAGCCGCCCATGAACCTGCTTGGAGTCCAAAAGTTTACCGGATGCCTGGCTTCCCTCAGCCGTTTCGTCAGCCGGCTAGGGGAAAAGGCACTCCCGCTGTACCAGCTGATGAAGAAGACGAACAAGTTCTCCCGGACTTCGCAAGCTGACACCGCGTTTCGCGACCTCAAGCGCATGCTATCCACAACACCGGTTCTAGCCACGCCGGCTAGCAAGGAGCCGATGTTGCTCTATATAGCAGCCATCAGCCGGGTCATCAGCGTCGTCCTGGTGGTGGAGCACCCCGAGGAAGGCAAGGCTCAGCCGGTTCAGAGACCCGTCTACTACCTCAACGAGGTTCTCTCCCTCTCCAAGCAGAACTACCCCCACTACCAGAAGATGTGCTACAGCGTGTACCTGACATGCGAGAAGCTCAAGCACTACTTCCAGGAGCATCCAATTAAGGTCGTGTGCACTGCACCCCTTTCAGAAACCATCGGCAACAAAGACGCCACCAGCCGAGTCGCCAAATGGGCCATCGAGCTCGCCGCCTACTCCATCCAATACGAGCCCCGGCTCACGATCAAGTCCCAGGCATTGGCGGACTTCCTCATCGACTGGGCTAAGACCTAGTACCTCCCACCAGTTCCGGATTCTGACCACTGGAAGATGCACTTCAACGGGTCAAAGATGCTCGGGGGCATGGGAGCCGGCATCGTGCTCACCTCGCCCAAGGGGGACCGGCTAGAGTACGTGCTGCAGATCCACTTCAAGGCCTCCAACAACGTAGCTAAATTCGAGGCACTAGCGCACGGACTCCGGCTAGCCAAGGAGATAGGTGTCAACTAGATCCTGTGCTTCGGTGATTCATACCTGGTGGTGCAGCAAGTGTCCGGAGAATGGGACGCCATAGATGCGAACATGGCCCTCTACTGGTTTCCACATCCAGAAGCTCAGCGCGTCCTTTGACGGATGCGAAATCCACCACGTCCCTCGCGTCAACAACGAGGCAGCCGATTCGCTCTCCAAGATCAGATCTACCAGGAAGGCGATCCCACTGGGGGTCTCCTTGAAGCACCTACGCAAGCCGTTCATCAACCCGTCACCGGAATCGGACTCCATCACCTGGGCAGGGAGCGCTCCGGCTGACGGAGCGGCAGAAGCGGAGCCGGAAGAGCCGCCCAAAAAGAAGAGCCGCACTAACTCTGGCAAGGCAGTGCCCTCCGGCTCGCAAGGCCCGGGGGCTGCCGGTTCGCCAAGCAGCTCGGGGGCTGCCGTCCCGGGTACGCCACCCGGACGACCCCCCGACATCCGCCAACCGGAGGACAGGAGCGTCCTCGTCATTCGGGAAGTGCCATCCTGGGCACAACCTTTCATGGACTACGTCGCCGATGGAGAACTTCCGGATGACGAGGTGGACGCCAGGAAAATCCGGCACCGCGCGCACATATACACCATCATCAACGGCAAACTTCATAAGCACAGTGTATCCGGCATTTTCCAAAGATGCGTCGACGTCGACGTGGACACGGGCTACCGGCTACTCAGGGAAATCCACCAGGGCGAGTGCGGGCATCACGCTTCGTCAAGGGCGATAGTCGCCAAGGCATTCCTCCATGGTTTCTATTGGCCCACCGCCCTCGAGGATGCTGAGAAGCTGGTCCGCGCGTGCAATGGGTGCCAACGTTTCGGGCAGCTCAGGCACATGCCAACTTCGGTGCTCAAGACCATACCGATCACCTGGCCCTTTGCAGTTTGGGGCCTCGACATGGTCGGTCCCTTCAAGCGAGCACGCGCGGGCATGACCCACCTGCTGGTAGCGGTGGACAAGTTCACAAAGTGGATCGAGGCCAAGCCTATCCGAAAGCTGGATGGGGCGACAATCATTACCTTCTTCACCGACATCATCAACCGCTTCGGCTACCCCAACAACATCATCACCGACAACGCCACGAACTTTGCCAAGGGGGCCTTTGCCCGGTTCTGCAGCAACAGGGGCATCCAACTAGACCTCGCCTCCGTCGCCCACCCACAGTCCAACGGGCAAGTCGAAGAGCAAACGGCTTGGTGCTAGCCAGCCTCAAGCCACGCGTCATTGAGCCATTGGAGCGGTCACCCGGATGTTGGATCGAAGAACTTCCGGCTGTGCTCTGGAGCCTCCGCACCATGCCAAATAGGTCAACTGGCTACACGCCGTTCGTCCTGGTCTACGGATCGGAAGCCGTCCTCTCCGCCGACATCGAATTTGACTCTCCACGCAAGCTCCTGTATGACGAAAAAGCCAACCAGGAGGCGCGGGAGGACGGAGTGGACCTCCTGGAGGAGGCCCGCGAGCTAGCCTTATCCAGATCAGCCCTCTACTAGCAGCGACTACGTCGCTACCATTCAAGCTGGATCCGCCCGATTGGATTCCGCGAGGGCGACCTGGTTCTCCGGCTGGTGCAAGACACGAAGGGCATGCACAAGCTGTGGCCACCCTGGAAGGGCCCCTTCATCATCAGCCGTGCGCCGCCCAACGACACTCCTACTACCTCATCGACGCGCACCACCCGCGCAAGAACAAGATGGACATATCAGAGGAGGAGACCGAGCGTCCCTGGAACACGGCCCTACTGCGCCCGTTTTACACCTAGTCGCCAGGCAGTGTATGTATCCCGAAAACCTCATGAATGAAAATGCGGACCCCTACGAGAATCTCGGGGGCTCCTTGCCAGAAATATGGGTGCATCCGTTTTCCAGTTCAAATTTTCCGGGTCCGGCAACCCCCACCCGGGTGCTCGCCGGCTGGCCCGGCCTGCTAAGTCAACAAATCGGCTGAGTAGTGTGCGACGATGTCAGAGGCCCACTCTTCGCCTCAGCTACAGACCGCAACCCGGCTGTCCGGCTAGCAACAGCAAAAGCCCGAGGCATCCCAAATGAAAAACGGGGAGGAGACGCGACAGACCGGGCGTACCGGCCCTGCAACTAGCTCGAACCAATCCGGCTGCTAAGCCGTTAGTACCGTGCGCAATGTACTATCAGCTCCCTTCGATTCCGGCTGTAGACCACAACCCGGCTGCCCGGCAAGGACGCAGCGAAAACAACAGAGCACACGGGAAAGCGACTAAGTGTCTAGAGAGGCACAAGCTAGTTTTCGAAAAAACAAGCCGTTTGCCGGCTACAATTTGGCAGACTAACCTACTAACCTATGAGGACATGTGTGTATGTGTATGCATTCTTGTCCAACTGCCTTGAGTCGGAATTCAGGAAAAGGGAAGAAGATTCGAAGTCCTTGCCTTCATCAAGCGCTCCGAATATCGGGGGCTAAACCCACTGGGTGCGCTCGTCCGCCCCTAGTGAAATCTTGTAGTTCCTGACCGGCTAAGGGCATTTAGCCGGCCATTCGGAGCCCAGGTGAGGGCAAGGGCAGGAGCAAGATAAGACAAGAGAGATTCGAAGCACCTGGCTACGCCAGCTACTCCGAATCTCGGGGGCTACACCTAGTGGATGCGCTCGCGCGCCCCCACTGGAATGTCAGTTCCCCCGGCTGAAGGCGTTCAGCTAGCGAAAAATAGCCGACTAAAGCGAGCCTAATCGGGCAAAGTTAGAGGACTTGGGAAAAATAAGGAAGATTCGAAGCACCTGGCTACGCCAGCTACTCCGAATCTCAGGGGTTACACCTAGTGGGTGAACTCGCGCGCCCCCACTGGAATGGTAGTTCCCCCGGCTAAAGGGCGTAGCCGGGCAAAAGTTAGCCGGCAAAATATCAAAAGAAAATACAAGGCACAAGTGAAAGGAAACTCAAGAGTTCAACATTAACAAGCAAAAGGGAGATGAAGCTCCCACAAGTTACCCGGCATCAGTGATAGCCGGTACAGATAGACAACTTTTACGCATATCCAAGACAAGACAAATACACCTGGCATCCCGGGGCAGTGACTAAACGGCAAGACCCTTGCCGTGAGGAAGATCTTGGCCAGCGGAAGCTTTGGGCAGAGGAGGCGGCACGGAGCTCGATCCGGTTCTAGCGCCAGTGGACGGTGGCATCGGGCAATCCACATCAGGAGTACCGACGGACTCCGAGTCGGTGAGCACCTCGTCGAGATCCACGTAGTCGGCAATCTTGATGGCAGATTCACGGAGCGCTGGATCGGCTTGGCGGATGGCGGAAAGATCGGCCCCGGCACGAAAGCCACCGTCGATCTTCTCGACGCGGGCATCCTTGTACCAGGAGAGCATGAGGGCCAGAGCCATCTCCGCTCCGGCTCGCGCCGCCAAGTCCCGCAGCTGGTCCACGGCAGTCGGCACCTCTCCTACCTTCGCGGCCAGCTGCGCCATCGTCTCCGGAACCAGAGCCTCCGGCCACATGAAGGAGAAGACATCCCGTGCCGCTTGACGAAGCTTGGCATCTTCTTCACCAAGAAGGACAACGAGCTCCTAGGCCGTGGCTACGCTCCTGGCCAGTTCTCCTGCAGCCGGTTGTAGGCCAGCAGGTCTATGCCGGGGTAAAAGGCTGTCTGAAAAAAGGGTCAGATCTAGCTACAGGATCCGGAAAGAAACAAGATGGAAAAGGGAACTTAAACTTAGCCGTGTGGCTGACCTACATCAGCTCCTCCACTAGAGCCTTCTCCTTTGTCGCCAGCCGTTTAATATCCTTCTCTTGGTCCTTGTTCTAGGCCTCGAGAACGAGGAAAGCTTCGGTCCGGCTGGCGAGCGAGGCGTCGTGCTCCTTGATGGTGGCTTCCAGACCGTCTACCCTCGCGTGCCAATCCTTATTCTACAGCCGTAGAGTGGAATTGGACTTGCTCAGCTGGTCGTTCGCTTTCTTCAAGCGATCGATCTCACGCTGAGCGCACACGAGGATGGCTGCAGCAAAACCGGCTACCAGTAAAAGGCAAGACGGATGAAGCAAACTTACTCTGTGAAGTCCCGTTGGCAGCGGCAAACTTCTGCTCCAGGGACCGGTTCCCGCCGTCTGTGACCTCCAGCTGCCGGATCTCCTTCACCGCCAGCTCGAGTGTGGCGGCAAGATCCGATAGCGAGGTGGCGGAGGAAGCATCATCGTCCACGGCGTTGACGGCCAGAGACTCCTTCGCGGTGACTACCGCCGTCCTCCACTCCTCCCCCGGCTCCTCGTCGGAGTTGTCGTTGCTGAAAACTACGACGTCCTTGCCGGCAGCCTCCCGCGCGCCCACAGAAGAGCCATCCGGCTGCGAGGACTCTGCCTCCGGCTGAGGGCCCTCCAATCCTCCTGGGGCAGCCGATTCAGCTCGAGGGGGAGGCGGAGGCAGCACCTTAGAAGAAGGAGGGGCGCTGGCTGGCGCAGTCGGGGCACGGGGCGGCGACCCGGTCGGCGCTCGTGCCGGGCTCGCGGCCCCGAAAGAGGCCAACGTGCTAAGAAGACAGAAGAAAGAAAAGCAAGTAAGCAGAAGGCGGAGAAGGAGAAAAGGAAACAAGTGAAAAATGACAAGGACAAGGCAAGAGAAAACGTACCCTGGCACAACGGGAGGCGGCCCCTTCTTCCGGCCAAGGCGGCTCGGCGACAGGGCGCTGGTCTGGCTCCTCTTGGGAGCCGGCTCCTCCGCGGCAGACCGGCGGGAGCCGCTCCCACTGGCTTCACCATCCGTCACGGGGCGCGGCGCTGGGTCGATGGTCGGCACGGCCTCCTCCTCCTCAACAACCTCCGGATGAGGGTTGGCAGCCGGCTCATCATTCCGGCTGGGGAAGGCATCCCCATCCCCGTCCGATTCCTCGCCGGACCGCCGAGCGCGTGGCTCGGGCAAGTCGGGCGTGAACTCCTCGAGGGGAGCCTCACCCTCCTCGCGAATGATGCAAGGGAACATCTGCCAAATACAAGAGATAAGTCAAACGAAACAAGGAACAAATGCAAGAAATACCAAATGAGCATCCGACTAGAAGAAATTACCCGGGGCGCGCGGTTTTCCCGGTTGTAAGGCACCAGACTGAACTTCTAGTTCTCTGGCAATCGCTCCTTGGTGATCGTCCACACCCACTCCTTCAGGTTGTGGTAGCGGGCATCGCGGCGCGACAGCCGGGTCGGGTCCAGCCGGCCGGAATAGTAGCACATCTTGTGCACTCGCTGCTGCAACGGCATCATCAGCCGGGACATCCAGCTGAGGGTGATGTCCAAGCCAGTCAGCCGGCAGTGGACGAGGGAGCGCATGCGCTTCAGCATCTCATCCATCTCCACCTTGTCGTCGTGGAACTTCAAGTCCCAGTTCTGCCGGCTGGAATCGACATCCTGGAAAGCTGGAAGATTGATCCGATCGATGTCGATGAGGTTCTTCATGTAGAAGTACGACTACTGCCACAGTCGTACCGTGTCGTGAAGAAGGAATTTGGGGTAGCCGGTCTACGAGCGGGAGTAGATGGAGGCGCCGCCGCAGACGACTAGTGGCCCCTGCGTAAAGTGCACCTGCGGCCGGACTCGGAAGAGCCGGCAGAAGAGCCCGAGATCCGGCTGGATCCCGAGATAGCTCTCGCAGAATGCCATGAAGTGTGCCAACGTCCCGATTGCGTTGGCGCCGAGGTGGTGGAGTTGGAGATCGAAGAAGGCAAGAAACATCAAGAAGAAGGGATGCACCGGAAGGGCGAACCCGCGTGCCAGATGGGAGAGGAAGATGACATGCTCCCCCTCTGCCGGGTGCGGCAACACCTCCCCTGCCGGCGCCAACTGCACCGCCACCTCCTTCGATGACGGGAGAACGCGGGTGGCGCGATACTTCTCGATCTGGTCCTTGGTCACGGCGGAGCCGCACCAAGCCCCACGATCGGCGGCCATCTCCGGCTGACAGTGGGGAACGACCGCGGAAGAGTGACGGTGGCCCGTAGCGACCACGACGGCGAGCGGGCGGCGCAGAGGGCTACGGCGCAGAAGGCAAGAGTGAAAAGGCAGGAGCGCGTAGGGGGAAGAGGAAACTACAGCGGGGGAGCGAAGGAAAGGAACTGCCTCCCCCGCGGCGTCCCTTTAAAGGGCCGGAAGGGTCACCGTCAGTGGAGCCACGTGGCGCGCATCCGGACGGCCCTCACCCCAACCACCGCCCAGATCCCGTGTGCCGAAGCAGGATGCGCAGAAGATCCTGGAGCAGGAACCGAAGCGCCGGACAGCGGTCTCCCGAGGCGACGTGCGACGGGACGTTACGCCGCCCGCCGCAGTGCAATGATGGCGCGTGCGCACGTGGCCGGTGTCAGCACTGACGTCACGAGTAGCGCAACCGCCAGGCACAGCCGGACACAAATTCCAAATCGGGAGGGAGCGCTCGCACATTTCTCCTAAGGGCGGAATCCACACGCGGTCGGGGGCTAGTGTCAGGGGGATGATCCCTAGGTACCCCAACCGGACAAGAAACAAGACAGTCGGATGCCGTCCGGCTGGCCAGACGCAGCAGGACAAGGCAAGACAGGCCGGCTACCGCACGGTAGCTGGGTTAGTAAGAGGTAGCCGGCTACGGCGATGTAGCTGGAACCAATCAGTGAGATAGGACGCCGTGCGTATCAGTGCGCGGTACGCCCTGTACGATGACAAGACTGGCAACTACCCGGCCCTACCGAAGACTTTGTGGGGATGACGCGGGAACAATGGCCCGGTGCTGACGATGGGCTCGCACGGCGTCCATTATGCCCACGACAGCCATACCACTCACACTCTGACGCGACATGCCATAATTGATACTGTAGATGACTAGCCGACTGGGACCCGCCTGTGGGGCCCGCTAGTCGGACTAGCCAGTGAGACCTTTGCCTCTCAGCCTATATAAGGAGAGGCGAGGCCTCAGTAGAGAGGGTTGGTCTTAGAGCATTTAAGGCAGTAGTTAGCGACTATAGCTCGAGGAGCACATGTAGTTCGTGTATCCCACATAGTCAGATCCGGCAGGAGTAGGAGCTTTACCTCACCACGAGGGCTCCGAACCTAGGTACGTCCTGCGTCCAACTCCGCTTGCTTGTATCCAATCCCGCCTGCGGACACCATCGATAGCTTCCCTGCTAGTCCCCACACCTCTATCTAACCTCTTCAGGTACTGCCGTTCTCAATACAATGACATAGACCGGAGGACAGATAGAGAGACTCAATCAAGTCCTGGAAGATATGCTCCGTTCCTGCGTTCTAGCCTACGGAGTTAAGTGGGAGGACTACCTGCCATTCGCGGAATTCTCCTACAATAATAGTTACCAAGCCAGTCTGAAGATGGCACCCTTTCAGTTCCTCTATGAAAGGAAGTGTAGAACCCCTTTAAACTGGACCGAGACCGGAGAGAGCCAAATCTTCGGCCCGGATGTGATCAAGGCAGAAGAAGAGCAAGTATAGCTAGCTCGTGATCGCTTGAGAGATGCCCAGTCTCGTCAGAAAAGCTATGCCGACCACAAACGCCGGGAAGTGAGTTTCAACATGGGAGACTTCGCATATCTTCACGTCTCCCCCTCAAGGGAATGTATTGGTTTCATGAAAAGGGGAAGCTCGCCCCAGGTATATTGTGCCCTTCAAGATCCTCACCCAATGAGGACAGGTGTCATATCAACTAGAACTACCCAAGGAATTGGCAGAGTTCCACGACGTCTTCCATGTGTCCCAACTCCAAAAGTGCCTCCAAGCACCCAACAAACCCGAATCGTTCAAGGAAATTGACTATCAAGCCATTGACCTCAACCGTGATTTAACCTATTGTGAGGTGCCCATCAAGATCCAAGAGAAGGCTAATAGGCTCACCCGGCGTCGGAACATAAACTTCTACAATGTATAGTGGAGCAACCATTCGGAAGACGAAGCCACCTGGGAACGAGAGGATTTCCTCTGGAAGGAATTTCCCCATCTCCTGTCCGTAAAACCAGCGAATCTCGGGACGAGATTATTTTAAGGGTGGAAGGTCTGTAACATCCCATTTTTCTACATCCATGTTTGTTGAGGGTTGGGAAGCTAGAAAGTAGGGAGAAATAAAACATCCCACCAAGGGTTCACCCACCTATAAATTGGCTAAGTCTTGGAAATCTAATTCTCCTCCAACTTTGGATCCATGGTTTGGGTAAATCCTTCACATTCCCTACCATGCAAGAGTACCAAGTGGTACTAGTCTACTAGTACCTGTGAACCACCCCTTAGTCTTGGTAAAACCACAAGCCCTAGCCACTTGCATGTAGGTGCTTTCCTCTCTAGTGATCACTAGAGAAATGACACCCTTGTTTTTATTCCAAGTTTGGTTGGCTCTTGTGAGCATCTAGCTGTGATCCAAGGATCAACCATGGCCTAAGCTTGATCACCAAGTGACCCTCTACCACCCTAAACCCTTCCCTCTGCCATTTGTGGCCCTAACCCAAAATGGCAAGCCCCCAAAGTGGCCACCTCGCTAACACTAACCTAGATCATCCCCAAAACCCTCTCCCTATTCCCTGCTCATGCCACCCCTTCTCCCTGGCCTTGCCTCGATGCAACACCACCCTAGCTACCCCCCTTGCACACACCCAGCCCACACGCGCACTCTGGCACACTACATCGAGGAGGGACACGAGAGATCATCGCCAGATCCTTGCCCACCTCGAGAACCAGCAACCCCTCCTCTCTCATGTCCCATCTGGCCCCGCCTCAGACAGCCCCAACTCCCTAGGCGCTCCCTCCACCCTTCTCTCTCCCGCGCGCCCAGCCACCCCCAACCGTCGGCGTCCACCTCAGCAGAGCACCCCCTGGCCCCGCTCGCTCCCTCCCTTCTCGCGGTGCAAAAAGCCATCGGGGGACAGAAGGTAGCCCCATCGCCCTACTGCCACCTCCTCTCCCTAAACCAGCCCTAATCCCCCTCTCCTCTGGCTTTTCTTATCGGCAGGCACGCCAGAACTGCGTGGAGGCTGACGGTCCCGAGCTGCGCCGCTGCTGTCGCGACACATCCAGACGACCAGAGCCGGCGTGTCGTACCTCTTTCGATGCCCCCCTTCAACCGCTACGAACCACACCATCGCCGATCCCTCTCCGCCCTTAGGTGATGCACCCCAAGCCCCGCCCGTGCCAGCTAGGGTTAGCTCGCCAGAGCTTTCGATCCGGAAAGAAGAAGCGATGCGTGCCGTCGATCTGGATTCTAATCCAACGGCCAGCATCGCCAGATACCTCTTCGCCTCGCTATGCCAATGACCTGCGGGCCCCACTGTGGGATTTAAATCCCCAATACTCCGCACAAGCCACCGTGTAGGCGGGCCGGCACAGCTCCGTAGCGTGCCGCGACCCAGCCTTTGCACTGCCCCTTTTCTTTTCTTTTTAGGACAATTTACTTCCTACAAACTTGTCTTGTAGCTTTAATTCCACCAAATAAAATTTGTGTAGTGTTCTGGCATGATTCCAATTTTGTAGAGTAGCCCTGGTATTTCCCTAGTGCATGTTCTTGGTAGCTAGACCAAAGCTTGTTTGTAGCTTTACTGAGAATTTCTATGGTAAATAGTGTCTATTTAGAGTAATAAATTCATGGTTTCACTTTTAGAGCCTAGAAAAATGTGAAACCAAGTCCTAGGCATTGCCCTTGCAATTGCCATCTGTGCAAAACTGGAATCATCCTTTTTGGATGTATAAGGCCTCTATTCTTATTTTTGAAAGTTATGGACAAAGAGCTCTTATTTATTCTCTATAGGTTGTTGTGAAACTAATTCTGGGATGAAACCAACTCCCAGAGTTAGGCCTCTGCACATACTAGTATTTCCTGGAAGGGCATAATTTTTGGCTCTGTAGATTTGCCCTGGTGATTTTAGCACTAATTTCTGCTTTGTTTCTAGTATTTTATTTATTAAAAATTAACCCTTTTTGATAAAATGGTGAAACCAGTGGGGTTAGCTTTGTTTTCTCTGTAGCTACTCAGATATGTATTTTGTGGTCAACTTTCACCAACATATATTGGTCGAATTATCTGCTTGAGTACTAATCTAGTCTTAACCACAAAAACCACCATTTAAGTTTGATGAAACCTTTTTGATTGTTTTCAATGGCCTAGGATTGCTAGAGTCAGTAGCTTCTACCATGTGGTTGGATTGGTTCAGTTGTGCAATTGTTCTGTACTGATTTCATTGTTTGTGCCTTGGGTGATGGTTGGTATAGTGGTTTGCTTATAATTTCCCTTTTCGGCGATAGATACGAACGAGGACGAATTTGAGGAAGGTAATTGGGAGGATTTTCAAGAAGATGACCAGGAACAAGCTGCCAACCAAGGAAAGCCACCTACAAGTTCATGAGACTTGTCCCATCTTTATTTCCATGCACTCTGTTTTACTTATACTACTACTGCTTTGGTTTTACTCGAAAAATTATTATTATGGTATTAGTTTGGCTCCACCAAACTTATGCCTATGGTACTATCTAAGTACTCCCCCTTGGACCTCCTACTCCTGTCCTAGTAGTTTAGGTGGTCTAATATATCCCAACCCCTTGGAAACCCTGATTTAGCCTAACAAAAACTCTAGGTTGGGACACCGAAGGCAGGGATGGTTTTATAAAAAGTATTTGACAAAAAACCTAGGCAAGTGGGACTTGTCGAGGAAGTTTTAAAATGTTTTGGTAATCATGCCATGGGTGGAGGTACCAAAGTGGAAGAAGGAGGAAAAACTGTTTTCGAAAACGCACCTGGTTCTTTGTAGTCTAGCTATGACAACTTAAACCCGTGTAACCACACTACTCCTATATGGGAAGGGGCTTGACCCGAAAGTGGTTCTCTTTGATACCGGTGCCTCGCAACTACTATAGGGGATCGGGGATCCCTGGAGGGTGGGCCTTCTCCGATAAAGGTGGGACCTGGAGAAGGAACAAAGGGTCGGCAAGACTCCACGCGTTACTATGGGCCCCTGATTGAAAGCGCACACTCTCGAGGAGTGGAAAAAGCGGTCCGGTTGGTCCTCGCCCGACATCCTGGTTTTGAGGGGATTAACACCCATAGGGTAGGTGCTGGTGTTAAGAGGGGATTATCCTGAAGGTCTTGTCCGGTTATCCGAAACCCGCATACTACTGTATGACGATCCACGACAGTTCATGGAGGATGTATCGGATCTTGTGGGTAAAGTGTACAACCTCTACAGAGGATAAAAATCTATTCGAATAGCCGTGTTTGCGGTTAAGGACAGGTTGGACAAACATCTGTAGAGCGGTGCTAGTTTTGGTTTATAAAAAGGTTTTATAAAAAGAGATTCGATCATGGGATGGTCGGACCTAGATGAAGTACTGGTCATGGGATGACCACAGTGGAAGTGAATAGCAGGGTTGACCCCAGCCTAGTATTTTCAAGTTTTACCAACTACTTTTACCCTAAAAAGGTTTTTGACAAACAACAAGTGGTAGGATTATACTTCTAAGAGATTTCTCAAATAGCCACTTTGGAGCCATCCTATCCACAACCATATTGCATTACTCTTTGTATTTCTTGTATGGTGGTTTGTGAGTACATTCGAAATACTCACTAGCAATGTTCCCTGGCTATCAACTTGGTCAGAATATGAGAAGGATGAAGAGGACAACAGAGGGTATGAGGACGACTTTGCGAACTAGGGCGTTTCTCCAAGTCAGGCACCTGTTGGGCTATGGCTTGACTCAGGTCCTCTGCGTTATTTAGTACCGCTGCTATTATCTATTTGTGCCCATGGAGGCAAGGTTGTAAGACTATTATTGTAAGACTTATTGTATTGTACTGTAATGGATGTGTGAACTTTGATATCATGTCATTTATGCTCCATGATGCACTGATCATGTGATCGTGGTGGTGTGCATAATTTGGTAATCTCGGGTGAAAATCGGGGTGTCCACATGTCGTGTCCACGACATGAAGGTAAGACCCCGGGAT
Organism: Avena eriantha; assembly: GCA_910589775.1. Classification (NCBI taxonomy): domain Eukaryota; kingdom Viridiplantae; phylum Streptophyta; class Magnoliopsida; order Poales; family Poaceae; genus Avena; species Avena eriantha. The sequence continues at coordinate 161,209,983 of OU342745.1, forward strand.
TTTTCCTATGTGGCCTGTTAATCGCACAAGAATGTGCTCTGTCAGTAAAATATCCATATTAATGATATGATGAAAAATATTGACGGACGCGTTGGGTACCTGATAAATAGAACTTAGTTACCCCAGTTATAATTCCGAGTTTGATGTAGGTCTATAGTGTCTTTGACCAGGAGCAATGAACTAACTCCCGATCCGTCAAATTCATTAGGCCTGTCATACCCAATCCCTATAAAATCATAAAATCTTTGAACATAGAAAAACTAAAAATATCTTTGATACTCAACCATAATCTATGATTCAGGTAACGTCTCGGGGGCTATTGACATGGGTATGATTACTTGGGTACTTATGATCTGCTACCCTGGTTTTATAAAGGCTCACCACCCATGGAGATTCAAGAAGATGGCCTAGGAAGCATCCGATAGAAGCCTTAGTTATATTAGGAAAGGAAATATGAACCGACATTGTGTTGGTGGTGTAATCAAACATATGTAACCTATCCGTATACAACTTTGGGACCCGGCCTATTATATATAGGATGGGAGAAGCCTGTGAGGAGATACCCAAAAACCCCTAAGAAATTTGTAATAGTGTTATTCATCAAGTATTCAGGCAACTTCGACTCCCTTGTTTGCCTGATATCCAATGAAATCCCTAGCATTGTATTTTCCACAAAACCCTAAGTCCATCATCATGGGCATTGCCGAGGTTACCCCTCGTTAGTAGAATACATTGGGGTATCTTCTGGCTCCTCAGAGTCTAAGCAAGGGATCAAAGGAAAGAGTGAGTAACAGTGTTACCTAGCAAGTTCATTATATGCAAGGTGGGAAGTTTGATGCACTAACTACCACCTCAGACCATAGGTCTTTGGCACTATGAAGCTTTAGTAAACATTTATTCAAGGATTGATTTTAATATCAAAAACTATGCCACGCCCATTAGCCTTCATAGGTTGACTAGAACTTCATGGAGTTCCTTCCCTGCCCTGTTCGTAGCTCCTTCCCGAAACAGGGAGTAACATGTCACAATTATATACACTCTGCATAGGTGTGTTGCTTTACCCAGAAGGGACCAAATCATTGTTGCACAACCGGGTGTACATTCCCATCCACAATTCCTTGATGTGGGGCCTAGAAATTGATCCAAGCCAATCACTGCCCTGCTCCACGACCCCACATTAAGACATGACCCCCCAAGAAGGATGACCTCTGGTAACCCACATCATGGATATAACTATGGTTAACTCATTGAGGACCCTAGTGAGCAGAACGAGAACCTGGTCGCCCCATCGATATGAGAACCTACCTATGACCGTCTCTCGCAGATAGTCTAGATACCAGTATCATGGGGAGCTAAGGGGTCCCACCCATGCTGGGACTCAAAAGGTATACCCGCGCCATGATATGGTCATCCGTCCATGGGAAAGGAAGAAGATCCAACTAACTTCTCCGTCCCATTCCAAATCTTATGGTTAACGCGTATTATATGGCGCTAGATTGACTGATGTCATGGGTTATTAAGTCCTATCTGTACTACAACTAGAATCCTAGATTCCTCCGCAACTCTTAATTTTTATCATCACTTAGGATGATAATAGTATTTCATTTTCTTGGGAAAATACTTCTTTTTTGTCCCTTTTAGAATAGAGGTGATAACACACAATTTGCAAATACTTTTACAAATCACAACAAAGGACATGACCAAGTGATGAACTTGCCTTGTGACTGCAAGGTAGTGAAGTCAGATGCTTGCACTCAACCTTGAGCTTCTATTTCTACAAAACACCATTATTTCCCGGTAAGGACAATATTTAAAGAAGCAATAATGCATATGCATAGTAATGTTATGCAGTACTTATTTTTGTGTGTTTACCCACATTATTAAAGGTTAAAGCGAATTTAATACTTTATATATCTTAGTTACTTTCATTCAGTTAAGCTCCCTGGTTGTATCTAACGTGTGATAGATAATTCAAATGGATGATTCCTAAGATGATTTAAGTATTTCTTGAGGAAATATCCATGTTGGTTAAATCTTGTTTGGATACATAGAATGTTGAATTACTACAGAGGTGCTACCATTCTTTGGAATGTGCCCTGTAGAAATTCATGATTTACTTTTGTTGTTATCTAATGTAAATTAGATAATAGACCACTTGGTCAATGATGCCAGGTCTGACACCTAGTTGGATCCATTCAGATTTATACTTGAATGTTTAAACTACTTCAGTGATTAATATACACCCACTTGGGTGTATTTCTAAGAAGAACTTTGAAAGAATAGTTCATGCTCTTATTGAATGGATAAGAACAATAGAAATAAAGATCTGTATATAACTCACCAACCAGATGTTGTTGGTGATGTTTCTGCGATGCTTGATGTGTTATTGCTTTGGTGTTAATCTTGTTGGCTTGCTTCTGGAACTAGTTCTCCTCCTTGGCCTTGCTCTGCACTTCCTAAAAAAGGTTCTACTCATTCTAGCTCCTCCTAGATCTTGCGTGGCCTTGGTGTCCTCCTAATCCACCCCCTCCATTAGGTGACCATCCTGTATGGTTTCTTGGGGGATTGTTGTTGTGAATATTTGGTTGATCTGGTGAAGATCTTGCAATAACTATTGGTGGTTCTTGTGTATTCTTGAGATAGAACAATGAATGTGGATGTGAAAAGGTGAGGAAAGCTTTCTTTGCTATGTGCGAGTGTGGTTTTATCTCTCCTTCTCTCACTGCTGGTCGACATCACACTGGATGCAGTTTGGGGACTGAGCTACTTCATTGTTGCCTCCCATTGGATCAGATCGAGTAGAATCATTGAATACCCCTTCCTTTTACTACTCTTGCCTGGTGAAACTTGCCCCTTCCCTGGCTAATGAGGTTGCACTAAAGCCTATTTGATTTAAAAGAACATATTCTCCACTTTGGTGAAATTTACCCCTTTATTTGAAATTGCTCAATGATGTACCATGAACAATGCACTTCACTATTCACCACTGAGAGCAACTTAACATTTGTTCTTCTATTATCTTTGTCTTGTAGGTATAGAAGCTTTGTGGATCAAGAATATTAGATTAGGAATAGATAAACATTAATGTAGGATTTTTATTTGATTACTGTTGTAATCTTTATTTGACTCCTGTGTAAACATTGTAATAAGTGTTTATTCCTTAATTTTGATTTTATTGTATGACAATTGTTTCTATGACATTTTCTTACTTATTCATTTCTATTTAAATTATTATTATTGAATAGGGAAGGAATAAGAAATAAACCTCCTATTTGAATTCTTCTATTTATATTACATTCATTTCTGTTTCCTTTATCATATTTAATATATATTCAAGAATTCATACTTTCTACTTATAAATATTCCTTTTAAATAATCAAAAGTTTAATACTTCTAATTTTAAATCTTTTCAAAAGTTATTCACATTTAAATATGAATTCAATTTGTTCACCCAGAATCACTATAATTCATGGAGATCATGTAAAAATTTATAACAATCACTATAAAGACCAAATCCTAACTTGAAGTAGTGAAAGAAACTTTGTTCTCTCTAGGGTTTTGTTTGGTAAAAAATTACCCCAGTTTTTATAGATGAATGCAAGAAAATGCACAAAAATATCTATCTCTACTGTTCGTTGGTTCCTAAATGCTAGGATGTTACACTACATTACTTCTAGATAGATCCTTGGGAAATAATGGTGTTCCGTGTAGTAAATTTTTTGCTATCTGTTGCGGAAACCCTACAGTGGTATTAGATCCTGATCTATGGTTAGTATGCTAGTACAGATAGACACATGCAAAGTGTGGACATTGATACCCTAGTTGTTACCTTCTCACATGTATTTGTTTATATCACGGTACTTTGAGATGAAGCAGCACAAACCAGCCTTATGCGTAATCTTACGCGAGAATGGTTCCACGCATGACATACGGCTATTACCATATAAGTGGCAAGCGGGTGTCTATCTCTCTCACTGTAGTTGATATAGCATCTACAATGGAAGGCGCCGAAAGGGGTGTAGTATATACAACTATTGTATCCATATTGTGGTAGGAAGTTCGTAGGTAGAAACGGTTCTATTACAAAATCCTAACAGCCACATAAAATCAAAAATAGATAGATGAGAGGCATATAACTTTATGTTACAGGGAAGGCTTTGTGATGTGATATGGTTGCAGTAGTGAATGAGGTAAAGTAGTTTACTTTTCCTATTACTAAGTCGTATAGTAGTAGTCATCACGATGATGAACGACAAGACTGGTGGCATCATGGACTTGGTGCCAAACCGGAGCACCTGATGGAGATCATGGAGCACGAAGACAACCATGTCACGTCACATTTTGATTAGATATGATTTAATCTTTTGTGTGTATCTTGTTTGAGTGCAAGTATTAGATACACAACGATAGCATTTAAATAGGATGATCCCTAAATTAATACCAACATAGTGTTCTCCCATTAGTGTGCACCACCAACAAAGTTTTCCGTTATGAAGCAAGCCGTCATGATCGGGTGCTATACATACCTATGTTTGCATACAGTGGGTGCAATCCATGTATGCACATCAAACACACTATGGCTGGATTGGGGAGCCTAGCATGTACAGACATGGCCTTGGAACACAAATATCAAAAGATTAAGCAAGAGTCACATGAATTATGTGATTGATGGATATGGTCCACCCTGGAAGCCTGATACCTTCGATCCAAATTAAGGATGTAGTATAGCTCTTTTTCCCTAGTAGACCTAGGTTTATCGAATCCTCGGGAAGTAGATGCGTAGTTAAGTTACTTTAACGGACCTTCGGGAGTTTTAGAATTCCTTTTGTGTTTTTACCGGACTAAGAGTTTGCGTCTTTTGTTGTTGTCGATGATGGAGAGAGAGGGCCTAGGGCATTCGGTTTCACCTGTAGCTGTGCAAAATTTCTGATGGGAATACAAGATAAAAAAAAGTATGCATGTAATTGTTAGAGCAAGATAAATTATATGTGGGTATTGCATCCATAATTGCCATTGCATCTGCAAATGCTTATAGCAATAACCTACTAGTCTCATCCATAGAAGAAAGAGAACTAATGATATGCATAGTGACGTTACCGTTAATCCCAAGTAAATCCCTCACATACAACCGCACTACCCCTTCTGTCACTAGGGTTCCCAACCTGCAGATTAGTCATTACTCATACTCCCTATACCTGGCACAATCCTCGGGGTCTTGGGTACCTTAAAAGTCCTTAGATTGAGGCAAGAGAGGATACAATTATCCTCATGTCATACAACCTAGTACATGATCCCATCTATGATAAATAACATGCACAAAAGCTACATGGCTAGGACGAAGCCCTTAGCCCAAGGAGAATTACTCGCACATAGAGAAGAAATCAAAGATCATAAACATTGTAGTGGTAATCATGAGATTGATAGCAAATAGTCTTACAATGTCGCCAATCCAAGATGAAATCTACTATTACAAGTGGTGTAATATGGCTATGGTGGAGAAGGGTTTGGAGATTAGATCTAAGTTAATTCCTCCGACAGCTCTTCGGTGTGGTGTATGGAGATATGGTGGCGGCTGATGATCTCAGAGGTCGCCTGTTTCTCATCGCCCGAGGGCTCTTTATATAGGGGTCCCTTTACGAAAGTTGTTCTATTTGACCTAGCAGTGTCGATGGCAACTATACGACCAGAACTATATGGCCGAAATTTATTCACACCGTATAGTAGGTCGTTAAAGCGTCTATCTCCACTTCACGACTCCTAGTTTCTTTGGGTTGTTGGAAATCTCATATCTTTTACTTTAATGTAGTGATTCCCATCATCAAACATCATTATCTACGTAGGGAAAAATAAAAAGAAAGGATCGCATACCCCTTTGATCATTAGACATTAGTGGCAGGGTTTAGAGAGATATTTCATCAAAAATATGATTAATATCTAGTTTAAATGTGGACGTAGATGGCTATATTTCAGAGCCATCAACCTCCCCAAGCTTAAACTTTATTGTCCTCGAGCAAGAAAACCAAAATCAAAAAGGAACTCAACATTTAAAATGAAATAACGAGATGATGATCTTACTCATGATTGGTAGTCTCATGTTTCCTCCACTTTACAAATCTGAAAAACTTCAGCATAGATAGAGTAATGGCAAGCATATCATACGGGTTTCTATGCATCCTTATAGTGAAGCAATATTATTGTTAACATGGATAATTCAAATAAGTAAACTTTATTCAATGTAATGTAATCAACTCATAGGTTTGCCTTTGAACGATAAATTATAATCATGTAAAATTGAGAGTGTGAGAGTTGTCATAAAAATCATATACACTAGAGTATCTCAATTCTCCCACATCAATAAATCAAGACTCTTCAAGCACTACTGTTCTATTCATTGTCCTTCAAGAATTTCATTTCTTAAGTAATTGAGAGCATGCCAAAAGAAATATTAGTTTATCGGGCTGTGATGGACACTCGTGGCATGACTAAGGTTTTTGTTCCTTTTGCACAATGATTACTCATAACAGCTAGAGGAGTGATTCCATCATGAACACAGCTACCCGGGAGTGCCAAGAATCTTTCCCATTATAGCATTGCTGCTACATATGTGTAATCAACTCATAGCTGAAATCTAGGAGTTTCCTCCATGAAGATCGTTTGTAGGCTAGCGGAGTTGTTGGCATCCCATGAAGTTTGACATGCGTAAAGCTATATCATTCTTATGACTAATAACTCAAACTTTGGCATGCTTAAAAAACTACTAGACATTAATTCAATCGAACAAATCCTTTTGAAGAGGGCTATCAAGTCAATCATTATATTCCGTGGTGTTGAGTGTCTCTACAAATAAGCCTTCAAGACTATACACTACAACACCCAAGCCTTCAATTGTGAGACTTTTTTTTATTACAATTGTTTAGCAAATTTCACAAGACTTGGTTAACTACAAGAGCTGGAACAAAACGTACCCAACTAAATACCCATACAAACAAAACTTTACTACAATATAAAAACTCACTCCACCAATATAATATTTCAACATTTACTACTAACTAGCATGAGTTTATCAAACTTCAAAAGTGGGGATTCATAAGGCATACCTCTCATGTTTGCTCTTCGCTTTTTATTTGCTTCTTGGAAACTCGAAGTTGATCACTCTTCCTGCAAATACATGAGAACCTAGAGTAGGAAAGAAAAGAAAGAGGGGGAAAATAAGGATAAATGGAGAAATCTTTTTGTTGTTTTTGAGAGGGGGAATTAAATAATAGAAAATTGGTGGCAAAGCTCAGCTAGAAAATCTATAAAACAAATAGAAATAACTAAAGATAAAGTGTTGAGGAAACAAACACTAGTGCTTATAAACTCGAATTAAAAACATAGCCTCGAAATAAATAAAAGCAAATGAATGCCAAATAAAGATACATGAGGAAACTTCCACAAGCTTAGCCTTTTGCAAGCCCTTCAAATCATTGTGGTGGCGGGAAAAAGTCATTACTCTAGTTCGCAAATTGAGTTGATAAATTACTAGTTGTTCCTCGGAGGTTCAAAGAGAGGCTATGCATCCTCTCCACAGTCCCTCCGAGTTCTTGGAAGTCTTGGTATGTGGCGAACTTGGTTTGTGGCTACTCCTCTTGATAAGGAACTTCGTGCTCCTCTTCTTGGTCCTCATCCTCATCCGGAATCTCCTCCTCGAGTTTGTGTTTCTCAACCTACAAGTCATATAGCAAACTTCCTTCCTCGATAGAGAAAATACCATTAGGCATAGGAGCGGGGTAGAGACGCCCAGCTCGAGCAATATGCAAGTAATAAACACCGCCTCTACTAGTGAGCATTCCACAAGCCTTTATAGAGAAACCAACATGTCTCTCACCTAGCACAGGTTGCAACTCACCTAGGTCGATGCCTAGGGCAATGGAAAGCACGGTGATGACGCATCCACCTGTGATTGGTCCTTGGATTTGGGAGGATTGGTGCTCCAGGTAGCGCACAAGGATTTCACCCAAGTTGAGTGACAAGTCGCAGTTGGTGTAAGCAGCTTTTGCGAGGACTAAGATGTCCTTCTCGTTAAGTCTTGTGAACTCATTTCTTTCATACAAGGTGTTAGCAATAACATAGAACAAATAGCTAATTGCGGGATGTTGAATATTCTTCCCATTGCTTACTCTAGTAGTGAAGCTCATTCCATTATAATATTGTGCATGGGTAGGGTCTAAGCCAGTAAAGGATGCGCGTAAGGCATTAACATCATTGTTTGGGAAATTAAAACATGCGCATCATTCATCTAGTGTTAAAGTGTAATTGTTGTTCATAAGTTGGAAAGAAATTGTGTCCTCTCCTTGCCATAGTCTAATGGTGCTTTGCAAAGAACTTAGAAATTCAATAGTTAACTGGCGATAAGTAGGCACATCATTGTATACAAAGTTTTGCAGGCCGGATCTATTGCAAAGTAAATTGAAGTCATTAGAAATACCGAGTTGGTTCAATATAATGGGGCAAGCCCACTTGGTTGCCTTCACTTCTCTGTTCTTGATCCTATCGAAGCGATCACGTTGGAGCTCATTCGTGAACTATATCCCCATGCGTTCTTGAGTGATAGCCCGAGAAGCGCTAGCGGCAGCACGAGCATGAGTTTGGCTCCTTCTGTTCATCATCTAAAATAATAAAGGAAGACAAAAATAAAACTTTTTGATCCAACAATAATAAGTATAACATATTCCTTATCATAACACACTAGAGAATCCCCTCAAAATAATAATCTAGGCAAGAGAATCATGGCAATTAGTTCACAGTAGGTCTCACCCTAGATTGATAATGTCAATAGATCGAAGATGAATTTGCAAAAAGTAATTGGATGATCGGAGGAGAAACATATCGTGGATCACTTGTGTGCGAGGAAATCAAACAAAAGTGATTAGAGATAAAGATCTCTTGAGGTTTAGTGAGACTTTGGAGGTAGAAGAGATAAAAAGAATTGAAGTTTTGGGGTTGGAGTTACCTCCCGTGGTGTTTTTGTGGTCGGACGCAACTATACAGGCGGAACTATATGGCCAGAACAATGTGTTCCCGCCGTATAGTTGGCCAGCTGTCCAAATTTTAGGGTTTCCACCTGGCGGCGCAGCTATATGGCCAGAACAATGTGTTTCTGCCGTATAGTTGGTCGTCAAACCCTATGTACCTAGAAAAAAAATTGTACGAAAGCATCGATATTTATACAACCGGAACTATACGGCCGGAATTTGTATTCCCGCCATATAGTTGGTCGTGAAACTATCAGTACATATGAAAGAAAAATTGTCGATGGCAAAAATATCAATACGGCCGGAACTATATGGCCGAATTTTTATTCCCACCGTATAGTTGGTCATTAAACCTTCTGTATGCATCAATTAAATTATGTTTCTCCGAGAATTATTTCTTATCCTGTAATTTAGTGAAACACCTTGTTTTTGACAGAAAAATGATAGTAAATATTGTCAACCAACATCAGCATGTATTAAGCAGGATTTAGTACTACCGAACTTCTTATCATCGGCTGGAGCTTTCTAGCACTCTTTATTAAACATAAACTTAAACTAAAACTTAAAAACTTAACTCAAACCATTATTTCACATGGGTTGCCTCCCATGAAGCGCTCTTTTATGGTCAATAGCTTGACCACAATGTTGCTCACTTAGGCCAGATGAGTGGAACACCCACTCCAAAATAGTTGGCCTTCAAAGTGATTGCCTCCTTTTCATCATGCTTGACTTTCTTCTTCCTGGGGATAACAAAAGTATCCCGCGAAGGCAATTGAAGCTTCATGTTCCCTTCATGTAGATTAATCAAAGACTTATTAGTTCTAAAGAAAGGACGACCCAATATAATAGGAGCAGTAGCATCTTTAGGCATGTCAACAATAACAAAATCAGTAAGAGCAGGACAACCTTTAATGTATACTAAAGTATTCTGCTTAATTCTACGACTTGTTTGTAGGTAGAATTTGCTAGATGCAATTTTAACTTGGTGATTTCAAAAGAGCCAAGATTCAACTTATTCAAAACACTGTTTGGAATTATTGAAACGCTTGCACCTAGATCACAAAGTGCAGCTATCTCGTTTGTCCCAATCTTAATCTTAATAGTAGGCTCAAATATATCATGAAGCTTCACAGTTAATTTTTTTTAGCAATTTGCTTATATTCTTCCTCAAGCTCATGTAACTTTATTGCTACCTGATTAACAAAGTGTTGGTACATAGCTTCCTCATTTCCTTCACTTACCGGAATCTTAACATTGATCCTTTTTACAAGATCTTCAACAGTGTAACTTGGTGAACGAGCATTACTATAATGAAGTTCTTTAGGCTCCTCCCTTTGGATTGTCATCATCTTGAGGTCTTCAACAGGATTGGGCTCAGCTTTGCCAGCAAATTTAGCTAGAATGAGAGTTTGAATCTCGGTTATCTTACCTAGTTGTGCCTCAACAATCCTCGTTCTTTCTTGGAGGGCCTGCAAATCATTCCTCAAACTTATAGCTTGGTTACATAATTTACCAAGCATAGCATCATGCTTCTCTGTTGTTTTAACAAGAATATTGTTTTGCTCATTTTGTGAGTCTATAAAAGATATAAGTGTTTCTTGGAGACTACCATTACTAGTTCCCATATTATTATTAGAGTTACCTGCAGGACTAGAATAATGTTTCTAAAAATTAGGATTATAATTCTTCTTCCAAGCAGGATTACGATTGTTACGAGCTATGAAGTCTATTTCTCCAATATTTCTTTCAGGGATAGCTCTTACCTAGGCTTCCTTACCTTTTATGGCTAATATGAGCTCATCCAACTTAGCATTGAGTTCTTCATTTGCTTGTGGTGAGACGGAGTTCACCTTCTTCCTGTTTGATCTATCCACATGCTATTGGACATGGTTGTATTGCATATTGTCTAGCAGCTGCTTTGCTTTGGTAATATGTTTACCCATAAATGTTCCTCTAGCTGTAGTATCAAGCATAGACTTAGACATAGGGTTAAGAGCATTATAAAATAAATTGCGAATTAACCAGTCTTCCATCCCATGACCAGGACAATTTCTCATGCATTCTTTCATCCTCTCCCATGCAAGCGCTAGTGGCTTACACTCTTCCTGTCTAAAACCAGTAATATTAGACCTTAGTTGCATAGTCTTTGCAGGTGGGAAAAATTTAGTCATAAATAAAGAAGTACATTCCACCCATGATGTAATAGTATTTTTAGGAAAAGATAGCAACCATTCTTTTGCTCTTCCTCTAAGAGAGAAAGAAATAAACGCAATTTGACTGCATCGGGGTAAACATCTTTTATATGCATCATATCACATACTTCAGTGAAAGTATTCAAGTGCATACCTGTGTCCTCAATAGCAGAGCCTCCAAATTAAATATGTTTAACCAAACTTAAATAATGGGGCTTAATTTTATAATCATCAGCAACAATTGTTGGCTGAGTAATTGGAGTATGCAAATAATCATTGTTGGGAGTTGCATACTCCCCAAGCTTCTTTTCAGCCATATTTCCTATGTTTCTGGGTTTTCTTAAACAAATACTTATAATAGTAAAAGCAAGAATTTAAAGACTAACTAAATTTTGTTTTTTGGTTTTTCAAATAAAGACTGCAAGCAAACTAACAAAATTAAAAACAAGAAATAAAACTAGCAAGGTTCCTACTAACCTCACCAGGGTAGCTATTGCTTCCTCGGCAATGATGCCAGAAAAAGGGTTGATACCTTCGATCCAGATTACGGATGTAGTATAGCTCTTTTTCCCTAGTAGACCTAGGTTTATCGAATCCTAGGGAAGCAGATGTGTAGTGAATTTACTTTAACAGACCTTCGGGAGTTTTAGAATTCCTTTTGTATTTTTACCGGACCAAGAGTTTGCGTCTTTGGTTGTTGTTGATGATGGAGAGAGAGGGCCTAGGGCGTTCGGTTTCACCTGTAGGTGTGCAAGACATCTGGGAGTAAAAGATAAAAATAAAGTATGCATGTAATTGTGAGAGCAAGTTAAATTATATTTCAACAATGCATCCATAATTGCTATTGCCTCCGCAACCGCTTATAGCAATAACCTACTAGTGTCATCCATAGAAGAAAGAGAACAAATGATATGCATATTGATGTCATCATTAATTCCAAGTAAATCCCTCACATACAGCCGTACTACACCTTCTATCACTAGGGTTCCCAACCTGCAGATTAGTCATTACTCATACGCCCTATACCTGGCTCAATCCTCGGGGTCTGGGGTACCTAACAAGTCCTTAGATTGAGGCAAGAGAGGATACAATAATCATCATGTCATACAAACTAATACATGATCCCATCTATGATAAATAACATGCACAAAAGCTACATGGCTAGGGAGAAGCCCTTAGCCCAAGGAGAATTACTCACACATAGAGATGAGATCAAATATCATAAAAATTGCAGTGGAAATCATGCGATTGATAGCAAATAGGCTTACAATGTCACCAATCAAAGATGAGGTCTACTATTACAAGTTGTGGAATATGGCTATGGTGGTGGAGAAGGGTTTGGAGATTATTTCTAAGTCTATTCCTTCGGCGGCTCTTCGGTGTGGTGGATGGAGATCTGGAGGTGGCTGATGATCTGAGAGGTCGCCTATTTCTCGTTGCCCGAGGCCTCTTTATATAGGGGTCCCTTCATGAAAGTTGTTCTATTTGACCTAGCGGTGTCGATGGTAACTATACGACCGAAACTATACGAGCGGAATTTTATTCCCGTTGTATAGTTGGTTGTTAAAGCGTGTTTCTCCACTTCATGACTCCTGGTTTCTTTGGGTTGTTGGAAATCTCATATCTTTGACTTTAATGTAGTGGTTCCCATCATCAAATATGATTATCTACGCATGGAAAAATAGAAATAAAGGATTACATACCCCTTTGATCATAGGCATTAGTGCCAGGGTTTAGAGAGACATTTCATCGAAAATATGACTAATATCCAGTTTAAATGTGGATGTAGATGCCTTTATTTCAGAGCCATCAAAGCTGCATCAAAGGCCATGACGATCCTGGATGATTTGGTGTAAAGGGGTCATGTAGTCACTAAACTGTCTTTAGGGAGGATAGTTTAAGTGGGAGTTTGTTTGTTAATAAGATTAAAAATTTGAACTCCATATTATGAACTTGGTCTAAGTCCATTTGCAAACGTCTTTTAAATTATAGCAATCCCTTTCATTCAGGACATGTTTAGTCCATTAATGAATGGGGAGAAACAAGTTAGATGGGTTGAATTTCATCGACTAATACCAATGCCTAAGTAGGATCCTCATAGAAAACCATCTCCTCTATGTCCTTTGTGAACCCTTGGAAGATTTACTTGATGAATCACAGTAGAGAAGATACGACTCTTCGTGACCGCCGTGATACCTTCACCAAGGTCGAACCCAAACCTGGGTACGTCAATGGAAAGGGTATATGATATATACAACTAATAAATATTTCAAAGAAACACTTATGCATTTTTCAAGTATTGGATACTTAATCTTGTTTTATTGAAAACATGACCCTCTATGTGAGAGTTATAGAATGGAACAAGGCACTGATGGCGTGATGACATCAAACGAGCTGGTTGATGGCCAACGACACTCCTTTCCTCAAAGTTTATCATTAGGATTAGTAGATTTGAATATAAGCTTGGTAATCAAGTTTGTAAAACTAATTAGTGTGTCTTGCTTATTGCGAGACAATTATGCATATTAATAAGAAACAATTCAGTTGTTCTGTTTTTATGAATGATCTCTTTTATGATTCACATTGGGATTATAAACAAGTTATTCTAGTCTTTATTTGCTTGATAAAAGGACATTATGAAAATTCCCAAAAGATATTCAAGTTTAAATATTGAATAACACTATTGTTTAATTCATTGTAGTTATTGCATGTTTATGAAAACCAGGGTCTTAGATATTTGATCTAGAGACTTTGTAAAACCATGCCTCATTGGGCTGAATGACTAAAACTCTGCATTCTGGTAAAATGGTGATATGCAAAGGATTGTTGAATTTTATACATATGATGTATCATATTTTCAACACATAGTGGAAATCATTATTTTTTGGTGAGTTTAAGTAAATATGTGTATTTACTTAATGAAACACAAGTTTGAAACTATTTGAATTGTCCAAAAGATTTTAGAATGAAATGGATATAAGACTAACAAGAATTCCAAAGTCTTTGCGATTTGTCCAAGTAATTTTGAATTCAAGTTAATAGCAAATTGGTATATAAGGGACTTGTGAAAAACTGTTTCACAAATTATGATAATTAGAATAATTCAAGGTGTATTGAATTGTGTGAACATCATAATCATAGTGTATAAGCTACATGTGGTCCAAATGATTTTTGGATGGATTAACAATAGAAATTAGAGTTTATATATTGAATTAGTAAACACTTAAAAGTATTAGGAACATCTAAAGATTCATGGAAACATCACCATATGAGATATCTCAAGCTCGGGTTTCTAGAGATTTCGTTGATTTGAGATCGTTGTGAATAGTAAGTCTTTGAGGTACATTATTAGTAAGACTATGAATAGAAATTCCGAACTAATACCCAAAGAAGACAAAGTTTGCATTTTCTCAGCGTGGTACTTCTTTGAGAAATAGTTTTCTCATTAAAATGATAGTCGAAGGGTATAAGTGTAAGTTGAAGTTTCAGCTAATACTTTATGAAAGTAGGATTCAAGAATTTGTTCTTCTAATTGCAGAATTTCATTCTTGATTCACTTGTCCAATTATTGGAATAAGACATACCTACAAATTACAAAGGAAGATTGATGGATCCAAGTATAAGAATTGACTTAGATTCATGAAATTGGCAATGGACTGATCAAAACTACAAAGTATTCAAAAGTTTGAAGAAAAGGTTGTAACTACTACAACAAGCAAGTTTTGATTAATCTAGAATTTCTAAGTCTTGTAGCAGAAAATTCTCGATTTGATGTAAGATCAAAGAATTTTGTATTTGCCAGGATTATCGAGAAAAGTCTGCAAGTTGAGTGGGATCTAAGAAGCTTTCCAAAGAGAATATGTGGACGACATATTTGAGTGCGAGATGAGTGACATCCTAGAATATAAAATATCGATGAAATATTTGAGTGGTAGCATGACAATGTTCTTAAATATGTAATTAGCATATTAGTGAACAATGTGTTTGGTATTAAGAATGATTAGATCATTAGATGAATGAAATTTAACTTAAATTAAATACAGAGGATCTATGTGATTATATCAGGATGTTTAATGAACATTAAATGTCAAAATACTTGGATTATTCTAAAAGAAGTTTTGGAGGACCTAGTTGAGATTCTGAAAAGAAATTTATAACGGATTCAAGTGAAGACTTGGTTCTTACTTGATAAATTAGGATAAGTATTGATTAGTGACTCAGTATTCATAACAGTGGTTAAAAAGGAAATAGAGATGCATCGCATCACCTGTGCCTTCGCCATAGGTATTTTCTAGAAAACCCATATTGTTTATACTTGACATAATGTGACCCATGTTCTTAGTTGTAAAGAACAAAGATTCTAGAGTGATTTTTGAATCAATCACTGAATCAGAGTTAAGTTTGAACGCAGCAAAAGCGTGGCTAGACATCAAAGTGAAAGTGTTGCACTTTCATTGAATCTACATAGATATAGAAGTATTAGAATATGTTAGTTTTAGCAAGTATTATTTTTGTTTAAAGAAAGTCCTACTTTTGACGAAGTGTGTTTTATAGTTACACATGACATCTTGATAGTTCTATTGACTGATCGATCGTCCTTATATATACTAGAAACCAGAAGTCTCACTTTGTTGATAAAATGCTACAACACATTATGTCATAATGGTGTGAATGCCAAAATAGTTGACATTAATGATTTCCAAAATAGGGCATTATGAATGATGTGAAACAGATTTAGGACATAAAGTCCTCCATGAGCAAGCATGATCAATAAATGCATATGAGATATGGTTTATGATTAGTAGCAATGCAACTAGATTATTTTTACTCTAGTGAAAGTGGGAGACTGAAGGAGATATGCCCTAGAGGCAAATAATAAAAGGGGTTTATTATCATATCTCATTAATTCATAATATTTCTATATAATGCTATAACTGTATCAAGCAGAAATATTGATACATGTGTGGTATATAAATAAACACAAGTCCCTAGTAGCCTCTATTCAACTAGTTCAATAGACAGCTAATGATCAAGGTTTCCTGATCATGGTGCTATGAAAGCCAACTGACAATGAAGTAATATCATCTGGAATGATGTGATGGACATTTCCCACCAATGATTGTTGCAACACGATCATGTCACATAGTTCACAGTTGCAATTGTCAGAAACGTAGTGTCCTAATCCTTAGACCGTTGGATCATATTAATCACTATTATCGGAGGATTGCTTTGACTGCATCAACCATCAGTTCCATGACTGGGTATCTGAAGGAACATGTAGAGGCCTATGCATCAAGATCGGGATTTGTTCTCTTGTGTGACGGGAAGATACACTGGTCCCACTCGGTGAATTACATCCATAAGTTGTGCAATGTATGACTAGGTCATGGGGTGGAATTTCATGGGAACGAGTAAAACAATACTTGTTGGAAACAAGGTTGAACAAGGTATCATGATACCGATGATCAGATCTTAGACAAGTCTTGTATCTCATAACAAAGGGAGTTGGACATATCATTTAAGGTTCGACACGATGGTGATTTGTGGAGTGCATCGGGGTCAACATAGGCATCCCCGTCCTGTTGTTGATCATTGATCAAGATCATGTCTATAACATTTCTGATCAATAGGGACACACGGTTAAGGGAACTATGATGGTTGAAGATCCACCTCTGAGACGGAATCATAGAATAGAGAAAAATCAGAATCGTTCCGAAGAGATCGGAAGTTGTTCGGAGAAAGAAGGAAAGGAAAAGGCCGAAAGGAGTTTCAGATAAATGGCAATTTACAATATGCATTTATTATATGTTAATTATGAATTAATATATACTAAATAAATATTAAAATTAAAATTTATGAAGCAAATTTCTCATTAGACCAAAATCCCAGAGGAAATTATCCCAAGAGAAAGCCACAGGAAAAAGACAAAGAAAAACAACAAACGCATAGGGCTGGTTTGACCTGCCCACACGCGTGGTTGGTAGATAGCTACCGCCATACAGGGGTGGCTCATAACCCGCACCACCACGGGCTGCTCAACCCTGGCTGGCGGGCCATGCGGGGAGAGCTGGCCCACCCGGGTTGGGTGACTACTGCCGCTGGCCGCCGCGCATGGCGCAAGCTGGGCCACACGCGAGCGAGGCTGGCCCACCCGGGCCGCCTACTACCACGTGTTGCCTGACAGGTCGCTGTATGCGCACGCACGCACTCGGGCGTGAGACTGGCCCACCTCGCCGCATGTCCGCTACCGCCTGGTGCTATCGCCGCCTGGCTATTTGCTGTTGCCACTTGCTAGGCTGGCTTCGCCGGCCCAGCCGATCAGTTGCCCCTATTTTTTCCTTTTCTTGTCAAAATTAGCCCCACATGGGGGTGCCCATGGTAGGATTAAAACATACCAAATATATATTCTCTAAGCCTTCTTTCTTTAGAGAAAATCCCTCTCTCTCTAGTTGCCTCTGTCATGGTATGGTCCCGATAATGGACTGTACGTGGAAAGTCAATGCATCTGCGACACGTAATTGTGTTGTAGGGATTCTGTCAGGAGGTCTACTTCTGCAACCATGACAAGGATCAGAAGTTCGGGAGTCATTGTATTGTATCGTATGTGTGTGATAAATTGGGGGAGCTGCACGTCTCGCGGCCAGCCATCGTACAAGGACCTGGACAAGGGGTGATGTGTGTGGAGATTTGCGACCTGAGGTCGGACGAGTACGACTACATCATCCATGGTCCTGCATGAGCGTAACACTTTCTTGGTCTTCAAGGTTACGTTACCGATGTCTTCCTCCATTACTATATTACTTCTATATAGATCCTTGGGCAATTAGGGTGTTCCGCATAGTAATTTTTCTTCTCTACTACGGAAACCGTACAGAATCAAGTACTCTTCTAGAGTTAGTGATTGACGTGATCTCATGGTCTAAGGATTAAAGTTACTTCAAATGAGATAGCAATATAAACTTCCAGGACATGATCGTATTGCTAAATCTACGGGTGAATGTTCATCACATAATTATCTAATGACATGACCTTGTTATTAACAACATCCAACCTTCATGATCAGGAAACCTTGACCATCAGTTAATCAACAAGCTAGTGTAGTGGGAGGCATTACTAGGAACCTTTTATTTTGTTTATTAAACACACGTGTATTAACATTTCTGGTTAACACAATTATAGCATGAGAAATAAACATCTATTATAAACCTGGAATAAGATAATATAACAGTTTATTATTGCCTCTCGGGCATATTTCTTTCAGTCTCCCACTTGCACTAGAGTCGGTAATCTAGTTTTATATAGTCATGAATCTAACACCCGTAGAGTTCTAGTGCTTATCATGTTTTGCCTTTGGGAGAGATTTAATCAATGGGTCTGCAACATTCAGATCCGTGTCCACTTTGCAAATCTCTGTATCGCCATCCTGGACATGTTCCCAGATGGAGTAGAATCGGCGCTTAAATGCTTGGAATTCTTGTGAGACCTTGGTTCCTTAGCATTGGCTATGGCACCATTGTTGTCACAATAGATAACCATTGCATCCAAAGCACTTGGAACCACACTCAATTTAGAAATGAACTCTTTCATCCAAACTACTTCTGCCATTGCTTCTGAAGATCTTGCCACCCCAGGTTGCTTGGAACTCCTCCAACTCACCGCTGCTCCATTCATAAGAAATACATATCCTGATTGTGACTTAGAGTCATCCGGATCAGTGTCAAAGCCAGCATAGATGTAACACTTTACGACGAGCTCTTCTTCACCGACATAGATGAGAAACATATCCTTAGTTCTTCTTAAGTACTTAAATATATTCTTGACCTCCTTATAGTGTTCCAAACCTGGATCATATTGGTAACTGCTACTTAAACTAACAACATGTGCCACATATGGTCTTGTACACAACATAGCATACATAAGAGAGCCTATGGCTGAGGCACAGGGGACATTGTCCATCACTTCTCTATCTTCTGCGGAAGCTGGACTCTGAATCTTGCTCAAAGTCGTACCTTGAAATATAGGTAAGAACATATCTTACTTTCGCCCATTCTGAAACTTTTCAGAATCTTGTCAAGGTATGTACTCTACGATAATCCAAGTAAGCGTCTTGACCTATTTTTATAGATCCTGATGCCTAAATTATAGGCAGCTTGACCAACGTGCTTCATTGAAAACTTACTATTTAAGTAATCCTTTATGCTTTTTAAAAGATCTATATCATTTTCAATCAATAATATGTCATCCACATATAATATCAGAAATGCTACAAAGCTCCCAATCACTGTCTTGTAAATACAAGCCTCTCCTATAGTTTGGACAAATCCAAAAGATTTGATTACCTCATCAAAACGGATATTCCAACTTCGGGATGCTTGCTTTAGTTCATAAATGGACACTGAAGTTTTCATACCTTGTTAGCATCCTTAGGATCGACAAAAACTTTGGGTTGCAGCATATACAACTCTTCCTCAATGTTTCCATTAAGGAACGTTGTTTTGACATCCATGTGACACATTTCATAATCAAAAAATGCAGCAATTGCTAACATAATCCTAACAGACATTAGCATCACTACAGGTGAGAAAGTGTCATCTCAGTCAACTCCTTGAATTTCTCTGAACCCTTTCGCAATAAGCCGTTCTTTATAATCGGTTAGATTACTGTTAGTGTTAGTTTTCTTTTTGAAAATCTATTTATTCCCAGCAGCCTTGTGGTCATGAGGTAAGTCCACCAAAGTCCAAACTTTGTTTTCGTACATGGATCCCATCTCGGATTGCATGGCTTCAAGATATTTGTTGGAACCAGGATCATGATCGATTCGTCAAATGTCGCAGGGTCATTGCTTCCATCTCCCATGAAATTTAACAGTGGATCACCGTACAGTTCAGGAGCTGTACGTATCTTGCCCGACCTACGAGGGACGGTAGTGGTCTCTTCGAGAGTTTCATGCTTCTCATTATTAGTTACCTCTTCACTTGGTAGAGTAAACACTGGAATAGTTTCCGGTGCTGCGCTTCTCTCCATTTCCGGAAGAGGAGGTTCAGTAACCTTGTCAAGTTCTACCTTCCTACTACCACTACCAGAAACTGGCTATATATCACACCCATTTTCGTCAAAAAATCATCATAGTAGTCCGTTTATGACGATTCTATGATGATTTTGAGATCGTCGAAAGCTGGGCATCGTAAATGAACTATAACGACGATTTTGGTAAAATCTTCATAACTGTCTATCACGATATTGGATCGTCATAACCGTTATGACGATCCGATATCGTCACGGACAAACTGGCCTCACCAGGTCATATCCTACATGGCAAATCCGACGTGGCAAGGAATTAGCCCAGTCCACGTCTATTGTTTATATGGGCCAAGCCCAACAATTCAGCCCACTATGTTCTCTTGTCAATTCTGATAAGTTACATGGGACAATCCCAACATTTTAGTATTTTATTTTATTTTGTATTTTCGGCATTTTATTTCTTTTTAATAGTACCTGATACGTCCATTTTGCATCACTATTCTATGTCTTAATTCACTATTATTCATTGATATATTTCGTACTGAGAGGTGCTACTTATGTTATTTTATCTGTTTTTGCATGGTTGATGACTTTTGGAGCATGGACCGCTGCAGTCAGGATTCTAATGGAAAAGGTGATGTTTGGAGGCAAAATTCATGAAGATCAGAAAATCCGGAAAAATATACGGAAAATTCTATTTTTACAGAAGACTCAGGATGCCAGAAGATGGAGTGGAGGTGGGCCACAGGGGGGCCCACACCACCCCATGGCGAGAGCAGGCCTAGGCCGCGCCTGGGAGTGGTGTTGCCGCCCTGGCCCACTCCAGCCTCTCTCCTCTGGCGTATATCATCCCCACGAAACCCTAAGACTCGGAGGGCGACCACAAAAAGATTCCGCTGCCTCTGTGGTGCGGAAAACACCGAGAGAGAAAGATCTCTTCACTAGACAGATTTCTGCTGGGGGAATTCCTTCCCGGAGAGGGCAGATCATCGACATCAACACAACCATCAATCTGGACTTCATCGGGATCATCATCATCATCACCACCACCATCATCACCATCAGCACCCTCATCACCATCTCCATATTGCTGTAACAATTGCGTTGAATCTTGCTATAGTTCATAGGGGAAACTTTCCCAGTGTTGATTACTCTTTGTAGTTGATGCTATTGAGTGAACCATTGAATTATTTTTTATGTTCAGATTGTTATACATCATTATTCCATGTCTTATCATGATCCATATGATGTCTTGTGAGTAGTTCGTTTTGTTCTTGAGGACATGGGAGAAGTCTTGTTGTTAGTAGTGGAGTTGTGTTGAGAAAGATTCAATAGATTGTTATTTAAGTTGTGGTGTACTTCTTCTAGTGGTGTCATGTGAACGTCGACTACATGACACTTCACCTATATGGGCCTAGGGTAATGCATTGTGTATGTGGCTACTAATCGTAGGGGTTGCCGGAGTGATAGAATCCTAAACCCCCATTAGGAAACCATTGCACAAGGGACGTAAAGGTCCTACAGTTTAAAGCTGTGATTAGGTTTCTACCTTAATTACTTTCTTGTACTTACGGATGTTTGCAAGGGGGTTTAATCACAAGTATGTATTAAGTCTTGGATGGGACGGTACATTAGCACACCCACACAACACTTAGCAAGCTAGAGAAGATTAATCGACTATATGAAGCGAAAGCACTTGACAGTCTTCCCATGTGTCCTCGAGAACGTTTGGTCATCTGTAGAAATACAACCAGCTTGTCCTTTGCTGCATAAAGGATTGGGCCACTTGCTGCATTCATTCTTATTGTCTTTCATTTACTCGTACTTCGTTTACTTGCTTTATCCAAAACCCCTAAAAATCCGTTTGCTAAGTATTTGCAGAGAATTCCTGATCCATACCACTAGCCAGCACCTTCTGCTCCTCGTTGGGTTCGACACTCTTACTTATCCAAAATACTACGATACGCCCCCTATACTTGTGGGTCATCAAGACTATTTTCTGGCGCCGTTGCCGGGGAGTGAAGCGCTATTGGAGAGTGGAACTGGTAAAGGAAACTTCTACTGTGAGTATTGTTTACTTCTGCTAGTTGCTTTATTTTTGTTATGGATAATTCGCTGAGTTTCTTATTTGGTAATGCTACTACCACTGCTTAGGTAGTAGATAAGCCACCACCTGCTGAGAAAGATGTTTTCAAAATACCTACAAGAATTATTGATCATGTTATGGATAACTACTATGTTGGGGATGGAACTGTCCATCCCGGTGATCATTTACTCTTTATACACGAATTATGCGGGTTGTTCAAGTGTGCAGGTATTACTACAGATCAAGTTAAGAAGAAGTTATTCTCATTATCAATGAAAGGAAGAGCTGATGAATGGTATAAGATCTGGAATGAGAGGAAATAGTGCCTCTCTTTTATTCAAAGTTTTATCCTCCTAGTGAAATTCATAAAGATCGGAATCAAATATACAACTTTTGGCCTCTTGATGGAGAGAGTACTGCTCAAGCTTGGGGGAGATTGAAGTTACTAATGCTCAAATGTCCCATTCATGAGCTCCCCAAAAATATTATTATCAATAACTTTTATGCAAGGCTCCCTCTACATGACAAGGATTTATTGGACGCTTCTTGTGCTGGATCATTCACTCGCATGGAAGAAGAAGTTAAATGGGATCTTCTGGACCGTATTCAAGACAATGCTCAATCTTGGGAGAATGACAAAGGTAGAAAGTCAGGTATAAATTATGATTATGAATGCATTGAATCTTTTATGGGAACTGATGACTTTCAAAATATTAAAAATGCTTATGGTCTAGACTCTCAAGCTATTGCTAAGATTGTTCCTGCAAGAAATACTGAAGTTTATACTGCTAATCATGTTTTACCTGAACCTTATATTGGGAAAATGCCTTTCCCAGTTAAGGTAAAGGAACATTCTATGATGGTTAGTATGGTAGATGAAAGTATGAACAAAGCTGTTGAACCTGATAAACAAATGGTTGATGAACCTATAATAGCAAATGTTAACGACTTTGTTGCTAAGTATGAAGAAGAGGGACACACTATCCTTTATAAGGATACCTCTAATATTGTTTCACATAGTAGTGTTATGAGAGCTAGTATTCCTGTGTTTTCTGTTAGAATAAGTGATTAGTGCTATGATGGTCCTTGTGATAGCTATATTGTTAAGTTTATGCATGAGACTGAAAGCAACTATGAGAGAGGGAAAAGTGTTCGTATGCATCTCAATAATATCAAATTTCCTTGTTTCGTGCTGAAAGTTTTTATGTTGCACTTATTTTGCCTTCTTATGCAAGTTGCCTCTGGTTTCAACAACTCGTTTGTTTACAAAATTCCCTTGCATAGGAAGTGGGTTGGACTTAAATGTGTGTGTGTGTTTTTGCATCTTAATGCTCTCTTTCACTTCGAATCATATCCCTATGAGAGCTTCTTCAAAATTAGCATGCCCATCTTAATGGCTATAAAGAAAGAGCTTTATGGGAGACAACCCAATTTGTTTTTGCTTTTATTTTGTTTTTGTTTCTTTGAGTCTTGGAAGTTATTACTTCGGTAATAACCGCTCCTTATCTGTTTTGTTTGGTTTTTGCGTCAAGATCAACTTCTAATGAGAGAGAAGTAAGATTTGGGGAAGTTGCTGTCCCAAAACAGATTTTTGTGCTTCACCGTAAAAATTCGCGAGAGATCTCTGTCTGTTGGATTGAGCTGTAATTTTTTGTTCTTCTGCCCCAGGTTGTTATTTAACTTCCGTTAGTTTTACACTTTTTGATTTGAGCAACAGAAAAGTTTCGAAAAAATTGATCTTTACCTGCTGGTCTGTTTTGACAGATTTTGCCAATCTTGCATTTGCTTCTTTATTTAATTTCCTTTTTGAATGCTTTTTGGGTTTTCGGAAGGAGTTGCTACAGTAGCTTTTGTTTTGATGGTTTTCAGTTGAAGTTGGACTAAAAAGGTTTTATCACTTCACTTATACTAATGTTGCTAATAAGAACTGTGTGATGTGTGAAAGACATTTCCAGGAAGTGGAGATAATGGTGTAATGAGAAAGAGAAAGGTTTTATGACTCAAGTAATAAGTATATGAAGATGAAGATATTGATGTTATTCAAGAGATGACTCCGGAAGGATCCATTAGATACCAAATTCAGAGACCTGCAGAGTCCATG
Source organism: Avena eriantha (assembly GCA_910589775.1). Taxonomy (NCBI): domain Eukaryota; kingdom Viridiplantae; phylum Streptophyta; class Magnoliopsida; order Poales; family Poaceae; genus Avena; species Avena eriantha. Next base: position 161,234,397 of record OU342745.1, read on the forward strand.
TTCAAATAAGTAACAGTTCTGGTAAGAAAAGCTCCGCGAAAATACAATCCAACTATATTTTTGCAGTTTTCAGTCAATAAGAAAAGCTACGAAGCGAAGAAGGGACGAAAACGGAGCCAGGGTGGCCCACACCACCCCATGGCGCGGGCCCACCCCTGGCCGCGCCACCAGGTGGTGTGGCCACTCCAGACTCCGGCTCCGACTCGTTTTCTTCCAGTACCTTCCTTTTGATATGAAACTTCGTAATATATAACCCCCCGGATCCCCGAGGTCCGTATATCATGTTTTTGTTTCGATCTGTTTCTGTCAGGACATACTCTTTGAAAGCTTAGAAGCACAATGGTGTCCGCCAAGGATAAAGGGAAAGAGCCTATGGAGGAAGACCTCCAAGACCCCAAGCAGTGGCTAGTACCTTTAGTCTCTTGCCCTGCATCAGCGAAAGCCCTACAAGTCACTAAGGAGTTCCGCGATAAGTATCGAGACCTTCAGAGGAAGGTGGACATGCTTTAATTGGAGAATAATAGGCTTTGCAAGATGCTGGAAGATTTCCTCACGTCAACTAAGAAAATATTACCACCACCACCGAAGGAGTAATTCGTCATCAGGTTTGGCATCCCCTTGGTTTGTTCCAAGCTTGGGGGAGTGCCGCGGTATCACATCGCTGTCTTCTATCTTTTTACCTTATTAGTGGAGTCATATCATGAATAGAGGAGTTATTATGTAGTATGGTTTGCATTATGGAAGTGTCCCCTCTCTCGTTAGATATGTATCCCTTGGTGTGAGTTTCCATTATGGAATATTAATGAGAAGTTCTATCATTCACTCTTTTGCATAGCTTATGTTAGTTTGCAATTCGTGGTTATATGATTGATCTTGTTGTTAGTATTGGTCGCACTTTGGGATCATTGAGTTAATTTAGTTGGTTTTGGCAAACCTGGCTCGGTCAGTAGCAACACCTTTTTGAGACTTGAAAATAAATAGATAGAAGTACTCTAGAGGAAAAAAAATTCATCATCTTTCTTTCTTGATTTGCTCATAAGTCTCTCTAGTTAAGATCTTTTGTGCTTTCAAGGAAGATTGCATGTTTGTCTTTATCATTTGTATGTTTGGTTGTTTCCTTCAACTCTTGTACTTGCTACCCAGCCTTGCTAGCCAAAAACCTGTACTGAGAGGGTATTCTTCTCGTGCATCCACGTGCTTTAAACCAAAACCTTTGCCATTTGTGTCCACCATACCTACCTAGTTGCATTATTGCTATTCCAAGTAACTTCTTGTTTTGTCTACCTCCCAAATGAAACTTTTTATGTGAAAAATTAGTGATTAAACATCTCACGAACTTGATGGCACACTTTATTTTCCGCACTTTATAAACCTGAACCATTGTGAACTCTCCATGAAAGTTATATGCTTGCAAATTATAGGCTGGGGATTAGCAGAACCGTGCTGTCATGGGGAACACTTTCAACACTTGTAAATATATACCAAGTTGATACCTTGCTCTTTTGTTTGCGGATGTCGTCGGTGTGAAAAAAAGGGGAGCTTGTAAGTCCATGGAGTTATGTATGTGTGTTAGAGAAACGCTTGGGCCGCTGGTCTAATCCATGCTGACATGGTGGAAACCTGCAGCGTAACCATAATGATATCTATGAAGCATTCTTCTTATAAAAAAAGAGAGAGATAGCTATTGAGAAAAAGAAAAGAAAAAAAGAGATACTATGAAAAGAGGAAAGAGAGAAAAAAGCACCATTTTCCCATGGTAAATAAGAAGATTGCTGAGATACTCATTGTCTACTTGCCTTGTCATTTTGATATGGGGATTCTTCCGTATCATCGGGTAAGGGGTACCCCGTTGGCAGTTCTCAATGATACACACATACTTACGATGACAAGAACTTACCGGAAACTAAAGTTGAGTAGCAGGAGGAGCGGCCCTCGTACTCAAGGGACTTGGGATTTTCAGTTTATAGTCTATCAAGCATATAACTCAGATTGGACCTCACTTTCACCTTAATCACCTAAAGATGCCTTTGATAGGGGCAATGAGAGCTGAAAGCTAGTAAGTATCATAATTTTTGGGATCTCTTTATGAGACTTGCAATCCCTGCTTCCCTCTTTGAAGGGCCTTTCTTTTACCTTATAGTTGAGTCAGTAAACCTATTCCCTTCTATCTCAGCAAGTATTCTGAGTTGATGTGTTTCATTCATTCATATGATGATTTATGCATTCATGTTTCTTTTGTTCCTCGTTTTGCACATTGCTCTTATCTTGATGTTTACTACTTTGAAAGCTTTCATTGAAAAACCAGCTATTTGTGAACTCCAGCAAATTATCAACTATTCTTCGAGCAAGAGCTAAGTTTGCCATTACCAATTCTGATTCACTTTATGTATCTTTATTGTGTTTCCTTTACTCATGGCATGTTGAGTTATATAATAGTGAGTTGTCTTCTATTATGATCTATGTATTAGATGAATGTGATGCTTCTTGTCCGTATTCTTTTATCGACTCTTCACTCCATAAACCTGAGGTCATGTTTATTGAGCTCAGTTTCGCTTGGGGACAAGCGAAGTCTAAGCTTGGGGGGAGTTCATACGTCCATTTTGCATCACTATTCCATGTCTTAATTCACTATTATTCATTGATATATTTCGTATTGAGAGGTGATACTTATGTTCTTTCATCTGTTTTTGCATGGTTGATGACTTTTGGAGCATGGACCACTGCAGTCAGGATTCTGATGGAAAAGGTGTTGTTTGGAGGCAAAATTCGCGAAGATCAGAAAATCCGGGAAAACATACGGAAAATTCTATTTTTCCAGAAGACTCAGGATGCTAGAAGATGGAGTGGAGGTGGGCCACAGGGGGCCCACACCACCCCATGGCGCGGGCAGGCCTAGGCCACGCCTGGGAGTGGTATGGCCGCGTTGGCCCACTCCAGCCTCTCTCCTCTAGCGTATATCATCCCCACGAAACCCTAAGACTTGGAGGGCGACCACAGAAAGATTCCGCCGCCTCTGCGGGGCGGAAAACACCGAGAGAGAAAGATCTCTCCGTTAGACAGATTTCTGCCTGGGGAATTCCTTCCCTGAGAGGGACGATTGTTGCCATCAACACCACCATCAAGCTGGACTTCATCGGGATCATCATCATCATCACCATCAGCACCCTCATCACCATCTCCATATTGCTGTAACAATTGAGTTGAATCTTGCATAGTTCATAGGGGAAACTTTCCCGGTGTTGATTACTCTTTGTAGTTGATGCTATTGAGTGAACCATTGAATTATTGTTTATGTTCAGATTGTTATACATCATTATTCCATCTCTGATCATGATCCATATGATGTCTTGTGACTAGTTCGTTTTGTTCTTGAGGACATTGGAGAGGTCTTGTTGTTAGTAGTATAGTTGCGTTGAGAAAGATTCAATAGATTGTTATTTAAGTTGTGGTGTACTTCTTCTAGTGGTGTCATGTGAACGTTGACTACATGACACTTCACCTATATGGGCCTAGGGGAATGCATTGTGTATTTGGCTACTAATCGCAGGGGTTGCCGGAGTGACAGAAACCTGAACCCCCGTTAGAAAACCATTGCACAAGGGATGTAAGGGTCTTAGAGTTTAAAGTTGTGGTTAGGTTTTACCTTAATTATTTTCTTGTACTTACGGATGTTTGCAAGGGGTATAATCACAAGTATGTATTTAGTCTTGGATGGGAGGTACATTAGCACGGGTTCACCCACACAACACTTAGCAAGCTAGAGAAGATTAATCGACTATATGAAGTGAAAGCACTTGACAGTCTTCCCATGTGTCCACGAGAACGTTTGGTCATCTATAGAAATACAACCGGCTTGTCCTTTGTTGCATAAAGGATTGGGCCACTTGCTGCATTCATTCTTACTGTCTTTCATTTACTCGTACTTCGTTTACTTGCTTTATCGAAAACCCCTAAAAATCCGTTTGCTAAGTATTTGCAGAGAATTCCTAATCTTTACCACTAGCAAGCACCTTCTGCTCCTCATTGGGTTCGACACTCTTACTTATCGAAAATGCTGCAATACACCCCCTATACTTGTGTGTCATTAGTACCTTTTATTTTAGATGGTGCCATAAGTCAGGTTCCATTTCTGTACTATGCCCACTTATTTGGTTTTTATTTCTCACGATTGATAGTAATTAAATAATAAATAATTTAATCAGATGCGTACACAAAATTCTTTTGATCACAATAAGCTATCGAAATACAACACTAGATGAACTTCTCATAACTGACTCGAAGCTGCAACTAAATCTAGTCCAGAATGTAACCCACGACCATATCCCTACAGCAGGCAACATCCAACATCAGTCAATATATGAAGAGACTCATATCTTCTCGCCAGCGAAACTCGGTTACAAAGTTCCGGGTCCCCTTCTTGCTGCTGCATCATCGGGATGTCTTCTCTACACCAACACCATGGCAACCTGCAGACTGCTCCTAGCATGCGCCGCTCCCTCCGGCTGCTGCATCATAAAGGATAGACCACCAAGGAGTTAAACAAGATAAATAATAGCCCATCAAGTAGTTGAACACAATTATCCTTGGCTCATGAAATAGTTTTATTTAGAGTTTTCCAAGGGACATCATACCACAAACTATATAACATGAGAAAACAGTGTACAAGGAAAGTATTCGAGAGCTGAAGTACTAAAAATATCATCTTACAACAGTTGATGTTGTCATAACTGATTCAAGCATACATCTTGACAAATCAGTTTTCCTGATGTTGTCGTAACTGATTCATGATGATACAGAACAATTAAGCTAAAACAGAGCAAAAATTAATATATTAAAGTGTTGCACACTATTTTTTAAACAACTTAAACGAACCACGATTTCTAAATCAGAATAGTGGTACATGGTGAACTAGATTATTAAAGGCTTATTTTACCTATAGCTGGTACTGTAGTCAGGTGTACTCTACATTGAGAACGAGTGAAACGCAACAGACATCATGATAAGGACAATGAAACAAGACTAGCATACTGCCTACGACATCCGCATGATCATGCTTCAATGATAAAATAAGTAGTTATGATGGCCATTCGGCCAAAACATCAGGATATCATGTTTGACAAGTGTTTCTTCTTAGTAGGCAAGTTCTACGTGCAAACAAAACAAACATTAGCCAATTTTTTTACAAGGATTGTAGATATAATAACTACCAGACTATTATTTTGCAAATAATAACATAAAATGGAAAAGCTTCAGGATAAAATGCTATAATAAAGTTGTGTTGAACACCAAGGGAGTGAAATCAAGACCTCAACCAATATCAACCCAGAATTGTGCTCCTCAAGACCTCAATCAAATCAAACCAGATGAATCTGAAAAATCAAAATCAAATTTGCAACTGATCAATGTTGATGGCTCACTCCCTTCTGTTGTAAAATCTACTACTAACAAGTAATAGTTATAACTACCAGATAAACAATGAGCATATAAACAATGACAAAGACTGCTGATGGTTCATGCTCAGAGGTGTGTAGAGAAATTAGGTGAGCAGGTTGATCTGCTGAACGGACAGACCAAGACAGCAATCATGTTTTATAGGTGTACCAATGATGACTCGGTCAGGTTATGTGTGAGATCACACCCGCATGTCGAAACCAGAAATTTCAGCAAAATAATACTTAGTATTTAAATCTTTACCATCTGCTAATTCAGGCAATATCCTGTCCCAGAGATATGTTTTGGGTATTTCGTATCTCTACTGATATAGATTGCACGTTGTGTGTACAACGTCCACATCCTTATCTCTGGTACATGTGTCTGCACAAGATTCCCCATGAATTATGTTTATTTTCTCATTTTTACACTATTTTAGAAAATTCAGAGTTTTTTATGTTATACTCCCTCCACCTCAAAATAGATGTCGGAAGTTTGTATAAATTTGAATGAATCTAGATACTAAATAGTGTCTAGACACATCCAAATTTAGAAAAATTTGCGACATCTATTTTGAGACGGAAGGAGTAGTTCATAAAGCATTTTACCATGACTAAAATTTTAGACTAACTAACTTAACGATGATACTAGATTAATTTTGGCTAACAACTTAAACAGATTTTCCATGGCTAAACAATGTTGTAAGAGCACCTTGATGTTTGAAACCATCGGCAGAAGGCCACTCAAGCAAACTAGCGTGTGTATAATATATAGCAAAACAGAGGAGGTTATCCACAATATATATTATTACTGTAACAAATGTCCCCATCAATGCATAAAAACAGGGACATCAATGTTTAGATTTAACAGATAATAATCCATACAACAAAGATATATTTGCACGACATAAATAAAGTGAACAGCAGAAAACGTAAGTAATTTGAAGCATAGAAAATGTAGCTCACATTTATCCAACATGAACACATAAGTGACCAAAATAAATAGTGCGACATGAAAGCATAATAGATTAACCCTAGAATCAACCCAGTTATATACAATAGATACAAATGCTTCTCCATTCATCATCAAAGGTGCAATTATAAAAGTTTAGACAAGAGAGGAAACATAATTAATTTAAGAATTTCTAATTATTTCAATAATATAATGGTCAATCCTTGAGCAGCAAATGATCAAATTGTACTCTCAGTCAGACATAGAGATAGCATATCTCAGCAAGAAAAAAGAGTGAAGGATTTGGTCTATCACAAGAATCATGGCTAAACACTGGAGGTAACTCTGACACTATATCCACTTTACAGTGTGGCGCAACAAATAGCTAACATGAATACATATGCATCCATGTTCATCATATAGGGTGTAGTAGTTCAGAGAAGAGATGAAACTGGGCTAATCACACATCCTCAAAATAAAAGGGCTATGGACTGAACATTCATTGATGCTCAATACACTTCCAGTGAAGGAATATGGAACCGAAACCAAGTGACCTTTCTCTTCTCATCATTCTACTTTTGGCAGAGAATACTGGCATCGAAATGAATTGAAACAGTGAAAAGCAAGAGAGACCATTTGCTTAATAGAACCACATGGTGCACATGGGACGGCTAATCACTAGGTGTCAAAATCAAGAGCTATGAACTGTACATTCTATGCTTCTCAATATACTTACAAATAAACTAGGGTGCAGTAGTTCAGAATGCACTTGGAGCATCTGACTGGCATATATCAGTTGAGCACGTAACATCCACAACCAAATATAACTAAGGGTGCAACAACCTGAGCCTATAGCAGTGTATTGCCAAAACAATACCTGAGTTCATCATTAGATGCAATCAAGCAAAGTCCTGAGACTAGATAATATATACATGGAGATGTTCGTCATGGGAAAGGTGATCTTGTCAATGAGCACCAGGAAACAGGAAATGTAATGATGGGAATCATGTCTTCAGGCAATCTGGGCTATTGTGTAACAACCCTACAAAGGAGGAAAACAAAAACCAGTTCCGGTTAGTATCATAGCATGTAAAAATACAGTATTACTATTGTGTGCCATTGATGAAGATTGTTTTCACTAGCAAATAAATCACAAAATATGCTGACAACAGAAATAAAAATAGCAAAGTACTTGCTCAACGAACGTGACTAGAACATAATAATGTGTGCCACGAAACTCAGAGGTAATCAACTATCTTCATCTAATCTAGAGAGTAGAGGCTTCTCTTTATAAACATCCAAACCAAATACACAAAGATCTATTTGTATCAAATCAAAGTCATGTAATAGGCATTTTAACAATAGTACTAATCAAATATCTCGAGTTGATGAGTTGTTCTAGCATAACCAAATTATGAAACTCCCTCACCACTCCATTTTTATATTTGACAAAAATTACTAAATAGGATCTGGGGGTGCGTACCCATCTTACTACCAGGTAGCAATAAATACTTGCGGAAGCACATTACATCTAGCAAATTTTATTTCAGTAACATCGAAAGGAGGTGCGTTTGTTGGTGACCTTGTAGAGGTAGTGGCAGAACCATAGTGGTAGAAGGGATGATGTGGCAAGGTCGTGAAATTTTTTGCCTGCACCTTCCATGGAGAGTCGACAAAAAAAAGGGATGCCAACCCAATGTCACCAAGGATCAGCGTGATGAGGACCTAGCAGGATCCTCTGGCCAGGACCAGTCATCACCAAGGTCGTGTGGTATCCGAGAAGCACGAACCTGTTATCTACGTAGAGGGGGAGCTGGACGTTGATGGGAAGATCAAGATCCCGCAAGACTCCATCGGCTAGGTGAAGAGGAGGGCTCGGTGTAGAGGAGAGCGGCAAGCCTGGGATCGAGAGATGGCAGTGAGATCCCCATCGACCACTTCGTCTCCATCGACGGTAGCATCCACATCGCTGCTTGTTGGGTCCTGCTGCTCTGTGTGTGCGAGAAGTGGAGGCTATGGGTCGGATGGTGTGATGCGGGTTTGGTCTAGGAGATGGCCTAGATGGTTGCGGCGGGTGAGATGGCGACATGAGCATGATGGCTGCAGCAGGTGAGGGGGTGGTTGCGGAAGGAAATCTATGGTGGATGCGGCAGAAAATCTATGGTGGCGATGGCGGAGAGAAGAAAAGAGGGGGTGAGAGAACAGAAATCTAGGGTTCGACCGTGCGCCTCTAATATTTCATTTCCCGGTTTCCTCTACATGACTTGGCGCCAGGTGGGGAAATATTCCCTGGTCATCATGCGATGAAGGGGTTCCAGGTCATCGATCCACAACAACTTCCCACGCATCACTATCTCAACCGTTCATCATTCTCACATCCGACGGCCGGTATTGCCCTTTCTTATTCTGGTTGGTTATGACAATTTCACTTATTGAAACTACGACATTTTTGAGCTAAATCGTCTTAATTCTTCAGGGTTTTGACTTTCCCAAACGGCTTACAACCATATGGTTTAAAATTGTCATAACTCTATGACGATTTTATCCACAGTCATTATCAAAAGGTCATAGATGGACACATTCCTTGTAGTGTAATCACACATTTCGAGAGAACCTCTTTCTCCAAAGAGGATCCATTCTTGTTAACAAAAACTTTGCTTCCAGATCAGTGATAGAAGGTGTAACCAATTGTTTCTTTAGGGTATCCTATGAAGACACATTTTTCCGCTTTGGGTTCGAGCTTATCGGGCTAAAGTTTCTTCACGTAACCATCATAGCCCCAAACTTTTAGAAATGACATCTTAGGTTTGTGACCAAACCATAATTCATATGGTGTCATTTCAACGGATTTTGATGGTGCCCTATTTAAAGTGAATGTAACTGTATCTAATGCATGACCGCAAAATGACAGTGGCAAATCGGTACGGGACATCATAGATCGCACCATATCTAATAAAGTTTGATTGCAATGTTCGATACAATATTTCATTGTGGTGTTCGAATGGGAGTGGGTTGTGAAACAATTCCACATTGTGTCATGTGTGTGCCAAACTCGTAACTAAGATACTCTCCTCCATGATTTTATACACTTTGAAATTTTTTGAACTTTTCAAACTATTTCAGTTTGTGTTTCATTAAATAAATATACCATATTTACTTAAATCATCCATGAAAGTCACAAAATAACGATATCCACCGCGTGTTGACACACTCATTGGACCACATACATTGGTATGTATTATTTCTAATAAGTCGGTCGCCCGCTCCATTGTTCCGGAAAACGGGGTTCTAGTTGTCTTTCCTATAAGGCATGGTTCACATGTCTCAAATGATTCATAATCAAGTGATTCCAATAGTCCATCAGAATGGAGCTTCTTTATGCATTTAACACCATATGACCCAAACGGCAATGCCACATATATGCCGCAATATCATCATTCAACTTGATTCTTTTGGCATTCACATTATGAAAATGTGTACTATTACTATCAAGATTCAGAACAAATAAACCATTCAGCACAGGTGCACGACCATAAAAGATATTATTCATATAAAAGGAACAACCATTGTTCTCAAAAGGAAATGAATAACCGTCTTGCATTAAACATGATCTAGATATAATGTTCATGCTTAATGCAGGCACTAGATAATATTTACTTAGGTTTATTGTCAATCCTAATGATAGATGAAGTGGCAACGTTCCAACGGTTATCACATCCACCTTTGATCAATTGACTACATGCATCATCACTTCATCCTTGGCTAGTTGTCGACTATTCCTTAGCCCTTGTTTAGAGTTACATATGTTAGCAACCGAACTGGTATCAAATACCCAGGTGATACTCCGACTGCTAGTAAGGTACACATCAATAACATATATATCATATATACCTTTGTTCACGTTCCCAACCTTCTTATCTGCCAAGTATTTCGGGCATTTCAGCTTCCAATGACCAGTCCCCATGCAGTAGAAACACTCAGTACCAGGCTTAGAGCCTACTTTGGTCTTCTTCTCATGCCTGGCAATGGATTTTCCATCCTTCTTGAAGTTACCATTGGACTTTCCTTTCTTGCCCTTTTTCTTAAAATTGGTGGTCTTGTTGACAACCAACACTTGGTGCTCTTTCTTTATGTCTACCTTAGCAGTCTTCAGCATGGCTGCGAGTTCTATGAGCGACTTGTTTGCACCACTCATCTTGTAGTTCCGCATAAACCCTTTGTAGTTGGGTGGGAGCGACTACAAAACTCTATTCGTCATGAGATTAGGTGGAATCTCACATCCCAGTGTCTTAAGACATTGAGCGTACCCCGTCATCTTAATGGCATGCTCGTTGAAGAGTTATGCTCCTCCATCTTTGCACTAAAGAACTTATTAGAGATCTCATATATCTCCGCATGGATTTGGTCCCCAAACATAGTTTTGAGTTCCACCACCAAGACATCAATATTAGTAAGTTCAAAGCGTTATTGGAGTTCAGTCTCCAGTAACTGGAAGATCGCACACTGCACAAGAGTGTAGTCATCATACTTCATGCCATACATGTTCCCTTCTTCCTGAGTCGTATCATTTGCAGGGGCGTCATCTAGCGAACCGTCTATCACATAGAACTTCTTCATGCCCGTGAGGATAATCCTCACGTTGAAGTGCCAGTTGGTGAAGTTAGACCCATTATCTTGCAGCTTTTCTCTATCCATGAATGCATTGAAATTGAACGTAGGGAGCGCCATGATCTACAATATATTTGCAAATACTAGTTATACTAGGTTTAAAATAGATAGAGTTCAAGTTAATTCAAAATCACTATGAGAAATCCCACTCAAAACACATATATCTAGTCACTTTTAGTGATTACACGAACCAAATTCACTACACCATGACCAATCATCATGTGAGGTGGTGCAGCTCCAATAGAGAGTATCATATAGACATCATATCATTCATATGACTCGTGCTTTACCTTTTGATTCATGTTTCGAGGCCACGTATGTACATTCTAGTCTTGCCAAGTAGAACCTTAGTATTCATGTGTGTAAATCTATCTTACACCTGTGTATGTGAACATAGAGTCTATCACACCTGACCATCACGTGGTGCTTCAAAATTATGAACTTTCTAATGGTGCATACTAAGGCAGAACATATTTTTATCTTGATATTTAGTGGGAGGGATCATCTTATAATGCTACTGAGGCGATCAAATCAAAGCAATATAAGATGCATAAAAAAGGATAAACATCACATGCAAGAATAATGTGATATGATACGGTCCTTCTCGCATTCGTTCTCCATCTTGTGCTTCAAGGTACGATCTTCATCATTCCACCGGCGTAGCACCAAGGTCCATGGCACCACCATCATGGTCGTCCCCACCATTACAATATATCTCTCTGATATATATAAATAGCACGCATGCCATAAAAGATAAAGACAACCATATGGCTCCTGCCGATTATTTAACTTAGAATAAATGTCATTACATACAATTTTTTTGTGCTAATGACCATATGACATCAGATGCCCTGCAAAAACAAGTTAGATGTCTCTAATTCATTTTTGCATATTTTACGTGGCTATGGGCTTTCTAGGAAAGATCCGTCCTACCTACAAACTTCAACCACAACGGTAATAATCAAATTATTACCAAAACAGTTGTAAATTAGATCATGACTATGTTGAGAGAGATAGACACCCGTTGGTCCACTTATGCAATACAAGTTGCATATAAAGTGTAGGAAAAGTCTCATGTGCGAGGACATGTAAAGTTAGTCTGGACCGCTTCATGCCAACATGCCACCATGATCCAAATTCACGAAGCTATGCAATAACATGATCATCAACGTCCACATCTCTATGTGTTCTAACCGTACATAGCATATATGCATAGACATAGCTCTGATACCACTGATGGGTTTTTTTGCATGGAAAACAAAAAAAAATCCTACAATTGCAATTGCCATAGACATAGCTCTAGGCGGTACTTCTAACGGTTTCAGAAAGACTCACCCTTGAAGACCATAAGTGGGGTAACGTTCCCGCAAACAAATGTGGTTGTTGTAGATTCTATATGACCATCCTCAAGGATGCAAAGACGATTAACACCACAAAGGGGCAGGACCTCCATAATCGGTCACGCGTTCGGTGTGCCAACAACCTCTGTCCCTTGCTCTAGTTGGGTAGCGAAAGTAGTGGATCCTCAGGAAATCTAGCAGTAGTACGACATGGTGGTGCTAGTGGTGCTGTTTGCACAAAAAAACATCGCCAGTATCGTCGGTGTTGAGTGTGATTGGCGGCAGCACGCGCCAAAGTAGGCTCGTCGGAAGCACGGTACGCAAGAAAGTCCGGCGGGCGCTTTTGATGACCCGAAACCTCGCTCGTCCGGGAGGGACCCCATCACGGTGTCACAGCGGCTATGGGCTGCCCTAGGTCGGCCTGACCACCCCTAGCACCTCATGGATTCGCGGCCCCCAATCTTGAAGAACGACGAAGAACGAGTGCAGGATACAAAGGGAGAGAGATAAAAGTAGATGAACATGGAAAAGTAGTAGATTTTTTTGTTTGATTGCTTTTGGTTCAGTCGTCCTTCACCCCTCCTGTATATAAGGAGCGGCTGGACTTTCGGAGCAACAAAGAAGGTTGGATTCACGTCCAAACCCCTAGTTGGAGTCCAATTTAAACAACCAAACCCGAAATTTGCGTAACTGTTCGGTCGAAAACTTGCATGTACCGTCCGGACCACTTTTGAGATAGTAAACAAGCTTGGATCAAAATCTCGTAAAGATATTAGTTGTTCGCCTAAAATAAACATACAACTTTTCTGTTGGCCACTTTTCCATCTGACCTGATATTGATGGCCTATTTCCCATATTTTAATATCAAATTCGGATTTTGACCGAACGATTTTAGTTTTGTTCGGTCATATTTTAATTCTAGAGACCGTATACTTGCTCTAATGAAGATGTCTCCAAAAACAAAGTTATTCGCCTCGCAAAAACAAAGAATTTTTATGTTTAGCACTTTTTCATCTGACATGATCTTGGTTACCCTTTACCAGTCACACTGAGTTAGATATATCCAGCTCGCGGGAGATCCTTTAGCAAATTTATCTACACACTTGATCAGACATGGGCATCACTAGAAAATTTTACGTGTGTTACTACGGGTTAATTTTTATTAGAATAGACACTCGAAACTTTTATTGGGATAACCCGGAATGTCGGGAGGATGACCCTCGGGTACCCTGACCAGAAAAGAACAAAGACAGATGACTCGCATCCGGCTAGCAGATCGTAGTCGGACGTAGGCACTTTGTTCCGGCTACCAGCCGGTGGCCGGAACAAGGAAGGGCGGCAAGACACGGATCCGTCTACATAGGTGTAGCTGGACGCAATCAGCAGGATAGGACCATGTGTTGCACAGTGCACCGTACACCCTGGTACAGCGACAAGTCTCACCACTACGAGGCTATACCGAAGACTTTGCGGGTGACGTAGGCACAGTGGCCGTTGTTGACGACACGCTCGCACGATGTTCACTGTACCCATGATGACCCGCACGGCGTGTACCTTCGACATGACAGATACTACCAGATACTGTAGATGACCAGCTAGCTGATGACCCACAAGTATAGGGGGTGTATCGCAGTATTTTCGATAAGTAAGAGTGTCGAACCCAACGAGGAGCAGAAGGTGCTGGCTAGTGGTATGGATCAGGAATTCTCTGCAAATACTTAGCAAACGGATTTTTAGGGGTTTTCGATAAAGCAAGTAAACAAAGTACGAGTAGATGAAAGACAATAAGAATGAATGCAACAAGTGGCCCAATCCTTTATGCAGAAAAGGACAAGCCGGTTGTATTTCTATAGATGACCAAACGTTCTCGAGGACACATGGGAAGATTGTTAAGTGCTTTCGCTTCATATAGTTGATTAATCTTCTCTAGGTTGCTAAGTGTTGTGTTGGTGAACCTGTGCTAATGTACCGTCCCATCCAAGACTTAATACATACTTGTGATTAAACCCCCTTACAAACATCCGTAAGTACAAGAAAGTAATTAAGGTAGAAACCTAACCACAGCTTTAAACTGTAAGACCTTTACGTCCCTTGTGCAATGGTTTCCAAATGGGGGTTCAGGTTTCTGTCACTCCGGCAACCCCTACGATTAGTAGCCAAATACGCAATGCATTCCCCTAGGCCCATATAGGTGAAGTGTCATGTAGTCGACGTTCACATGACACCACTAGAAGAAGTACACCACAACTTAAATAACAATCTATTGAATCTTTCTCAACGCAACTCCACTACGAACAACAAGACTTCTCCCATGTCCTCAAGAACAAAATGAACTACTCACAAGAGATCATATGGATCATGATCAGAGGTGGAATAATGATGTATAACAATCTAATCATAAACAATAATTCAATGGTTTACTCAATAGCATCAACTACAAAGAGTAATCAACATTGGGAAAGTTTCCCCTATAAACTATAGAAAGATTCAACGCAATTGTTACAGCAATATGGAGATGGTGATGAGGGTGCTAATGGTGATGATGGTGGTGGTGATGATGATGATGATCCCGATGAAGTCCAGCTTGATGGTGGTGTTGATGGCGACGATCTCCCCTCTCCGGGAAGGAATTCCCCCAGCAGAAATCTGTCTGCTGGAGAGATCTTTCTCTCTCGGTGTTTTCCGCCCCGCAGAGGCGGCGGAATCTTTCTGTGGTCGCTTCCCAAGTCTTAGGGTTTCGGGAGGAAGATATACACCAGAGGGGAGAGGCTGGAGTGGGCTAGGGTGGCCACACCACTCCCTGGCACGGCCTAGGCCTGCCCGCGCCATGGGGTGGTGTGGGCCCCCTGTGGCCCATCTCCACTCCATCTTCTGGCATCCTTAATCTTCTGGAAAAATAGGATTTTTCGTATATTTTCCCGTATTTTCTGATCTTCACGAATTTTGCCTCAAAATAACACCTTTTCCATCAGAATCCTGACTGCAGCGGTCCATGCTCCAAAAGTCATCAACCATGCAAAAACAGATGAAATAATATAAGTATCACCTCTCAATACGAAATATATCAATGAATAATAGTGAATTAAGACATAGAATAGTGATGCAAAATGGACGTATCAACTCCCCCCAAGCTTAGACTTCGCTTGTCCCCAAGCGAAACTGAGCTCAATAAACATGACCTCAAGTTTATGGAGTGAAGAGTCGATAAAAGAATACGGACAAGAATCATCACATTCATCAAATACATAGATCATAATAGAAGACAACTCACTATTATACAACTCAACTTGCAATGAGTAAAGGAAACACAATAAAGATACATAAAGTGAATATAAATTGGTAATGGCAAACTTAGCTCTTGGTCGAAGAATAGTTGATAATTTGCTAGAGTTCACAAATAGCTGGTTTTCCAAAGAAAGCTTCCAAGGTAGTAAACATCAAGATAAGAGCAATGTGCAAAACAAGAAACATGAATGCATAAATCATCGTATGAATGAATGAAACACATCAACTCAAAATACTTGCCGAGATAGAAGGGAATAGGTTTACTGACTCAACTACAAAGTAAAAGAAAGGGCCCTTCAAAGAGGGAAGCAGGGATTACAAGTCTCATAAAGAGCACCCAAAAATTATGATACTTACTAACTTTCAGCTCTCATTGCCCCTATCATAGGCATCTTTATGTGATTAAGGTTAAAGTGACACAACTCAGAGGATATGCTTGACAAGTTATAAGTTGAAATCTCAAGCCCCTTACTTATGAGTGCCGATCCTCATGCTACTCAACTTCAGTCACGAGCAAGCTCTTGTCATTGTAAATACATGCGTATCATTGAGAACCGCCAACGGGGTACCCCTTGCACATGACACAGGAGCTATCCCATAATCAAAATGACAAGGCAAGCAGACAGTGAGCATCTCATCGATCTTTTTTTTTGCTATTTGCATAGGTTTTTATTGAGGATGCTTCATAGAATGCTCACTATAGTTATGCTGCAAGTTTCCACCATGATTAGGCATGGCTTAGGCTAGCGGCCCAGGCGTTTCCCTAACACACATATAAATTCCATGATCTTACAATTTCCACTTTTATTTCACACCGCCGGGATCCATAAGCAAAAGAA
The DNA here is from genome assembly GCA_910589775.1 of Avena eriantha. Classification (NCBI taxonomy): domain Eukaryota; kingdom Viridiplantae; phylum Streptophyta; class Magnoliopsida; order Poales; family Poaceae; genus Avena; species Avena eriantha. The sequence goes on from OU342745.1 coordinate 161,250,910, forward strand.
CATAATATCAACTAGGTACAAAGCACCAAATGAAGTGTTGAAATCGGTCCCCATGATACATGGTTCGGCTAACTTCAACTCATAAAGCGCAATCATATACGCAACGAAGAAGGACCCAATGGTTCAAGTTTATTAAATGCAAGAAAGTAAAGTGTGCCATCAAGTTCGTGAGAGCTTTAATCACTAAATTTCACATAACAAGTTTAATTTGGGAGGTAGATAAAACAGGAATTTACTTGGAATAGCAATAATGCTACTAGGTAGGTATGGTGGACACAAATGGCAAAGGTTTTGGTTTAAAGGAAGTGGATGCACGAGAAGAATTTCCTCTCAATACAGGTTTTTGGCTAGCAAGGCTGCGTAGCAAGTATAAGAGCTGAAGGAAACAAACAAACATAGAAATGGTAAAGACAAACATGCAATCTTCCTTGGAAGCACAAAAGATCTTAACTAGAGAAAACTAGACTTATGAGCAAATCAAGAAAGAAAGATGATGAAATTATTTTCCTCTAGAGTAGTTCTATCTTTTTATTTTCAACTCTCAAAAAGGGTGTTGCTACTGACTGAGCCAGGTTTGCCAAAACCAACGGAATTAACTCAATGATCCCAAAGTGCTAACAATACTAACAACAAGATCAATGATATAACCACGAATTGAAAACTATCATACGCTATGCAAAAGAGTGAATGATAGAACTTCTCATTAGTACTCCATAATGGAAACTCACACCAAGGGATACAAATCTAACGAGAGAGGGGACACTTCCATAATGCAAACCATACTACAAAATAACTCCTCTATTCATGATATGACTCTACTAACAAGGTAAAAAGATAGAAGATAGTGATATGATACCGCGGCACTCCCCCAAGCTTGGAACAAACCAAGGGGATGCCAAACCTGATGACGAATTACTCCTTAGGTGGTGGTATCTTCTCATCTTCGTCCGTCTTCCAGGGTAAAGGCTTCACATGAACAAAGGACATCGTGGTTTCCAACATCCTGAAACTTGCAGCAGCACCTATGCGCTTAAATCTAGCCTCATATTCACAGTTTTGATTTTGAACGTCGTAGAACTGTGCTTGCAGTTCGTTGGTTGTTTGGCAGAGTGAAAAGACTTCATCTTTGAGTTCAGAAGTCTCCTTTTGGTGCTCGGCGATGAGTTTGGAACAAATCTTGTGGATGATGTCCACTTCGCGCTCCGCCATCTTCCTGTACCTAAAGACTTCTTGCTCGAATGCTTCCATCTTGTCCTCCAGATTTCCTTCACCTTTAGGGCCTTGAACCTCCTTAATCCGGACATCCCCACCTTCGAGAAACAACTCCTTGGGATGAATCTTCAATTCTCTCATATATGGGTTGATGATATCTTCTAAGGGATCTCCCTTGGATGTTCCAGGGGAAGACATTGTGGCTCCAAATCTGAGATTACACCTGGCAGAAACAGATCAAAACAAAAACACAATGAAAACACGATATACGAACCTCAGAAGATCCGGGGGGTTATATATTACGAAGTTTGATATCAAAAGGAAGGTACTAGGAGAAAACGAGTCGGAGGCGGAGTCCTGGGCGGCCTCACCACCTGGTGGCGCGACTAGGGGTGGGCCCGCGCAATGGGGTGGTGTGGGCCACCCTGGCTCCAGCTCCGTCCCTTTTTCGCTTCATAGCTTTCCTTATTGACTGAAAACTGCAAAAATATAGTTGGATTGTATTTTTGCGGAACTTTTCTTACCAGAACTGTTACCTAGTTGGAAACGGACTCTGCAGGTCTCTGAATTTGGTATTGAGTAGATCCTTCCGGAGTCATCACTTGAATATCATCGATATCTTCATCTTCATATACTTATTACTCGAGTCATAAAACCTTTCTCTTCCTTGTTCCACCACTATCTCCACTTCCTGGAAATTTCTTTCACACAACACTTCACACAGTTCTTATTAGCAACATTAGTATAAGTGAAGTGATAAAACCTTTTGAGTCCAACTTCGACTGAAAACCATCAAAACAAAAGTTACTATAGCAACTCCTTTCGAAACCCAAAAAGAATTCAAAAAGGAAATCGAATAAAGAAGCAAATGGAAGATTGACAAAATATGTCAAAACAGACCAGCACGTAAAGATCAATTTTTTAGAAAATCTTCTGTTGCTCAAATCAAAACGTGCAAATCTAAAGAAAGTTAAATAACAACCTGGGGAAGAAGCACAAAAAATTACAGCTCAATCTGATGTACAGAGATCTCTCACGAATTTTTACGGTGAAGCACAAAAATCTGTTTCGGGACATCAACTTCCTCAAATCTTACTTCTCTCTCATTAGAGGTTGATCTTGACACAAAAACCAAATAAAATGGATAAGGAGCGGTTATTACCGAAGTAATAACTTCCAATACTCAAAGAAAAAAAAACAAACTGAAAGCAAAAACAAATTGGGTTGTCTCCCATAAAGCTCTTTCTTTATAGCCATTAAGATGGGCATGATAATTTTGAAGAAGCTCTCATAGGGATATGATTTGAAGTGAAAGAGAGCATTAAGAAGCAAAAACACACGCACATTTAAGTCTAACCCACTTCCTATGCAAGGGAATTTTGTAAACAAACAAGTTAATGGAACCAAAGGCAACTTGCATAAGAAGGCAAAAGAAGTGCAACATAAAAACTTTCAGGATAAAACGAGGAAACTTGATATTATTGAGATGCACAAGAACACTTTTCCCTCTCTCATAATAGCTTTCAGTATCATGCATAAACTTAAGAATATAGCTATCACAAGGACTATCATAATAATGATCACTTATTCTAACAGAAAACATAGGAATACTAGCTCTCATAACACTACTATGCGAAACAATATTAGAGGTATCCTTACAAAGGATAGTGTGTCCCTCTTTTTCATATTTAGCAACAAAGTCTTTCACATTTGCTACAATAGGTTCATCAATCATTTGTTTATCAGGTTCAGCAGCCCTACTCATACTTTCATTAACCATACTAGCTATCATAGAATGCTCCTTTATCTTAACTGGGAAAGGCATTTTCTCAATATAAGGTTTAGGTAAAATATGACTAGCCGTATAAACTTCAGTATTTCTTGCAGGACCACTCTTAGCAATATCTTTATAAGGTTCATGATACTTATTCCACTTCTTTTTAGGCACTTCAATATAAGAAGCAAAAGCCTTAAAATAAGAAGCAATAGCTTGAGAGTCTAGACCATAAGCATTTTTAATATTTTGAAAGTCATTAGTTCCTATAAAAGATTCAATGCATTCATAATCATAATTTATACCTGACTTTCTACCTTTGTCGTTCTCCCAAGATTCAGCATTGTCTTGAATACGGTCTAGAAGGTCCCATTTAACTTCTTCTTCCATATGAGTGAATGATCCAGCACAAGAAGCGTCCAATAAATCCTTGTCATGTAGAGGGAGCCTTGCATAAAAGTTATTGATAATAATATTGTTGGGGACCTCATGAATGGGACATTTGAGCATTAGTAACTTCAATCTCCCCCAGGCTTGAGCAGTACTCTCTCCATCAAGAGGCCAAAAGTTGTATATTTGATTCCGATCTTTATGAATTTCACTAGGAGGATAAAACTTTGAATAAAAGAGAGGCACTATTTCCTCTCATTCCAGAGCTTGACCATTCTTCAGCAACTTATACCATTCATCAACTCTTCCTTTCAGTGATAATGAGAATAACTTCTTCTTAACTTGATCTGTAGTAATACCTGCACACTTGAACAACCCGCATAATTCGTGTATAAAGAGTAAATGATCACCGGGATGGACAGTTCCATCCCCAACATAGTAGTTATCCATAACATGATCAATAATTCTTGTAGGTATTTTGAAAACAACTTTCTCAGCAGGTGGTGGCTTATCTACTACCTTAGCAGTGGTAGTAGCATTACCAAATAAGAAACTCAGCGAATTATCCATAACGAAAATAAAGCAACTAGCAGAAGTAAACAATACTCACAGTAGAAGTTTCCTTTACTAGTTCCACTCTCCAATAGCGCTTCACTCCCCGGCAACGGCGCCAGAAAATAGTCTTGATGACCCACAAGTATAGGGGGTGTATCGCAGTATTTTCGATAAGTAAGAGTGTCGAACCCAACGAGGAGCAGAAGGTGCTGGCTAGTGGTATGGATCAGGAATTCTGTACAAATACTTAGCAAACGAATTTTTAGGGGTTTTCGATAAAGCAAGTAAACAAAGTACGAGTAAATAAAAGAGAGTAAGAATGAATGCAGCAAGTGGCCCAATCCTTTATGCAGCAAAGGACAAGCCAGTTGTATTTCTATAGATGACCAAACGTTCTCGAGGACACATGGGAAGACTGTCAAGTGCTTTCGCTTCATATAGTCGATTAATCTTCTCTAGCTTGCTAAGTGTTGTGTGGGTGAACCTGTGCTAATGTACCGTCCCATCCAAGACTTAATACATACTTGTGATTAAACCCCCTTGCAAACATCCGTAAGTACAAGAAAGTAATTAAGGTAGAAACCGAACCACAACTTTAAACTCTAAGACCCTTACGTCCCTTGTGTAATGGTTTCCTAACGGGGGTTCAGGTTTCTGTCACTCCGGCAACCCCTACGATTAGCAGCCAAATACACAATGCATTCCCCTAGGCCCATATAGGTGACGTGTCATGTAGTCGACGTTCACATTACACCACTAGAAGAAGTACACCATAACTTAATAACAGTCTATTGAATCTTTCTCAACGCAACTCCACTACTAACAAAAAGACTTCTCCCATGTCCTCAAGAACAAAACGTACTACTCACAAGACATCATATGGATCATGATCAGAGATGGAATAATGATGTATAACAATTTGAACATAAATAATAATTCAATGGTTCACTCAATAGCATTAACTACAAAGAGTAATCAACACCGGGAAAGTTTCCCCTATGAACTATAGCAAGATTCAACGCATTTGTTACAGCAATATGGAGATGGTGATGAGGGTGCTGATGGTGATGATGGTGGTGGTGGTGATGATGATGATCCTGATGAAGTCCAGCTTGATGGTGGTGTTGATGGCGACGATCTCCCCTCTCCGGGAAGGAATTCCCCCGGCAGAAATCTGTTTGCTGGAGAGATCTTTCTCTCTCGGTGTTTTCCGCCCCGTAGAGGCGGCGGAATCTTTCTGTGCTCGCTTCCCGAGTTTTAGGGTTTCGGGAGGAAGATATACGCCAGAGGGGAGAGGCTAGAGTCGGACAGGGTGGCCACACCACTCCATGGCACGGCCTAGGCCTGCCCGCGCCATGGGGTAGTGTGGGCCCCCTGTGGCCCATCTCCATTCTATCTTCTGGCATCGTTAATCTTCTGGAAAAAATAGGATTTTCCGTATATTTTCCCAGATTTTCTGATCTTCGCGAATTTTGCCTCAAAACAGCACCTTTTCCATCAGAATCCTGACTGCAGCGGTCCATGCTGCAAAAGTCATCAACCATGCAAAAATAGATGAAATAACATAAGCAGGGCAGCGACCAGGCCGGAACTTCCGCCCCTCTGCGGCCGAAGAATCCGGTGGAAGAAGCCATCGGCCGACTCCTCACTCCGGTTACCCTCGAGAACAACCCGGAGGAAGCTGAAGCGAACTTCGCCATGGAGAGAGAGCTCCTCCTGCGGGAGGCTATTGACCTAGCCGCCACCAAGAACCAAGTCGACATCACCATGCGCGAGTACGACCACACTTACGGCCACACTCCGGCTACCAAGGAAGGATGTGACGTCGAGGTGGCGAGCTAGGTGGAAGGATGGAGAGGGACGACGAGTCAGATCCAGTGCCTCTCCTTGTCCGGCCCACCTATAGCACACCCATCAAGAACCTGCACGTGGCGCAAGCCGTGGCGGACGAGCTGTCCAACCTAGAGGGCGAGGAGCAAGACCGGCAACACGCCCGGGTGCAAGAGCTCCTTTGGATCGCGGACGAACATGCTGACACCATACGGCAGATGCATGAGGACCCCAGCGGCTCTAAAGAAAGCAATCACCTAGCAACAGCAACGGCGCACCCAATGAGACCCAGCAGGCATCCCCTCCCCTGGCGGGGAAATCCCGCAGAAGGCGTCGCGGCTTAGGCCACAAGGGCGAGCCGCGTCAAGGGAAGACGGTGAACAACAACCCACCACTGCCCCTCCCCCAACCAGAGCGCCATGACCTGTCAGCTCCCATCTCTCGGGTCGGGTAGGAGTGCCCAATCTAGACTATCCATATGCCTGTGACCACATCGAGCTCCTAGCTCAAGCACTCATCACGGAGGAGGAAGACTCTACCGGGCCAGTTTGTTTCGGACCCCACATCCGGAACGAAACGTTTTCAGATAAGTTTACCCTGCCACGGGACACCCAAGTACGACAACAGCATGAAGTCGGAAGACTAGCTGACAGACAATGCCACGGCAGTCGGTATCGCCCACAGGAACAAGCGCATAGCAGTACGCTACACCCCCTCATGCTAACCAGGTCGGGAAGGACATGGCTCAATAGCCTCGCTCCCAACAGCATCAACGCCTAGCCGGACTTTGAGAAGGTATTCGTCTGCAACTTCAACGGCACGTACAAGCGTCCAAGTCACCTTCGCGACCTTGCCCTGTGCATCCAGGGAGACCGCGAGTTGGACTGCGAGTACCTCGCTAGATGGACCGAGCTGCGCAACACTTGCAAGGGCATCCAGGAGAGCCAGATCGAGTTCTTCATGGAAGGGTGTCGCGAAGGCAACATGCTTCATCATCGGCTACTGGGTGACGAGCCCAAAACCATGGCGGAGATCATGACGGTTGTGGACCAGTACGCCACGACTGACGCCGCGATGAATAAGCCCTCCAAGTGAATGCTGACAGCCGACCGACTCCCACCGAGCCGAGTCGCGACCGAACGAGTAACTCGGGCGGTGAAGCCAGATCCTCTAGGTGACACGACAACTGGTTCCAAGGAGACCGCCAAGCCGAACAACAGAAGCCCTACTACCATGCGAGGCAGATCAACGCTATGGAGGGCGCACCTGATGCGCCGGCTGGCGACGCAAGGAGGCTGAAGCTACGGTTCACCTTCAAACAAATGTTCGACGGCCTGTGAAAGTGGCACAGCAGACCCTTCAAACCGGCTACTCATACTACCCGAAACTGCAGCTGGACCCGCCAGATGAAACAACAAGGCAACCTACCCCATCCGCCACCACCCCCTCCCAGAGTAACACCACCGGTTAGGGGAGCCGGCAACAACGGCAACACCACCACCAACAACAACAACAGATACCCTCAGCCGCACGTCGCCTACCACATCTTCAAAACCGAGCTAGATGACAAGCACAACCATAGGCAGCGCTTTAAGGAGGTAAACGCCATCATCTCCCCTGTCCCCCAGTACCTGAACTGGTTGGAGACTCCCATCACTTTTAGCCGGGAGGACCAGTCGGATCGCCTACCGAATCCCGGTGGCTACACAATGGTGCTAGACCCCCTAATCGTCTCCAACGAGCACACCTATCACTTCTCGTGCGTCCTCATCGATGGAGGCAGTAACCTCAACCTGCTCTATCGATCCTCCCTGGAGAAGTTGGACATCCGCGAGTGTGACCTTCGCCCGACTACCATGGCACTCCATGGCATACTGCCAGGGCCGGCTTGCGCTCGACTGGGAAAAATCTGGCTCAATGTCATATTCGAAACCAAGGAGAGCTTTCGCCATGAGCCGGTATGGTTCGAGGTGGTAAACCTGACAAGCTCCTACCACGCACTCCTCGGGTGTCCCGACCTCGTCAAGTTCATGGCCGTCCCCCACTACGCATACCTCAAGACAAAGATGTTGGGGCCTAACGGCATGATCACCATCGTCGGCGGCTTCAGGCGGTCGATGGAATGCGCTTCGGCCGGCTCAAAGCTGGCTGAAGCCCTCATCATAGCCGACGAGAAGCGCGAGATCATGCACAATGTGGCTTTGGCTCAGCAACAAGTGTCGTCTAACAGGAAGCTGACTGGTGACATGGCTTTCCAGCCGGCCAAGGAGACGAAGAAGATCATGCTCGACCCCACCGACCCAACCAAGTTCATCACCATCGATGTCGGCTTGGACAATAAATAGGAAGGCGTGCTCCTCGACTTCCTCCTTGAGAATCAGGACATCTTCGCATGGTCACCCAAGGACATGCCAAGTCTTCCGAGGGAGTTCGCCAAGCACTCACTCCATGTGCCGCCGGATGCCAAGCTGGTCAAGCAGCCCCTGCGCCGGTTCACGGAAGAGAAAAGGAAGATCATTGGCGATGAGGTCACCCGAATCCTTGTAGCTAGATTCATCATGGAAATGTACCACCCGAACTGTCTGGCCAACCCAGTCCTGGTGCTGAAGAAAAACAAGACCTGGCGCATGTGTATCGACTACACCGGCATGAACAAGGCATGCCCAAAAGACCCATTCGCTTTCCACCGTATCGATCAGGTTATTGATTCCATGGCCGGCTGCGACTTGTTGTGCTTCTTGGACTATTATGCCGGTTACAATCAGATCTAGTTGAACTAGGATGACCAGATTAAGACGTCATTTACCACCCCGTATGGGGCTTTCTGTTATGTAACCATGCCTTCTGTCTGAAAAACACAGGCACTACTTATCAGGGCTGCATGCAGAAATGCTTGCACTCATTGATTGGCCAGAACATGCATGCTTATGTGGACGACATCGTCACCAAGACGAAAGAGAAGCGCACCCTCCTCGAGGACTTGGGGGAGACGTTTGGCAACCTCCGTCGGTACCAGATGAAGCTGAACCCGAAAAAGTGCGCCTTCAGCCTCCCATATGGCCAGCTACTTTGTTTTCTCGTTTCACAACAGGGGATCGAGGAAAACCGGAGAATATTGCAGCCATCAAGAGGATGCAGCCGCCCAAAAGCTTGCTCGAAGTCCAGGAGTTCACCGGATGCCTGCCCTGCCTCAGTCATTTTGTCAGCCGGCTGCGGGAGAAGGCACTCCCACTGTACCAGCTAATCAAGAAAACGGACAAGTTCTCCTGGACCTCGCAAGCTGATGCCGCCTTCCACGACCTCAAGCGCATGCTATCCACAGCGTCGGTTCAGGCCACGCCGACTAGAAAGGAGCGGATGTTGCTCTATATAGCAGCCATCAACTAGGTCTTCAGTGTCATCCTGGTGGTGGAGCACCCTGAGGAAGGTAAGGCTTAGCCGGTATATTGGCCCGTCTACTACCTCAGCAAGGTTCTCTCGCTCTCCAAGCAGAACTACCCCCACTACCAGAAAATGTGCTACGCCATGTACCTGGCGTGCAAGAAGCTCAAGCACTACTTCCAGGAGCATCTGATTAAGGTGGTGTGCACCGCACCCCTTTCGGGTATCATCAGCAACAAGGATGCCACCGGCCGAGACGCCAAGTGGGAAATCAAGCTCGCAACCTACTCCATCCAGTACGAGCCAAGGTTCACGATCAAGTCGCAAGCTCTGGCACACTTCCTGGCCGACTAGGCCGAAACCCAATACCTATCGCCGGTTCCCGACTCGGATCACTAGAAGATGCACTTTGATAGCTCGAAGATTCTCGGGGGCTTGGGAGCCGACATCGTCTACACCTCACCCAAGGGAGACCGGTTGGAGTACGTTCTCCAGATCCGCTCCAACGCCTCCAACAATGTCGCCGAGTACGAGGCACTGCGCATGGCCTCCACCTAGCCAGGGAGATTGACATCAACTGGATCCTTTGCTTCGGCGATTCGGATCTAGTGTTGCAGTATCCGGAGAATGGGATGCCTGCGACGTGAACAAGGCCCTCTACCGCTTCCACGTGTAGAAGCTCAGCACCTATTTCGACAGGTGTGAGTTCCACCACGTACCTCACCTAAACAACGAGGCAGCCGTCTCGCTCGCCCGGATTGGGTCCAGCAAGCAGGCGATCCTGTCAGGGGTCTCCTTGGAGCACCTGCGCAAGCCTTCCATCACCCGTCTCCCAAGTCGGACTCCATCATCTGGGCAGGAACCGCGGGGGCTGATGGCTCAGCAGAACTGGAGCCTTCGGAGCCTGCAAAGAAGAAGGCCCACACTGACTCTAGGGCATCCGCACCCTCTGGCTCAAAACACCCGGGTGCTGCCGACTCATCAAGTGGCTCGGGGTCTGCCGTCCCGGGTGGCCCACCCGGACGACCCCCTGACATCCCTTAGCCGGGGCACGCGAGCGTCCTTGCCATCTAGGAGATACCATCCTGGGCACAGCCCTTCATGAACTACATCGCCAATGGGGAGCTTTCGGATGACGAGGTGGCGGCCAGGCAAATCCGGCGACACGCGCACACGTACACCATCATCAATAAAGAATTGTACAAGTGCAGCATATCCGGCATATTATAGTGGTGTGTCATGTAGACATGGGCTACCAGCTACTGAAGGACATCCACTAGGGTAAGTGCGGACACCATGCTTCATCTCGGGCAATAGTCACTAAGGCGTTTCGCCATGGCTTCTATTGGCCCACTGCCCTCGAGGATGCCGAGCAGCTGGTCTGTGCGTGCAACGGATGCCACCGCTTCAGACAGCTGAGGCACATGCTGACTGCAGTGCTTAAGACCATACCGATTACGTGGCCCTTCGCCATCTGGGGGCTCGACATGGTTGGCCCCTTCAAGCGAGCACACGCGGGCATTACCCATCTTCTGTTGGCGGTGGACAAGTTCACGAAGTGGATAGAGGCCAAGCCCATCTAGAAGCTGGACAGAGCAACAATCGTCACCTTCTTCACGGACATCATCAACTAGTTCGGCTACCCCAACCACATCATCACGGATAATGACACGAACTTCGCCAAGGGGGCCTTCGCCTGATTCTGTAGCAACAAGGGTATCTGGCTGGACCTGGCATCCGTCGCACACCCGCAATTCAATGGGCAAGTCGAAAGGTCAAATGGCTTAGTGCTGACTGACATCAAGCCGCGCGTCATCGAGCCTTTGGAGCGGTCACCCAGATGCCGAATCGGTCAACCGGCTTCACCCCGTTCTTCCTCGTCTACAGCTCAGAATACATCCTCTCCATGGACATCAAGTTCGACTCACCCCGCAAGCTCCTCTATGAAGAGAAGGCCAACTAAGAGGAAAGGGAGGACGACACGGACCTCCTCGAGGTGGCCTGCGGTTTGGCGTTGTCCAGATCGGCGTTGTACCAGCAACGCTTGCATCACTACCATTCAAGACGGATCCGCCCCGTTGCATTCCACGAGGGTGATCTGGTTCTCCAACTGGTGCAGGACACGAAGGGCATGAACAAAGTTTCACCGCCTTGGGAGGGCCCCTTCATCATCAGCCGGGTGCTGCACAAAAATTCCTACTACCTCATCGACGCGCAGCAGCCGTGCAAGAACAAGATGGACAAGTCAGACGAGGAGACAGAGCGCCCCTGGAATGTGGCCCTACTTCGTCCGTTTTACACCTAGTCATCTGACAGTGTATGTATCCCGTGAACTCTACGAACGAAAAATGTGAAACCCCGAGAGACACTCGGGGGTTCCTTGCCAGAAATTTGCATATGTTCTTCACCGATTCAGTTTTTTCTGTATCTGGCAACCCCTACCCGGGGGCTCGCTGGTTGGCTCGGCCTGCTAATTCTATAAACCGGCTGAGTAGTGTGCGATGGTGTCAGAGGCCCACTCTTCGTCTCAGCTATAGACATCAACCTGGTTGTCCGACTAGAAAGAGCAAAAGCCCGAGGCACCCCACACAAAAAAGGCGAAAAGATGCGATAGAACGAATGGTCCGACCTTGTACCTAGTTCAGGATTGTCCGGCTACTAAGCCTCTAGTACCCTGCGCAATGTATTGTCATCTCCCTTTGATTCCAGCTGTCGACCACAACCTAGCTGCCCGGCAAGGACACAGCGTAAACAGCATCGTGCACGGGAAAGCGACTAAGTAACTTGAGAAGCGCAAACTAGTTTTCAAAAAAAACGAAGCTATTCTCCGACTAATAAGTAACACCTTAACAGACTAACATGTTTGCACGACTACAACGAGTCGATCATCAAAAGGAGAGAAGATTCGAAGTCCTTGCCTTCATCAAGCACACCGAATCTCGGGGGCTACACCCACTTGGTGCGCTCGCGCGACCCCAGTGAAATCATGTGGTTTCGACTGGCTAAAGGAGTTTAGCCGGATATTCGGGCCCATGTGAGGGTAAGGGCAAGAAAAGCAGAGATGATTCGAAGCACTTGACCTTGCCGACTACTCCGAATATTGGGGGTTACACCCAGTAGGTGCGCAGGCGCGCCCCCACTATTGGTCGTAGTTGATCAGTGATACGTCCATAACGTATCTATAATTTTTGATGGTTTTATGGTAATAATATGCTTTTAACACTCCTTTTTGTATAAAGTTTATGATTTATTTGGACTAACCTACTAAAAGTTGCAAAAGTGCATAATGTTCTTGTTTTACACTTTGATGTGTAGGAATTACAAAGAATACAAGTGGAAACCTTGTTGGAGTCAAATTGGGATTTTTCCAGAAATCTGTCTCAGAAATCTTTTTGAAGAGGGTCACATTTCGGATCGAATACTGTGTCAAACGGAAAACTCTACAACTACAAAGTTGTTGGAAATTTTGCAACAAACGTTCTGAACATAAAATTTAGCGGATACCAAGTCCGGACGGCCCTTTTAGGCCCAATTTACTGCAACCTAGTGACGAGAATTCAAGAAGCTATATAAAGGGAGGAAACCTAATTCGTTCAGGGCATTTCCACCCACGACTATGCAGCCACCAAAGCCACGTTTTTGCCTCCCCCATGGATCCCATCTCCATGGGGGAGGGCTCCCAAGAAGCCATGAAGGAAGGAGGCTAAGGGGCGGTACTCCCCCATGATACCGGCGGAGGGAAAGGAGTGCACCGTGCCGCCGCCATCTTCACCATCTTCACCGCCATCTCCATAAACTCATCCTCCTACTATGTTGTGGTTCATCCTCCCACACACCTCTGTACCTTCCTATGCAAACATGGTGTTTGATGCTATAAGTTATAATCCTATGATCTATGTCAAGTTTGCATAGTTTCTTTGTTCTTGGATTGAATGGTTGAACATCTTTGGTTCATTAGAGTTATTTTTTGATATGGTACTGTCCTTTGGTTTCCATTATATTTGTGCGCGTATGGATTAAACATCATAGGGTTTGTAGTATGTGTAAAAGGAAGGGGGGAGTTCTACTGGAGAGAAAGAAACCTGAGGAGGCGAACCGGAACATTGCACGCATGGGAGTAAGAGGACCATTAAACTTAAGGCTATGGTTGGGGAAACCTTAATGCATTGATTAGTACTTATAGATGTTTGCTAACAATCCAATCATAGAGTACAAGTAATTCCATGTAGTGAAGCGCATGTATTTTTAGCCTCTCCCACATAGAAAACTGCATCAAAGACAATGAACCTGATCTATTCGCTATTTAAACTTTGACAAAGCCACCACAATTACCACCACTATTCCACACTCATGGTTCTATTAGTTTGGTGTATTTTATTGCTGCAGAAACTAGCTTTACTTTCTTGTTATTTATTATCATGCAAAGCTATCTCTTTTACTCGTATTGTTGCTCTAGTTTTATTTCCTAGATAATGCAAACGTTTAGTGTGCTAGAGATGTATAAGTGGTTGATAGAACTTGAGAGAATATTTATCCTATCTTTAGCTCGTCGTTGGGTTCAACACTATTACTTATCGAAAAGGCTACACACGATCCCCTATACTTGTGGGTTATCAAGACCTTTTCTAGTGCCGTTGCCGGGGAGCAATAGCGTGTGGGTGAATATTCTTGTGTGCACTTATTTGCTTTATCTCTAAGTAGATTTTACATTCACTTTTAAATTGTTCTCTATCTTAGTATGCATAGGGAATGCGAATTACAAAAAAAATTGGTTGTCTTGTTACCTAAAAACGTTTTCAAAAAGGAAAGTGATTGAAAAGATGAGTAATGGTTAAGTGGGGTTCGACCTTGAACACTTGTGTTCATGCCTATGAAACCAAAAAAATCTTTTCATGGAAGATTTTCATTTAGAAACTTGTAGGAATGCATGAAGCCTTGAAAAAGAAAGATATTTCTGGTATTGATCTTAATGCTTATTCATTCGAAAATACTTGAGTCTTTCTCCTATGCCTAACTTAAAGGCGTTAAAGAAAAGTACTTATTGGGAGATAACCCAAAAGTTTTAGATGAGTCTTGGAAGTTATTACCTCTGTAATAACCACTCCTTATCCTTTTTATTTGCTTTTTGTGCCAAGAGTAACCTCTAATGAGAGAGTAGTAATGCTTGGGAAAGTTGCTGTCCTGAAACAGATTTTTGTGCTTCGCTGTAAAAATTTGTGTAAAATCTCTATACGTCGTTTTGAGCTATGAATTTTTGCGTTTCCGCCCCACATTGTTATCTAACTTACGTTAGTTCAACACTTTTCGATTTGAGCAACAGAAGGTCTTCGAAAAAATTGGTCTTCACCTGCTGGTCTGTTTTGATAGATTTCTGCCATTATTTGCATTTGCTTCTTGTTGATTCCTTTTTGGGTTCTTTTTGGGGAATTGAGATTTTTGAGGGAAGTGCTACAGTATCTTGTGTTTTAATTAAAGTTTTACCTGTGTTGGAACTGAACCAAAAGACTTATTATCTTGAGTACACTAATGTTGCTAATGAAGATTGTGTGAACTTTTGTATGAAGGAAAAATTTCAGGTATAGGGTAAGAATGATGTAATGAGATGAATAATGGACTAAATCTCAATCTTGGGGATGCCACCCCGTGTCACCCCAAGAAATCTCCAAGAAGAACAAGCATCAAAGCTTGGGGATGCCCAAGGAATCCCCTTCTTTATCAATAAAAATCTCATGTTTCTTCCAAACACTTCATTTTTCTTGTTTCATGCACAGTTGTGTTGTTCTTGGAGCGTCTTCGTTTTCGTTTGCTTGGTTTTTTTAGTTTTCTTTAATAAATTGGTTGGACCCCCTCTTTCATACATAGTATTTCAAATAAGTGTGGTTTGGATTAGTAGGAAAAGTTCATGCTTAAGTGGTAAAAGGAGCCCGTTTTTTACGGTGGCCTATGCTTTGTCATGTCATGATTGATATTGTTTTGGCTTTATGCTTAGTGATTTTTTCTATAGCATGACATGTTATAAGTAATTGAGATTGCTAAAGAATCATGCGTTGTTTTAGCATATTAACGCATAGTATTGTGGTATTCTCCTTTGATGCTTTATTGGGGTTGACTTGGCGCATGCTCACACCATGTTATGACTATCCCAAGTCACCATAGCCTTTATTATCCTTTAGTTTTCGACTTGTAATATCACTTTATGCTTTAATTAATGATGTTTTATCGCTTTACATGATTATGGCCATTATTGCTCTTTTAGTTGGTCGCTCCCAGTCTTTTGCTAGCTTCTATAACCAAGTATGAGTTCCACTCATGCATCCAACTCCAAATAAAACCAAGTTATCCCAAAGAGTCCACCATACCTACCTATTAGCATGTGCTATTCCAACTATATATTCATGCTTTTATCTACCTTCCGAATTAAACTTGTTATGTAGTGATTAAAGCTCTCACGAACTTGATGGCACACTTTATTTTCTTGCACTTAATAAACTTGAACCATTGTGTCCATCTTTGTTGCGTATATGCTTGCGCTTTATAAGTTGAAGTTAGCAGAACCATGTATCATGGGGAACGCTTTAAACATTGCACTTATATTCCGTTGATATCATGATTCTTTTGCTTATGGATCCCGGTGGTGTGAAATAAAAGGGGAACTTGTAAGATCATGGAGTTTGTATGTGTGTTAGAGAAACGCCTGGGCCACTAGCCTAAGCCATGCCTAATCATGGTGGAAACTTGCAGCATCACCATAATGAGCACTCTATGAAGCATCCTCGGTAAAAACCTATGCAAATAGCAAATAAAAAGATCGCTGAGATGCTCATTGTCTGCTTGCCATGTCATTTTGATTATGGGATAGCTCCTATATCATGTGCAAGCGGTACCCCGTTGGCGGTTCTCTATGATACATATGTACTTACAATGACAAGAGCTGACTTGTGACTGAAGTTGAGTAGCATGAGGTTCGGTACTCGTAAGTAAGGGGCATGAGATTTCAACTTATAACTTGTCAAGCATATCCTCTTTGTTGTGTCACTTTAACCTTAATCACCTAAAGATGCTTATGATAGGGGCAATGAGAGCTGAAAGCTAATAAATACCATAATTTTTGGGAGCTCTTTATGAGACTTGAATCCCTGCTTCCTTCTAAGAAGGACTTTCTTTTTCTTTTATATTGAGTCTCCATCTTCTATCTTTATACACCTATTAAGATAGCATAGTGGCCATTCTTAGTTTAATGCACATTGTCCCAAGACTTGTTGATTAATGCATAACTTTTGATATTGCTTGTTCTTAAACTATTTGTATCTAGTCACCATTATGATCTTTGAAGGTGTCCTATGCATTTATGTTTTACTACTCTATGAGGGACAAGCTGAATACCATTATAATTATGCTTTCGTAATGTGAAACCAACAAACGTCTTGCAAAACATTATTATTCATGAATCTTTTGTTTATGCCTTTTCATGTTACAACATAGTTTCTATGTCTTATTGTTAGAACTCTATCTTTCATGATTCATGTTTAGAGTACCTTAAACCCAGCTATCAATGCTTTTACAATAATGATGATCAAGATTGTGTTGTCTGCATGTCACCTCAAAAATTATATTGTTTTGATCATTTACCTACTCGAGGATGAGCAGAAACTAAGCTTGGGATGTTGATACGTCCAAAACATATCTATAATTTCTGATGGTTTTATGCTAATAATATTCTTTTGACACTCCTTTTTGTATAAAGTTTATGATTTATTTGGACTAACCTACTAAAAGTTGCAAAAGTGCATAATGTTCTTGTTTTACACTTTGATGTGTAGGAATTAGCAAGAATACAAGTGGAAACCTTGTTGGAGTCAAATTGGGATTTTTCCAGAAATCTGTCTCAGAACTCTTTTTGAAGAGGGTCACATTTCGGATCGAATACTGTGTCAAACGAAAAACTCTACAACTACAAAGTTGTTGGAAATTTTGCAACAAACGTTCTGAACATAAAATTTAGCGGATACCAAGTCCGGACGGGCCTTTTAGGCCCAATTTACTGCAACCTAGTGACGAGAATTCAAGAAGCTATATAAAGGGAGGAAACCTAATTCGTTCAGGGCATTTCCACCCACGACTATGCAGCCACCAAAGCCACGTTTTTGCCTCCCCCATGGATCCCATCTCCATGGGGGAGGGCTCCCAAGAAGCCATGAAGGAAGGAGGCTAAGGGGCGGTACTCCCCCATGATACCGGCGGAGGGAAAGGAGTGCACCGTGCCGCCGCCATCTTCACCATCTTCACCGCCATCTCCATAAACTCATCCTCCTACTATGTTGTGGTTCATCCTCCCACACACCTCTGTACCTTCCTATGCAAACATGGTGTTTGATGCTATAAGTTATAATCCTATGATCTATGTCAAGTTTGCATAGTTTCTTTGTTCTTGGATTGAATGGTTGAACATCTTTGGTTCATTAGAGTTATTTTTGATATGGTACTGTCCTTTGGTTTCCATTATATTTGTGCGCGTATGGATTAAACATCATAGGGTTTGTAGTATGTGTAAAAGGAAGGGGGGAGTTCTACTGGAGAGAAAGAAACCTGAGGAGGCGAACCGGAACATTGCACGCATGGGAGTAAGAGGACCATTAAACTTAAGGCTATGGTTGGGGAAACCTTAATGCATTGATTAGTACTTATAGATGTTTGCTAACAATCCAATCATAGAGTACAAGTAATTCCATGTAGTGAAGCGCATGTATTTTTAGCCTCTCCCACATAGAAAACTGCATCAAAGACAATGAACCTGATCTATTCGCTATTTAAACTTTGACAAAGCCACCACAATTACCACCACTATTCCACACTCATGGTTCTATTAGTTTGGTGTATTTTATTGCTGCAGAAACTAGCTTTACTTTCTTGTTATTTATTATCATGCAAAGCTATCTCTTTTACTCGTATTGTTGCTCTAGTTTTATTTCCTAGATAATGCAAACGTTTAGTGTGCTAGAGATGTATAAGTGGTTGATAGAACTTGAGAGAATATTTATCCTATCTTTAGCTCGTCGTTGGGTTCAACACTATTACTTATCGAAAAGGCTACACACGATCCCCTATACTTGTGGGTTATCAAGACCTTTTCTAGTGCCGTTGCCGGGGAGCAATAGCGTGTGGGTGAATATTCTTGTGTGCACTTATTTGCTTTATCTCTAAGTAGATTTTACATTCACTTTTAAATTGTTCTCTATCTTAGTATGCATAGGGAATGCGAATTACAAAAAAAATTGGTTGTCTTGTTACCTAAAAACGTTTTCAAAAAGGAAAGTGATTGAAAAGATGAGTAATGGTTAAGTGGGGTTCGACCTTGAACACTTGTGTTCATGCCTATGAAACCAAAAAAATCTTTTCATGGAAGATTTTCATTTAGAAACTTGTAGGAATGCATGAAGCCTTGAAAAAGAAAGATATTTCTGGTATTGATCTTAATGCTTATTCATTCGAAAATACTTGAGTCTTTCTCCTATGCCTAACTTAAAGGCGTTAAAGAAAAGTACTTATTGGGAGATAACCCAAAAGTTTTAGATGAGTCTTGGAAGTTATTACCTCTGTAATAACCACTCCTTATCCTTTTTATTTGCTTTTTGTGCCAAGAGTAACCTCTAATGAGAGAGTAGTAATGCTTGGGAAAGTTGCTGTCCTGAAACAGATTTTTGTGCTTCGCTGTAAAAATTTGTGTAAAATCTCTATACGTCGTTTTGAGCTATGAATTTTTGCGTTTCCGCCCCACATTGTTATCTAACTTACGTTAGTTCAACACTTTTCGATTTGAGCAACAGAAGGTCTTCGAAAAAATTGGTCTTCACCTGCTGGTCTGTTTTGATAGATTTCTGCCATTATTTGCATTTGCTTCTTGTTGATTCCTTTTTGGGTTCTTTTTGGGGAATTGAGATTTTTGAGGGAAGTGCTACAGTATCTTGTGTTTTAATTAAAGTTTTACCTGTGTTGGAACTGAACCAAAAGACTTATTATCTTGAGTACACTAATGTTGCTAATGAAGATTGTGTGAACTTTTGTATGAAGGAAAAATTTCAGGTATAGGGTAAGAATGATGTAATGAGATGAATAATGGACTAAATCTCAATCTTGGGGATGCCACCCCGTGTCACCCCAAGAAATCTCCAAGAAGAACAAGCATCAAAGCTTGGGGATGCCCAAGGAATCCCCTTCTTTATCAATAAAAATCTCATGTTTCTTCCAAACACTTCATTTTTCTTGTTTCATGCACAGTTGTGTTGTTCTTGGAGCGTCTTCGTTTTCGTTTGCTTGGTTTTTTTAGTTTTCTTTAATAAATTGGTTGGACCCCCTCTTTCATACATAGTATTTCAAATAAGTGTGGTTTGGATTAGTAGGAAAAGTTCATGCTTAAGTGGTAAAAGGAGCCCGTTTTTTACGGTGGCCTATGCTTTGTCATGTCATGATTGATATTGTTTTGGCTTTATGCTTAGTGATTTTTTCTATAGCATGACATGTTATAAGTAATTGAGATTGCTAAAGAATCATGCGTTGTTTTAGCATATTAACGCATAGTATTGTGGTATTCTCCTTTGATGCTTTATTGGGGTTGACTTGGCGCATGCTCACACCATGTTATGACTATCCCAAGTCACCATAGCCTTTATTATCCTTTAGTTTTCGACTTGTAATATCACTTTATGCTTTAATTAATGATGTTTTATCGCTTTACATGATTATGGCCATTATTGCTCTTTTAGTTGGTCGCTCCCAGTCTTTTGCTAGCTTCTATAACCAAGTATGAGTTCCACTCATGCATCCAACTCCAAATAAAACCAAGTTATCCCAAAGAGTCCACCATACCTACCTATTAGCATGTGCTATTCCAACTATATATTCATGCTTTTATCTACCTTCCGAATTAAACTTGTTATGTAGTGATTAAAGCTCTCACGAACTTGATGGCACACTTTATTTTCTTGCACTTAATAAACTTGAACCATTGTGTCCATCTTTGTTGCGTATATGCTTGCGCTTTATAAGTTGAAGTTAGCAGAACCATGTATCATGGGGAACGCTTTAAACATTGCACTTATATTCCGTTGATATCATGATTCTTTTGCTTATGGATCCCGGTGGTGTGAAATAAAAGGGGAACTTGTAAGATCATGGAGTTTGTATGTGTGTTAGAGAAACGCCTGGGCCACTAGCCTAAGCCATGCCTAATCATGGTGGAAACTTGCAGCATCACCATAATGAGCACTCTATGAAGCATCCTCGGTAAAAACCTATGCAAATAGCAAATAAAAAGATCGCTGAGATGCTCATTGTCTGCTTGCCATGTCATTTTGATTATGGGATAGCTCCTATATCATGTGCAAGCGGTACCCCGTTGGCGGTTCTCTATGATACATATGTACTTACAATGACAAGAGCTGACTTGTGACTGAAGTTGAGTAGCATGAGGTTCGGTTCTCGTAAGTAAGGGGCATGAGATTTCAACTTATAACTTGTCAAGCATATCCTCTTTGTTGTGTCACTTTAACCTTAATCACCTAAAGATGCTTATGATAGGGGCAATGAGAGCTGAAAGCTAATAAATACCATAATTTTTGGGAGCTCTTTATGAGACTTGAATCCCTGCTTCCTTCTAAGAAGGACTTTCTTTTTCTTTTATGTTGAGTCTCCATCTTCTATCTTTATACACCTATTAAGATAGCATAGTGGCCATTCTTAGTTTAATGCACATTGTCCCAAGACTTGTTGATTAATGCATAACTTTTGATATTGCTTGTTCTTAAACTATTTGTATCTAGTCACCATTATGATCTTTGAAGGTGTCCTATGCATTTATGTTTTACTACTCTATGAGGGACAAGCTGAATACCATTATAATTATGCTTTCGTAATGTGAAACCAACAAACGTCTTGCAAAACATTATTATTCATGAATCTTTTGTTTATGCCTTTTCATGTTACAACATAGTTTCTATGTCTTATTGTTAGAACTCTATCTTTCATGATTCATGTTTAGAGTACCTTAAACCTAGCTATCAATGCTTTTACAATAATGATGATCAAGATTGTGTTGTCTGCATGTCACCTCAAAAATTATATTGTTTTGATCATTTACCTACTCGAGGATGAGCAGAAACTAAGCTTGGGATGTTGATACGTCCAAAACATATCTATAATTTCTGATGGTTTTATGCTAATAATATTCTTTTGACACTCCTTTTTGTATAAAGTTTATGATTTATTTGGACTAACCTACTAAAAGTTGCAAAAGTGCATAATGTTCTTGTTTTACACTTTGATGTGTAGGAATTAGCAAGAATACAAGTGGAAACCTTGTTGGCGTCAAATTGGGATTTTTCCAGAAATCTGTCTCAGAACTCTTTTTGAAGAGGGTCACATTTCGGATCGAATACTGTGTCAAACGAAAAACTCTACAACTACAAAGTTGTTGGAAATTTTGCAACAAACGTTCTGAACATAAAATTTAGCGGATACCAAGTCCGGACGGGCCTTTTAGGCCCAATTTACTGCAACCTAGTGACGAGAATTCAAGAAGCTATATAAAGGGAGGAAACCTAATTCGTTCAGGGCATTTCCACCCACGACTATGCAGCCACCAAAGCCACGTTTTTGCCTCCCCCATGGATCCCATCTCCATGGGGGAGGGCTCCCAAGAAGCCATGAAGGAAGGAGGCTAAGGGGCGGTACTCCCCCATGATACCGGCGGAGGGAAAGGAGTGCACCGTGCCGCCGCCATCTTCACCATCTTCACCGCCATCTCCATAAACTCATCCTCCTACTATGTTGTGGTTCATCCTCCCACACACCTCTGTACCTTCCTATGCAAACATGGTGTTTGATGCTATAAGTTATAATCCTATGATCTATGTCAAGTTTGCATAGTTTCTTTGTTCTTGGATTGAATGGTTGAACATCTTTGGTTCATTAGAGTTATTTGTTGATATGGTACTGTCCTTTGGTTTCCATTATATTTGTGCGCGTATGGATTAAACATCATAGGGTTTGTAGTATGTGTAAAAGGAAGGGGGGAGTTCTGCTGGAGAGAAAGAAACCTGAGGAGGCGAACCGGAACATTGCACGCATGGGAGTAAGAGGACCATTAAACTTAAGGCTATGGTTGGGGAAACCTTAATGCATTGATTAGTACTTATAGATGTTTGCTAACAATCCAATCATAGAGTACAAGTAATTCCATGTAGTGAAGCGCATATATTTTTAGCCTCTCCCACATAGAAAACTGCATCAAAGACAATGAACCTGATCTATTCGCTATTTAAACTTGGACAAAGCCACCACAATTACCACCACTATTCCACACTCATGGTTCTATTAGTTTGGTGTATTTTATTGCTGCAGAAACTAGCTTTACTTTCTTGTTATTTATTATCATGCAAAGCTATCTCTTTTACTCGTATTGTTGCTCTAGTTTTATTTCCTAGATAATGCAAACGTTTAGTGTGCTAGAGATGTATAAGTGGTTGATAGAACTTGAGAGAATATTTATCCTATCTTTAGCTCGTCGTTGGGTTCAACACTATTACTTATCGAAAAGGCTACACACG
Organism: Avena eriantha; assembly: GCA_910589775.1. Taxonomy (NCBI): domain Eukaryota; kingdom Viridiplantae; phylum Streptophyta; class Magnoliopsida; order Poales; family Poaceae; genus Avena; species Avena eriantha. The sequence continues at coordinate 161,273,653 of OU342745.1, forward strand.
ATCCCCTATACTTGTGGGTTATCAAGACCTTTTCTAGTGCCGTTGCCGGGGAGCAATAGCGTGTGGGTGAATATTCTTGTGTGCACTTATTTGCTTTATCTCTAAGTAGATTTTACATTCACTTTTAAATTGTTCTCTATCTTAGTATGCATAGGGAATGCGAATTACAAAAAAAATTGGTTGTCTTGTTACCTAAAAACGTTTTCAAAAAGGAAAGTGATTGAAAAGATGAGTAATGGTTAAGTGGGGTTCGACCTTGAACACTTGTGTTCATGCCTATGAAACCAAAACAAATCTTTTCATGGAAGATTTTCATTTAGAAACTTGTAGGAATGCATGAAGCCTTGAAAAAGAAAGATATTTCTGGTATTGATCTTAATGCTTATTCATTCGAAAATACTTGAATCTTTCTCCTATGCCTATCTTAAAGGCGTTAAAGAAAAGTACTTATTGGGAGATAACCCAAAAGTTTTAGATGAGTCTTGGAAGTTATTACCTCTGTAATAACCACTCCTTATCCTTTTTATTTGCTTTTTGTGCCAAGAGTAACCTCTAATGAGAGAGTAGTAATGCTTGGGAAAGTTGCTGTCCTGAAACAGATTTTTGTGCTTCGCTGTAAAAATTTGTGTAAAATCTCTATACGTCGTTTTGAGCTATGAATTTTTGCGTTTCCGCCCCACATTGTTATCTAACTTACGTTAGTTCAACACTTTTCGATTTGAGCAACAGAAGGTCTTCGAAAAAATTGGTCTTCACCTGCTGGTCTGTTTTGATAGATTTCTGCCATTATTTGCATTTGCTTCTTGTTGATTCCTTTTTGGGTTCTTTTGGGGAATTGAGATTTTTGAGGGAAGTGCTACAGTATCTTGTGTTTTAATGAAAGTTTTACCTGTGTTGGAACTGAACCAAAAGACTTATTATCTTGAGTACACTAATGTTGCTAATGAAGATTGTGTGAACTTTTGTATGAAGGAAAAATTTCAGGTATAGGGTAAGAATGATGTAATGAGATGAATAATGGACTAAATCTAAATCTTGGGGATGCCACCCCGTGTCACCCCAAGAAATCTCCAAGAAGAACAAGCGCCAAAGCTTGGGGATGCCCAAGGAATCCCCTTCTTTATCAATAAAAATCTCATGTTTCTTCCAAACACTTCATTTTTCTTGTTTCATGCACAGTTGTGTTGTTCTTGGAGCGTCTTCGTTTTCGTTTGCTTGGTTTTTTTTAGTTTTCTTTAATAAATTGGTTGGACCCCCTCTTTCATACATAGTATTTCAAATAAGTGTGGTTTGGATTAGTAGGAAAAGTTCATGCTTAAGTGGTAAAAGGAGCCCGTTTTTTACGGTGGCCTATGCTTTGTCATGTCATGATTGATATTGTTTTGGCTTTATGCTTAGTGATTTTTTCTATAGCATGACATGTTATAAATAATTGAGATTGCTAAAGAATCATGCGTTGTTTTAGCATATTAACGCATAGTATTGTGGTATTCTCCTTTGATGCTTTATTTGGGTTGACTTGGCGCATGCTCACACCATGTTATGACTATCCCAAGTCACCATAGCCTTTATTATCCTTTAGTTTTCGACTTGTAATATCACTTTATGCTTTAATTAATGATGTTTTATCGCTTTACATGATTATGGCCATTATTGCTCTTTTAGTTGGTCGCTCCCAGTCTTTTGCTAGCTTCTATAACCAAGTATGAGTTCCACTCATGCATCCAACTCCAAATAAAACCAAGTTATCCCAAAGAGTCCACCATACCTACCTATTAGCATGTGCTATTCCAACTATATATTCATGCTTTTATCTACCTTCCGAATTAAACTTGTTATGTAGTGATTAAAGCTCTCACGAACTTGATGGCACACTTTATTTTCTTGCACTTAATAAACTTGAACCATTGTGTCCATCTTTGTTGCGTATATGCTTGCGCTTTATAAGTTGAAGTTAGCAGAACCATGTATCATGGGGAACGCTTTAAACATTGCACTTATATTCCGTTGATATCATGATTCTTTTGCTTATGGATCCTGGTGGTGTGAAATAAAAGGGGAACTTGTAAGATCATGGAGTTTGTATGTGTGTTAGAGAAACGCCTGGGCCACTAGCCTAAGCCATGCCTAATCATGGTGGAAACTTGCAGCATCACCATAATGAGCACTCTATGAAGCATCCTCGGTAAAAACCTATGCAAATAGCAAATAAAAAGATCGCTGAGATGCTCATTGTTTGCTTGCCTTGTCATTTTGATTATGGGATAGCTCCTATATCATGTGCAAGCGGTACCCCTTTGGCGGTTCTCTATGATACATATGTACTTACAATGACAAGAGCTTACTTGTGACTGAAGTTTAGTAGCATGAGGTTCGGTTCTCGTAAGTAAGGGGCATGAGATTTCAACTTATAACTTGTCAAGCATATCCTCTTTGTTGTGTCACTTTAACCTTAATCACCTAAAGATGCTTATGATAGGGGCAATGAGAGCTGAAAGCTAATAAATACCATAATTTTTGGGAGCTCTTTATGAGACTTGAATCCCTGCTTCCTTCTAAGAAGGACTTTCTTTTTCTTTTATGTTGAGTCTCCATCTTCTATCTTTATACACCTATTAAGAGAGCATAGTGTCCATTCTTAGTTTAATGCACATTGTCCCAAGACTTGTTGATTAATGCATAACTTTTGATATTGCTTGTTCTTAAACTATTTGTATCTAGTCACCATTATGATCTTTGAAGCTGTCCTATGCATTTATGTTTTACTACTCTATGAGGGACAAGCTGAATACCATTATAATTATGCTTTCGTAATGTGAAACAAACAAACGTCTTGCAAAACATTGTTATTCATGAATCTTTTGTTTATGCCTTTTCATGTTACAACATAGTTGCTATGTCTTATTGTTAGAACTCTATCTTTCATGATTCATGTTTAGAGTACCTTAAACCCAGCTATCAATGCTTTTACAATAATGATGATCAAGATTGTGGTGTCTGCATGTCACCTCAAAAATTATATTGTTTTGATCATTTACCTACTCGAGGACGAGCAGGAACTAAGCTTGGGATGTTGATACGTCCATAACATATCTATAATTTCTGATGGTTTTATGCTAATAATATTCTTTTGACACTCCTTTTTGTATAATGTTTATGATTTATTTGGACTAACCTACTAAAAGTTGAAAAAGTGCACAATGTTCTTGTTTTACACTTTGATGTGTAGGAATTAGCAAGAATACAAGTGGAAATCTTGTTGGAGTCAAATTGGGATTTTTCTAGAAATCTGTCTCAGAACTCTTTTTGAAGAGGGTCACATTTCGGGTCGAAGACGACATCAGAAAGAAAACTCTTCACCTATAAAGTTGTTGGAAATTTCGCGACAAACGTTATGGACATAGAATTTAGCTGATTCTGACTCTTGATGGGCCTTTTAGGTCCGATTTACTGCAACCCAAGATGGGGTGACACGAATCCGAGAAGCTGTATAAAGGGAGGACACCTAATTCGCCCAGGGCATCTCCAACCACGAATTTGCAGCCACCAAATCCACGTTTTTCCCTTTCCCCATGGATCCCATCTCCATGGGGGAGGGCTCCCAAGAAGCCATGAAGGAAGGGGGCTAAGGGGCAGTGGTCCCCCATGATACCGTCGGTGGGGAAGGAGTCCCCCACGCAGCCACCCTCTTCACCATCTTCACCATCTTCACCGCCATCTCCATAAACTCATCCTCCTACTATGTTGTGGTTCATCCTCCCACACACCTCTGTACCTTCCTATGCAAACATGGTGTTTGATTCTATAAGTTATAATCCTATGATCTATGTCATGTTTGCGTAGTTTCTTTGTTCTTAGATTGAATTGTTGAACGTATTTGGTTCATTAGAGTTGTATGTTGATATGGTACAGTCGTTTGGTGTCCATTATATTTGTGCGCGCCTAGATTAAACATCATAGGATTTGTAGTATGTGTAAAAGGAAGGGGGAGTTCTGCCGGAGTGACAGAAACCTGAGGACGCGAACCGGAACGTTGCACGTATTGGAGTAAGAGGACCATTAAATTTAAGGCTATGGTTGGGGAAACCTTAATGCATTAATTAGTACTTACGGATGTTTCCTAACAATCCAATCATATAGTACATGTAATTCCAAGTAGTCAAGCGCATGTATATTTATCCTCTCCCACATAGAAAACTGCATCGAAGACAATGAACCTGATCTATTCGCTATTTAAACTTGGATATAGCCACCACAATTACCACCATTATTCCAAACTCATGGTTCTGTTAGTTTAGTGTATTTTATTGCTGCAACAACTAGCTTTACTTTCTTGTTTTTATTATCATGCAAAGCTATCTCTTTTACTCGTATTGTTGCTCTAGTTTTATTTTCTAGATAATGCAAACGTTTAGTGTGCGTAGAGTTGTATCAGTGGTTGATAGAATTTGAGAGATTATTTATCCTACCTTTAGCTCCTCGTTGGGTTCGACACTATTTCTAATCGAAAAGGCTACACATGATCCCCTATACTTATGGGTTATCAATAGGTTGGCCCAAGTAAGGCTAGGCTAACCGGCTAAAGGCGTGTAACCGGAAGAAACTAAGAGTCTGAAGGAAATAAAAGAGGGAAGATTGGAAGTCCTTGTCTTAGCCAAGAAGTCTGAATATCGGGGGCTACACCTAGTAGGTGCGTAGGCGTGCCCCCACTTGAGTCGGTAGTCATTCGGCTAAAGGAGCCAGACGAAGATAATCGGATAAATATAACTGGCAAAATAGAAAAGCTTCAAAGTACAGAAGATCATAGGGGAAAAATGGAAACATAGTGCATAAAAATAACGGGATCGAAGCTCCCATAAGTTCACTAGTATAAACAACAAGGCTCAACAAAAGAAGTCATTACAAATTCACCCAGCAATCCGGGGATCAAGTCTAGGCGGCAGGGCCCTTGTCGTGCGGCTGATCCTGGTTGGCCGTGGCTTCAGGGGGTGGAGGAGGCGTCCCGGACGTTCCGGCTCCGACATCTCCACCCTCCGGCAGCAGCGTCAGTGCGGCCTCCGTCTCTAGCATCCTGGCGACCTCCAAGTCGGTAAGGACTTCGTCTACATCGGTGTAGCCAACGATCTTGATGGCGGAGGCGCAGAGTTCGGGGTGAGCCTGACGGATGGCGGCAAGGTCTGCGCTAGCGCGAAAGCCTCCATCAATATTCTCGACGCGCGCATCCTTATACCAGGACAGCATCAGTGCTAGTGCCATCTCCGCTCCGGCTCAAGCCGCCAAGTCCCTCAGCCAGTCGACGACAGCTGGCACCTTTGTAGCCTTCGTCGCCAGCTAGGCAATGGTCTCCGGTGCAGCCGCATCCGGCCATAGGAAGTCGAAGATGGCATGAGCCGCCTTCCACAGCTCCACGGCCTCCTCGACAAGGGGGGCGACCAGCTCCTGGGAGATAGGATGCTCCCCTGGCTAGTTCTCCTGGAGCCGGTTGTATGCCAGCAAGTCTATGCCCAGATAAAAGGCTGTCAGAAAAACAAGTCAGGTCCAGCTACCAGATCTGGACGGAAAAAAGCAAGTCAGCAAGAGGATTTACCTTTGGCGGTGCGGCCAATCTGCATCAGCTCGTCTAAAGGGCCTTCTCCTGCTCTCCCAGCCGTTTGATCTCCTTCTCTTGGTCTTTGCACTAGGCATTGAGGAGATCGAAGGCCTGGGCCTAGCTGGCGAGGGCAGAGTTGCGGTCCTTGATGACGGCCTCTAGCTAGTCCGTCTTGGAGTGCCACTCCTTGTTTTGGAAGCGAAGGGAGAAGTTGGACCGGGTGAGGAGGTCGTTCGCCTTAGTAAGCTGGTCGATCTCATGCTAGGCGCAGACCATGATGACTACAGGAAACTGGCTATCAGCAAAAAAAGGAGAGAAAAGAACAGGAGAAAGCCGAGTAAAAAGACTTACCCTGGGAAGTGTTGTTTGCCGCGGCAAGCTTCTGCTCCAGCGTCTGGTTACTCCCAGCCAAAGCCTCGAGCAGCCGGATCTCCTTCATCGCCAGCTGCAAGGTGGCGGCCATATCCGCTAGAGACACGGTGGAGGAGGAGGAGTCGGCGACGGTGTTGAGGGTCAGGGACTCCTTCGCCTCAAGGAGCGCCACCCGCCATTCATCCCCCGGCTCGTCGTCAGATTTGTCGTCGGTAACCACCACCAACTCCTTGCCGGTCGCGGCCCCCCTCGCCCCCATGGAGGAGCCACCACCGCTCCGCGAGCTCGGTGCGGCGATGTCCGGCTGGACCACCGTAGTTGGCGGAGCACCTCCGGCCCCATCTCCCGTAGCCGAATCCGCATGAGGCGGCGACAGCTGAGTCCTAGGCGTTGGAGAAGGAGTAGCAGAGGCAGCAGGAGCCAGGTTGGCTGGCAGCATGCGAGGCAATGAACCAGTCGGCACGCGCGCAGGGCTGGCAGCGTCGAAGGCAATAGGTGGGCTAAAAGTGAGAAAATAGCAAAACAAATAGTGAGAAAGAAAGGAAGAGGCAAGACAAACAGATTAAGTGGAGAAGGGAGAAGTCCTACCCCTGCACCATGATGGCTCAAAATGTGATGATCTCGTTGGGAACCCAAGAGGAAGGTATGATGAGCACATCAGCAATTTTTCCCTCAGTGATGAAACCAAGGTTACCGAACCAGTAGGAGCAAGGAAACAACCCCAAGGTGTTGTCTTGCAACTTGGAATCCTGCACAACCCAACCACAAAACTTTGCCCCAACTTACAGCGAGGTTGTCAATCTCACCAGTTTTGCTGAAACAAAGGATTAAACATATTGTGTGGAAGATAGTAATTGCTTGCAGAAAGTAAACAGTAAAACAATAAATAGTAGATTGATGGTAAAAGACTAGAGCAGGGTCCATAGTTCACTAGAGGTGATTCTCCTTAAGATAGATGACATGTTGGGTGAACAAATTACAACGGGGCAATTGACAAATATCGAGAAAGCATACATGCATATACTAATCATCTTGACTCCTATGAGATTTGATTGGGTATTAAAACATTATACATAGACCGTAATCCAAATGCATCTATGACTAATAATCCACCTTCAAGTTATCATTCGAACCCCCTCTAGTATTAAGTTGCAAACAACAGATAATTGCATCAAGAAAATTGTGTAAAGTAAAAAATACAATTGTCCTGTGGACAAAGGATTGTTGTTTTCTCCCTAGTAGCAACATCACATCTAGTACCTTAAAGATTTCTATCACTTCCCCATATTACCAGAGGCATGAACCCACTATCGAGCATAAATACTCCCTCTTGGAGTTGCTAGCATCTACTTGGCCAAGATAGCTACTAACAACGGAAAGCATGCAAGATCACAAATAACAAAGACATGATAGAATAAATAATCAATCCGAAATAGCATCTCAATATCCATCGGATCCTCGCAAACACAACATGTAAGATTACAAATAGATGATCTCTATCATGAACAGAGCTCACAAGATCTAAACATGGTAACACAAAGGAGGAGAACCAACCATCTAGCTACTACATGGACCACACCGGAGTTAGGAATGGTGATGAAGAAGGCCTCCAGGGTGATCTCTCCCCTGCGGCAGGGTGTCGAGAAGAGCTTCAGATCCCTCCCGATCTATTGATGGAGATGATGGCGGCTACAGACTCTTTTGTGGAATTTTGATCGGGTACCTAGGGTTTTCGTCCCGAGGGATCTTTATAGGCAGAAGGGCTATGTCGGTGGAGCACCTGGGGGCCCACACCAGGTGGTGGCGTGGCTAGGGCTGGCCTCCCTGGTTCCCCACTTCGTCTCCCCTCCGGACTCCGTGTTGCTTCAGGTAAAATATTGACTTTGGCTTTTTTCTAGTCCAATTCCAAGAATATTTCCGCACTAGCTTTTCTGAAACCAAAAACAGCAGAAAATAGGCAACTGGCACTATGGCATCTTGTTAATAGGTTAGTTCCAGAAAATTTGTAAAAATACTCCAAAGTGTGGACAAAACATAAGAAAGTAGATATAAAACAAGCATGGAGCATCAAAAATTATAGATACGTTTACAACGTATGAACATCCCCAAGCTTAACTCCTGCTCGTTCTCGAGTAGGTAAGTGATAAAAAAGAAGAATTTTCTAGGTGACATGCACCATCACAATCTTGATCAATGTGTTTATAAAACATTGATAGCTAGAATCATAGTACTTCAACATAGCATGAAAGATATAGTTCTAACAAGAAGACATAGCAACTATGTTGTAACATGAAAAGGTACAAACAAAAGATTCATAAATAACAATGCTTTGAAAGAAGTTTGTTTGTTTCACATATAGAAAACATAATGAGAATGGAATTCAGCTTGTCCCTCATAGTGTAGAAAAACATAAATGCATAGGACACCTTCAAAGTTCATAAGGGTGACTAGATACAAATAGTTGAAGAACAAGCAATATCAAAGTTATGAACCAATCAACAAGTTTTGGGACAATGGACATTAAACTAAGAATGACCACTATGCTCTCTTAATAGGTGCATAAAGATAGAAGATGGAGACTAGCATAAAAGTAAAAGAAAGGCCCTTCATAGAAGGAAGCAGGGATTCAAGTCTCATAAAGAGCTTCCAAAAATTATGGTACTTATTAGATTTCAGCTCTCATTGCCCCTATCATAAGCATCTTTAGGCGATTAAGGTTAAAGTGAACAAATATGAGGATGCAATCCTCTCCGACTTCACAATGTAGCCGAAGATTCCTTGAGTCTTTGTTTCTAGGGTCGGGTGATCTCCGTCTTTGATGGAATCTTTCGGACATGACCCTTCACTTCAACAGTCAGGAGGATGACGTAGGGTACAGCCTACGCTACCTCGAAACTCACAAAAAACAGAGAATCAATCATCAACTATTTTTACACGCACGGAATCCGATACGGTGGCGCGGCAAAATATGGAGGACATGGCAAAATTACCGTGCATGTTCACTTCCACATCGGCAACGTTCCATCCATCAGATCCTTTTGCACGAATCTTGACGTGAGGCTTATATATTTCCTTCGCAGTTAATTTATTTCTTTTTAACCGCATTCACTTTCTAGTCTTCGTCTTCCTCCATCCGTACGACCGTTCGAGCTCTCCTACCAAAACCCTAACTAGAGCCCTTTCTTTCTCCACACACTTCTAGTCATAATTGCTTCCAGCATCTCTGCTCCTTCCACGGCGGCGATCCCTGAGACTACGACGGAGCCATCCCAGGGGGTGAACATTCCGCCGGAGGGGGTGGTCGTTCCTGTCTCCGCCATGACGGAAACTGCCGGCGATGACCAAGAACGGGCGGTGCCCGAAGCCGCTGAAGAGGAAAGTGACTCCCATAAGGGGGTGGGGAGGGGTTCTGATCTCTCCGCCGAGGATCTCCAAGAACTGGTCGACGAAGGATATCTCCCCGCGGAAAAGAAGTTCGTTTGGCGGGCGGCACTGACCGGCGAGGTGGTCCCTTCTTCCCAACCCGGAGAGAAGGTATACCGCAAATCTCAGCTGGTACGCAGCCTAAGCCTACCAGTCTCCGACTTCTTCCTGGACGTCCTATGACACTTCTGGGTACTTCCCCACAACCTCTCTCCCAACAGCATCCTATTCCTTAGAAACATTGTAGCTATGTGTGAAGGATATCTAGGAATCAAACCTAGATTAGATCTGTTTGTATATTTTTTCACCGTCAAGAGAGATTCCGTAGAGACCAAGGATGAATTGCGTATCTACGGAACCATTAGCTTTAAGATCCGGTCTAGCCGGCGCTTCCCTGGCATCGTAGCGCATGAGTCTTGCAAGAACTGGCAGCGCACGTATTTCTACGGGCCAGATGTCCCTCTGCCAGACCGTCTTGAGACCTATCCCGACTTCATCGATGGGGAGGCCACCGAAGTACCTGCATGGCGGACCCCAGCCTCTCTTCCCTCCAACAACGGAGCCAATCGCGCTGTAAAGCGGATCGAATGGCTCGTAGACGGAGGTCTAACGGGCTTGGACCTTGCCATGTGCTGGTACGTTAGGCGGATCCAGCCTTTGCAGCACCGCGCCCAGCTGATGTGCAAGTATAGCCAAGACAGGAGGGATCCTATGTGAATTTCGCGGGATAACTTCTCTACTGACTCCATCATGCTTCGGCTAAAGGAGACCATCAAGGTAAAGGACAAGAAGCGCGGCTTCAAGATCACCTTCGACATGTTTGATTGTGGTACATGCCCCGAGGTAGCTTCCATTTCCTTTTCTGTCTTGGAGTTGTCCATCTAACACTCCTCTATATCCTAGCTGGCGACCTTGGCTATGGATCAAATGGCCTCCCAGGTCTATGATCCAAAGCTGAAGGATATCTAGGTGGTGTCCGACGACGACGCCTCCAAGGATCAGCCAGCTCCGGCAGTGCGAAAGCGGAAGAGTCCACCTCTGATGTTGCTGCCGATGCCAAAAAGAAGAAGAAAACGGAGAGTGGATTCTCCAAACGTTCCACTGCCGCCTTAGAGGCGGAGAAGAAGAAGAAGTCCATCGGCATTCCCCTCACCAAGGCTCCTGTCGTGGAGTAAGTACTTCCATTCTCTAGCTTATACTTATAGCTCACACCTTTCTTCAACTCTTGTACTTATACTTTATACGTTTCAGGAGGAAAGCCGGTATCAGTATGAAGCAATCTGTAACATCCCAAAACTTAATCCAAAGTTAATCAAGATCAAATCTACCCAATTGAGGGTTAACAAAAACTTTTTCTATTTAAAATCTTTAAGCCTTCATATGTGTGTGCATTTAAATAGGAATTTTTTTGAATTGCCATCATTGAGTGATCTATTGATTGTTAAATGATTCTAAGGTGAATTACACATCATCTTTCCCAAGCAAATCGCAAAGAAAAAGAAATAAAAAAGAAAAAATAAAAGAAATGGTCACTTTTGCCATTTTAATCACCTAGCCCACTTTGGGTGTTCCTAGCACTCAAATACTAACAGAGACAGTTGTGGATCTTTGCACCCCTTGCTAGTAAAAGTAGTGATGTGCCAAGGCCCACTTTGTGATCTACCAAAACCGTTCAAACTCTAATTTTAAATGACATTTGAAAATTGAATCTAGTCTATGTATCAAGATCACACTATTTCAAAAACAAACCAAATGGACTCCATTTTAAAATCCCAAGAAAACCTAGATGCTTAAGCATAAGATAAACCACTCCACCGAAAATCAGCTCAAAATTCAAATAAAAGTTTCTTGCGGCCATTTGATCAAACAGTTGGCCGGCAGGAAATTTCTGGCCTAACTAATACTGTTGCCAATTGATCCCTTGTCCCCCATTCAACCCTCTCTGCTCTTCCCTGTCTCCCCAGCTCTAACCAAACCCTCACCGGCCTATCCCATAGCCGTTTGCTGTAGTTGCACGCCACCCAAACTTGGTCACCGCCGGCCGAGCATGCGCAGCTCGCAGCCGACCATGCCACGCCAAACCAGCACCGCCACTAGCACCACCTAACCCTACCGCCACTCCCAGTCCACCCCACGATCATCGCCAGCACCTGGACCGCCCTAGAGCCATGCCGCCCTTTCCTCTCTGCGTCTAGCCAGAGCACACCAGAGCGCAATCGTCGCGAGCATGCCATAGACCATGCCTCGACACCAAATCGCGTGCGCCGCTTCGCCTTGAACCCAGCAACCCGCCAGACACGGCCGTGCACCGTCACGTGACCCATAGTCGCTAGGAGCACCGTCGAGCACCGCCTCTGTCCCTCAGAGCACGGGAAGCCCCTGACCGTTAGGCACTGCCCCTAGCCACGCCATTAAGCTCTAGACGACCGCCAGCAGACCGACCACCGTCTGCCTACCTCGCTGATGCCGGTATCCCCTTGTATCGCCGTCACCGACGAGCCGCGCCCATACCTTACTACCTCACCATCGAGCCTATATAAGGGGGCCTCTCTAGCACCTTTTCTTCACACCATCTCACTCCCCTCTCTCGCCGGAGCCGCTCGAGCAGCACATCGCCGGAATTCTGCCGGAGGTAGCCGTTGCAGAGGAGGAGACGTGGTCGTCGATTTCGTCCACCTCAGCCCCTACCGTGACTTCGCCTGAGCTCGCCATGTTCCACCAGTTCGTTTGCCCGCCTCGCCGCACTAGATGGAGCCCTGGTACGTCCCTAGTAGATCCCCATCGGCCGCTTAGGGTTCAGTCTCGCCGGCGACGAGTCCGTCGTCGACGACGACTGTGGATCGAAGATCTTGTTCTAATCTTGTGGTTATTATCGCCCCGTACTGCTTCGGGTTTTAAGTGTCGCTGACATGCGGGACCAGCCTGTCAGTCGCCCAATGCGCTGCTGAGCGTCACTGGGCCGGCCCATTTACTTTCCCGCGCTGACCCAGTAATTCAAATTAGGATTTTTCTATTTAGACTTAAAATCAATTCTATCCTCTAGTTTAAAAATCAATTCAGAGAGTTTTACAAATCCAAATTGAGTGATTCCAATTTTGTTGGAAAGATAATTTAAATATCTATACAAGCCTTTTGGGTTTAAATCATTTAGAGATAGATATCTCTCCTAGTAAAAATAAGAAGACAAAAGCATTTACACATTCAAACATTTTTATAAAATCAACCATAATAGCTTTTGAGTTGATTCCAACTCTCAAAAATCAAATTTAACCATACCTATCTGAACGTGTAATAATACTAAGGTTTACATGTAGTGACTTTGGACTAGTACCAAAAAAATGCTATATAGGCATTTATAGTCACTTTAAATCATTAAATATTAAACTTAAACTTATTAAAATGTGATCAAACCTTTAAATCACATTACCATATGTTAGAATATGTGGTGAGGACATCTGTTGACATGATCCAATATTTTAATTGGAGAATATTAAATCTTAGTTATTTTCAATGAGTAGAAATTACTTTTCTCGAATAAAAAGAATGAAGTTAGTTAATTAAACCTTGTGATGCTTGTGATGATAATAGATCGTCAAATGTGTGCCTTAGTGTGCTAAGTAGACTAGTTAAGTATTGTTGGGTGATTGTGTATCCCGTATGTATTTATAGAAGATAGTACCGACCAAGCTTTCGAGGAGGAGGAGTTCTACCAAGAGGAGGAGGAAGAAAACTTTAATCACTGCACCAACCAAGGCAAGCTATTGTTAGCAAGCTAGAATTAAGCTAGATAACCTAAGAAAGATGCATTGGGCATGCTTTGGTTATACCACTTTGACTATTACCTGCCCCAAGTTTAATTTCCAAGCTTTACTTTCTTTACTTTACCAAAGTCCTTTACTTGTTTAAAGGTAGCATAAAAAGTATAAAAATTGACCTATCTAGTTAGACTTAGATGTCATTCTATGGAATGAGATTGAGATTAGCATCCCACTTTAGTGAACACTCTTAACTTAGTAGTTTAGAGCTAAACCAAAACTTGATTCACTTTAGATGGGAATACTTTGTGAAAATGAATTGTGAAAACCTTGGAATGATGAGTCATTCTATTGAGATGTTTTGACAGGTGTTGAGAGACACAAATGGTTTATGATGATGAAAATATTGAGGCATGAGACTTAGCCCTTTTACAAAACTGATGGTTGGGTTCGGATGCGATACCATTCCAATTTTACCGTAAAACCACAATACCTAAATTGGGTAAGGCTTAGCCGAAAGTTTATATGCATTAGTATTAGTTTCCTCGCGGGAGAGGCTTGTCCACCTATGGAGTGCCGAAGATGACAGATGGTCATGGTTGGGAGGCCATACTCATAGGAGAGGTGCTTATACTAGGATGTGTAAAGGAAATGTTATGTTTGATTATATGCATACTAAGTATGATGATTCAGGGTTATCCCTGACAGATGTATTGACAGATGTATCGAATCTTGTGGTGAAAGTGTACCACCTCTGTAGAGTGTCAAACTATTCGAATAGCCGCGTCCGCGGTTATGGACAGTTGGAGTGGTCATACTGTTCCATTGTCAGATGTTTTCAAAACAATTTATGAAATGAATTGTGACATGACTTGACCACAACAGAGTTGTGACTATGACAATTAAGTTCCCACTTAGGTGATTTCAAATTTATTTTATCTTTCCTTGTTTCTAAACATAGCCTAGGTTTCAAACTTAACTTTACAAATGAACTTAGAGTTAGCAATCCTACTAGAACTACCTTACTTGTTAGTGATAGTTTGCGAGTACTTAAAGAGTACTCATGGTTCGTGTAAGACCTTATTATGGTTTGTAATGGATGATGTACTATGATATCCAATCTGTTATGTCTCGCAAAAATTGTAATCCTGGGATTGCGATGTATGGCATAACAGGCATCTGGGATTAAAAATCCGGGTGTTGAGAAGTTGGTATCAGAGCCATCCTGACCATAGGAGACCCTAGTTAGAATGGATGTCCGAACAAAAACTTAGTTTCAAAAACAAAAGTGAGTATTTATGAAAACTATTTTCTCTCTTACCCTTGGGAATTCGTTCTCTCAAAAAAATTCATGTTCCTCCAAATTCTTACATTACTACATAAAATTTGACACACTTGATCACTTCACTAACTTTCTCATCCTCAATTATTAAAGTTGGAAACTCAGTTCAGCAAGTTCTACCAGTTGGGCAACGGAGGCCAACTAATCTTCGAGAGGGATCTTGATGCTCTATCGGAGTACATGGGACGCCCGCATCCGGAGTTTCTAGGAGCTCAACTTCCTGGACCCCCAGGAGGAGATTTATAATGGCTAATCACCGCTGATCTTCGAGGCAAGATAGAAGCACCAACGTCCGGGAGAATGCAGTTCACCGTGAGAGAGAACAACTGGCCAGATGGATTAGCCAAGGCAATGCATGAAGCTCTCACACGTCTGTGTGCCATGAGTGTCAACCAAATTCAAGGAACCCGCTTTACTCACTACGCTAGGCGTGATTTTATGGGAATGCCCATGGAGATGCCAAGTCACCCGGAGTTGAAGCATCAAGTGGAGAACATCGACTTCCTGGTGTATGACAGACAAAAGGAATTGGACAATGCTAGAGAGTTCGCCAACCACAATCTCGCCATTGCCGCCTAGAAGGCCCAGACTTTCTCACTACTCGTCAAGGATTGTCAGTCTCTTTGCCGTCAACGCGCCAAGAAGGATTGCACCATCGAGCGTCTTCACAAGAAGGTGGCCGACCTCGAGAAGACCATCAAGGAGCAAGAAGCTCAGCTCGCAGGAAAAGAAGAAGAAGAGGAAGGTAAAGACATCCAAGGAGATATGGACTCGTACCGCAGCAATGATGATGACTTTCCGGAGGAGGATGCTGTGGACTTCTACACCAATGATGATGACTCTGACTTCATCGATGATGAGTAGATGCACTAGAGCACTATCGTAGCATGAGGAGTATCGGTCCCATTGTATCGTAGCTTGCAGAATGGTTCTTAAAACCATCTGTTTTCCTTTCATGTTGTGGTGTGTGTGTGTTTGTATCGTGTGCTTTGCTTGAGTAAATGAAATGAATTTAGTTGCAAAATCTGAGTCAAACTCAAAGTTTTAGCTTTGAAAGGAAAGCCATGAACCTTAGAACTTTCCCTCTTACCCCATTATCTATCTCAATCTTCAGATGACTCGTGGAAACCCCGGAGGGAGCAGCTCATCGCCGGACCAGATGCTGCAAATTATGTAGATGCTAGTTGCCGACCGTGAAGCTAGCAGGGCATAGCGCCAAGGCAACTTAGCAACTATGCAGCAGATCGCCTAGATGGCCCAAAACAACCAAGGCCATGGAAATCAGGATCATTAAGGATCCAAACTAAAGAATTTCCAGAATACCAATCCCCCAATCTTTAGCACTTCGGAGAACACACTAGATGCAGATGACTGGTTGCAGACAATGGAGAACAACTTAGAAGTAGCCAGAGTTGATGACAACGAGAAAGTTCTGTTTGCCACCCACTATTTGGCAGGATATGTAAGAGCACGGTGGAACAACACCCGCACAATGAACCATGGTCAAGTGATGACATGGGAAGCCTTCAAAATCAAGTTCAGCCGCACCCACGTGCCACAGGGTCTAGGCACCCGAATGAGGGATGAATTCAGAGAGCTGAAGCAAGGCAGAATGACAGTAGTGGAGTACCGTGACAGATTCTTGTCCCTAGCTAGGTATGCACTTGATGAGATCAACACAGAGGCCAAGAAGAAGGAGAGATTCCTGAACAGACTGCACGATGAGATGTAGACGGTTCTTGTCAACATCCGTTTTGAGGATCTCGAAGAGCTAGTCGACTCTGACATTTAGATGGAAGGGAAGATCAACCAGGCAAACGACAGCCGTAAATGTCGTATGATGCACCAAGGTGGATCCAACAGTCACCAGAAGTACCGTCCCAACCCGTCTGCAGGATATGCATAAAGGAATAACCGACCCCCAATGTCTCGCCCAAGCTACCCCAACCGTAGCGGAGGCAATGTGAAGTCCGGAGGAAACAACAATCACCCCGGCAACACCAGCAATTTCAACCGTGCACCTCCCAAGAACAACAACAACAACAACACTGCACCCAGGACGGGAAGCAATGTTGTGCCCGTGGCAGCAAAAGACAAATCTCAGATCACTTGTTTTGAATGTGGGCTGAAGGGTCACTATTCCAATGAGTGTCCCAAGAAGATTGCCGCCACTGCCAATGTGAATGCCCCAGCTCAACAACAGCGTCGTGTTCAACCATGAAGAAGATTCGCCCTAAGGAACCCTCACAACCGCAATGGCCATCTCTTCCTCATGAACGCCGAAGAATCCCAACAAGCGCCAGACGTAGTGCTGGGTATGTTTTCTGTCAACTCAGTTTTAGGAAGAGTGTTGTTTGATTCTGGAGCATCACACTGATTTGTCCCCGAAGAAATTGCATGCACTAGTAAGATCCACCCAACCAATTTGAAGCATGTCATGGTAGTTCAAATCCCTCGTTCAACTACAAAAGCTAGAAAATTTTGCAAAGTTGTGCCTATCAGAATATATGGGATATATTTTTATGCCAATCTATCAGTACTTGGAACCAAAGGTTTGGAAGTAGTACTAGGTATGGATTGGATGTCAAAGCATAAAGGACTGATAGACTGTGCTAAGAAAGCCATCACCATGATCAGTAGCTCGGGAGTCTCAGTAGAGCATATATCTCAAACTTTACCCTGCCAATTCAAGTGCAACAAGAGTCTAGCCCTACCCACCATAGACCAAGTCATAGTAGTCTGTGAATACCCCGACATATTCCCAGATGAATTGCCAGGTATGCCCCCGGATAGGGATATTGAGTTCATTATTGAACTAATCCCCGGAACCGGACCCATAGCATAGAGACCCCATAGCATGAACCCCTCAGAGTTAGTGCAATTGAAGAAGCAGTTGGACGCTATGCTGGCAACATGTTTGATTCAACCAAGTGCATCGCCGTGGAGATTGCCAGTGTTATTCGTCAACAAGAAAGATGGAGGTAACCGGTTGTGCACAGGTTACAGGAAGCTGAATGACGTCACCATCAAGAACAAGTACCCTTTGCCAAAGATACAGGATCTATTTGATCAGTTGACTAGAGCAAATGTATTCTCTAAGATTGATCTTAGGACTGGTTATCACCAACTTAAGATTCGTGCAACGGATATTCTGAAGACCGCCTTTACTAATCGTTATGGTTTATACGAGTATACGGTCTTGTCTTTTGGATTAACCAATGCCCCTGCTTATTTCATGAATCTCATGAATAGGATCTTTATGAATTTTCTAGACAAGTTTGTCGTTGTGTTTATCGATGATATCCTTATCTACTCCAAGTCAGAAGAAGAGCATGAGCAAGATCTGAGAATCATCCTTGAAACCCTTAGAGAGCATCGATTGTATGCCAAGTTCAACAAATGTGAGTTTTGGCTGAAAGGGGTAGGATTCCTAGGATATATTGTGTCTGCCAGAGGAGTCACTGTTGATCCCACCAAGATCAGAGATGTCGAAGCATGGGAAGCCCAAACCACTCAAACCCAAGTCCGTGCATTTCTTAGATTAGCGGGATACTACCGCAAGTTTGTCGAAGGATTTTTGAGCATCCCAAGACCCATGACCCAATAGTTGAAGAAGGACAAGAAGTTTGAATGGACCGACAAATGTGAAGCAAGTTTCCAAGAGCTGAAGAAGAAATTAGTTTCAGCCCCAATATTGATCATGCCAGATATCAAGAAGCCGTTTGATGTGTATTGTGATGCATCCAAGATTGGTCTCGGATGTGTATTTATGCAATAAGGGGAGGTTATCGCATATCTGTCTTGACAACTGAAGCAACATGAGCAAAACTATCCGACCCATGATCTTGAGTTAGCAGCCGTAGTTTTGGCATTGAAGACATGGCGTCATTATCTTATGGGTAATCGCTGTGAGATTTACTCGGATCACAAAAGCTTGAAGTATATTTTCACTCAGAAGGAGTTGAATATGAGGCAAAGGAGATGGATAGAGTTAATCAAGGATTATGACCTTGACATTCACTATCACCCCGGCAAAGCCAATGTGGTAGCGGATGCTCTTAGAAAATTACCTTGTAGGCTAAACACCATGATCAAGGAGAAGCAACCAAGTTTGTATGAGGAGTTGGAGCAGTTTAGAACTGAGCTAGTTAGCAAAGGATTTTTAGCTAGCATTGAACTTCAACCCACTTTGATCAGCCAAATCAAGGAAGCCCAGAAAGGGAAATGAAAGTATCGACAGAATCAAACGTTGTATTGGTACAGGAATGTACCTAGATTCATCGAAGACGAAGAAGGAGTGATGTGGTACAAAGGCCGTATCTGTGTGCCAGTAGATTCAGAGCTGAAGCAAGTTATCATGCAAGAAGCTCATGATACTCTTTATTCTATCCACCCCAGAGGAACAAAGATGTATCATGATTTGAAAGAGCAATTTTGGTGGCACAAGATGAAGAGAGAAATCGGAAGCTACATCGCCAAGTGTGATATCTGTTAGAGAGTCAAAGCGGAACATCAGAGACCTGAAGTACTGTTGCAACCGTTGCAGATTCCGGAATGGAAATGGGATTCTGTCGGAATGGACTTTATCACCGGTTTGCCTACTTCTAGTAGGGCAAATGACTCAATCTAGGTCATCGTTGATAGACTGTCCAAGGTAGCTCATTTTATACATGTCAAGACAATCTACCAGAGTTCGAAGCTAGCAGAGTTGTACATTGCTAGAATTGTTAGTCTGCATGGAACCCCCAAGACCATAGTATCAGATCGAGGAACCCAATTTACCTCGAGATTTTGGCAGAAAGTTCAAGAAGGATTAGGAACCAAGTTGAATTTCAGCAGAGCTTATCACCCGCAAACTGATAGACAGACTGAAAGCGTCAATCAAATCCTAGAAGATATGTTGAGAGCTTGTGTGTTGGAGTATGGATCAAAATTGGAAGATTGCCTGCCTTTCACATAATTCTCATATAACAACTATTATCAAGCCATTTTGCAAATGACACCATTTGAGTTCCTATACGGAAGAAAGTGTCATACCCCTTTGAATTGGTCGCAAGTAGGAGAGAGTCAGATCTTTGGACCCGACATTCTCTGAGAAGTCGAAGAGAAGGTTCACAAAGTCCGTGAGCACCTCAAGACCGGCCAATCCTGACAGAAGAGTTATGTTGACAAGAGAAGGAGAGACCTGACCTTCAATGTCGGAGATTTCGTATATCTCAAGGTTTCGCCATTGAAGGGAACCCAACGTTTTAGTCTGAAAGGAAAGTTAGCCCCCAGATGTATCGGGCCCTTCAAGATTGTGAATCGCCGAGGAGAAGTGTGGTATCAACAGGAACTGTCATAGGAGATGTCAGCCATCCACAATGTGTTCCATATCTCGTTACTTCGCAAATGCCTAGAAGTGCTGCAGAAGACCGAAGTTTTCAAGAACATCGATCACCGAGCTGTTGATATCAACAAGGACCTGACGTATCATGAAGTGCCCATCCGTATCTTAGAGAAACCCTACAGAACCACTAGGACCTGGAGTATTAAATTTCTCAAGATTCAGTGGAGCAACCATACTGAAGAAGAAGCCACTTGGGAGCGAGAAGATTGCATTAGGACTGAGTTCCCAGATCTCTTTAGTTCCTAGTTTTCTTTCTTAAATTTCGGGACGAGATTTTTTTTAAGGGGGAAGGTTAGTAACATCCCAAAACTTAATCCAAAGTTAATCAAGATCAAATCTACCCAATTGAGGGTTAACAAAACCTTTTTCTATTTAAAATCTTTAAGCCTTCATATGTGTTTGCATTTAAATAGGAATTGTTTTGAATTGCCATCATTGAGTGATATATTGATTGTAAAATGATTCTAAGGTGAATTACACATCATCTAGATCATCCCCAAGCATATCCCAAAGAAAAAGAAATAAAAAAGAATAAATAAAAGAAATGGTCACTTTTGCCATTTTAATCACCTAGCCCACTTTGGGTGTTCCTAGCACTCAAATCCTAACAGAGAAAATTCTGGATATTTGCACCCCTTGCTAGTACAAGTAGTGATGTGCCAAGGCCAACTTTGTGATCTACCAAAAACATTCAAACTCTAATTTTAAATGACATTTGAAAATTGAATATAGTGTATGTATCAAGATCAAACTATTTAAAAAACCAACCAAATGGACTCCATTTTAAAATCCCAAGCAAACCTAGATGCTTAAGCATAAGATAAACCACTCCACCAAAAATCAGCCCAAAATTAAAATAAAAGTTTCTTGCAGCCATTTGATTGAACAGTTGGCAGGGAGTAAATTTCTGGCCTAACTAATATTGTTGCCAAATGATTCCTTATCCCCCATTCAACCCTCTCTGCTCTTCCCTGTCTCCCCTAGCTCTAACCAAACCCTCACCGGCCTATCCCATAGCTGTTTGTAGCAGTTGCACGCCGCCCAAACTTGGTCACCGCCAACCGAGCATGCGTAGCTCGCAGCCGACCATGCCGTGCCAAACCAGCACCTCCACTAGCACTGCCTAACCCTACTGCCACTCCCTGTCCACCCCACGATGACAGCCAGGCCCTGGACCACCCCAGAGCCGCGCCGCCCTTTCCTCTCTACGTGGAGCCAGAGCACGCCAGAGCGTGATCGTCGCTAGCACGCCACAGACCATGCGTCAACACCAAATCATGTGCGCTGCTTCGCCTTGAACCCAGCAACCCGCCAGACACGGTCGTGCACCGCCGCGCGACCCACAATCGCCAGGAGCACCGTCGGGCACCTCCTTTGTCCCTTAGAGTGCGGGAAGCCCCCGACCGTTAGGCACCGCTCCTTGCCACGCCATTAAGCTCTAGACAACCGCCAGTAGACCGCCCACCGTCGGTCTACCTCGCCCACGCCGGTAGCCCCCTGTATCACCGTCACCCACGAGCCGTGCCAATACCTCATTGCCTCACCGTCGAGCCTATATAAGAAGGCCTCCCCAGCACCATTTCTTCACACCATCTCACTCCCCTCTCTCCACTGACCGTTTACCCTCTCTCGCTGCAGCCGCTCAAGCAGCACATCACCGAAATTCCACCGGAGGTAGCCGCTGCAGAGGAGGAGACGTGTTCATCAATTTTGTCCAGCTCAGCCCCTGCGGCGACTTTGCCTGAACTCTCCGTCATCCACCAGTTCGTTTGCCCGCCTCGCTGCACTAGCTGGAGCCCTGGTACGTCCCCAGTAGACCCCCACCGGCCGCTTAGGGTTCAGTCTCGCCGACGATGAGTCCGTCGTCGACGACGACTGTGGACCGTAGATCTTGTTCTAATCGTGTGTTTATTATCGCCCCGTACCGCTTCGGGTTTTAAGTGCCACTGACATGCGGGACCAGCCTGCCAGTCTCCCTTTGCGCCGCTGAGCGTCACTGGGCCGGCCCATTTACTTTCCCGCGCTGACCCAGTAATTCAAATTAGGATTTTTCTCTTTAGACTTAAAATCAATTATGTCCTCTAGTTTAAAAATCAATTTAGAGAGTTCTAAAAATCCATATTGATTGATTCCAATTTTGTTAGAAATATAATTTAAATCTCTATCCAAGACCGTTGGATTTAAATCATTTAGAGTTAGAGATCTCTCCTAGTAAAAATAACAAGACAGAAGCATTTGCACATTCAAACATTTTTATAAAATCAACCATAATAGCTTTTGAGTTGATTACAACTCTCAAAAATCACATTTAACCATACCTATCTGAATATGTAATAATATTAAGGTTTACATGTAGTGACATTGGACTAGTACCAAAATAATGCTATATAGGCATTTCTAGTCCCTTCAAATCATTAAATATTAAACTTAAACTTATTAAAATGTGAACCTTTAAATCACATTCTCATATTTTAGAATATGTGGTGAGGACATGTGTCCACATGATCCCATATTTTAATTGGATAATATTAAAGCTTAGTTATTTTCAATGAGTAGAAATTACTTTTCTCAAATAAAAATAATGAAGCTAGTTAATTAAACCATGTGATGCCTGTGATTATAATAGATCATCAAATGGGTGCTTTAGTGTGCTAAGTAGACTAGTTAAGTATTGTTGGGTGATTGTGTATCCCGTATGTATTTATAGAAGATAGTACCGACCAAGCTTTCGAGGAGGAGGAGTTCTACCAAGAGGAGGAGGAATAAAACTTCAACCACTGCACCAACCAAGGCAAGCTATTGTTAGCAATTTAGAATTAAGCTAGATAACATAAGAAAGATGCATTGGGAATGCTTTGGTTATACCACTTTGACTATTACCTACCCCAAGTTTAATTTCCAAGCTTTACTTTCTTTACTTTACCAAAGTCCTTTACTTGTTTAAAGTTAGCTTAAAAAGTATAAAACTTGACCTATCTAGTTAGACTTAGATGTCATTCTATGGCATGAGATTGATATTAGCATCCCACTTTAGTGAACACTCTTAACTTAGTAGTTTAGAGGTAAAACAAAACATGATTCACTTTAGATGGGAATACTTGGTGAAAATGAATTGTGAAAACCTGGGAATGCTGAGTCACTCTATTGAGATGTTTTGACAGGTGTTGAGAGACACAAATGGTTTCTGCTGATGAAAATATTGAGGCATGAGCCTTAGCCCTTTTACAAAACTGATGGTTGGGTTCGGATTCGATACCATTCCAATTTTACCGTACAACGACAATACCTGAATTGGGTAAGGCATAGCCGGAAGTTTATATGCATTAGTATTAGTTCCCTCGCAGGAGAGGTTTGAGTTGAGGCTACCTCTCAATTTTGTCCACCTATGTAGTGCCCAAGATGACAGATGGTCATGGTTGGGAGGCCATACTCATAGGAGAGGTGCTTATACTAGGGTGTGTAAAGGAAAGGTTATGTTTGATTATCTACATATTAAGTATGATGATTCAGGGTTATCCCTGATAGATGTATCGAATCTTGTGGTGAAAGTGTACCACCTCTATAGAGTGTCAAACTAATAGAATAGCCGCGTCCACGGTTGTGGACAGTTAGAGTGGCCTTACTGTTTCGTTGTCAGATGTTTTGAAAACAATTTATGAAATGAATTGTGACATGACTTGACCACAACAGAGTTGTGAATATGACAATTAAGTTCCCACTTAGGTGATTTCAAACTTTATTTTATCTTTCTTTGTTTCTGAACTCAGCTTAGGTTTCAAACTTAACTTCACAAATGAACTTAGAGTTAGCAATCCTACTAGAACTACCTTACTTGTTAGTGATAGTTTGTGAGTACTTAAAGAGTACTCGTGGATTTTGTCCCTGGCTATTCTCGTGAATAGACTATGAAGGGGACTACCAAGATGATGGACAATAGGATGGCTATGATAACTAGGACTATCTTCCATCGTCAGCATTGCATGTGCCTCTGAAGATGGACCCCACTTCTATGCTTATTACTTATTCCGCTGCTTGTTGTATTAAGACTGGATCATGAGATCCTTTATTCGTGTAAGACCTTAATATGGTTTGTAATGGATGATCTACTATGATATCCAATCTGTTATGTCTCGCAAAAATGGTAATCCTGGGATTGCGATGTATGGCATAACAGGCATCTGGGATTAAAAATCCGGGTGTTGACACAATACTCCAAAGATGTTGGAGGGTCAAAAAATATTCGTGACATGTTAACCCAGGGGTCTTCCACCAAGCCCTCTCCCGCCACCGCTCCCCTACTCCTGCCGCCAAACCCTCTTCTGGTCCCGCGGGACCGTCATCCCCCGTCATCCCTGAGAACTCCGCCATGGAGATAGATATCAATCCAAACCTTGATGTCTCAGGCTCGCTCGAGGCTGGTGTTGCTCCCAGCGGCCAAGCAACGCTGGAGAGCACCTCCTCTAAAGTGGCCGAATCTCCCGCTAAGGATGCCACCGGGAAGGGGAAGGAAGTGGAAGAGGTGGACGTGGAAGCTGCAATCGAGACGGGAGCCTCCGAACCATCAACTGCCTTGAAGGTGCATGAGGCATTCAGGGCTTCATCCATGCCTCCGGCTTCGACCTCTCCATTGGTTGCGACTCCTCTGATGTTGAGCTTGGATGATCTAATCAAGCCGGCCAACGCAATCTATAAGAATGCCCGGACCTTCCATGATTCCTACGCTCATCTAGCCAACAATCTCAGGATCATTCCCATCGTATGTTTTTTGAACTTCGCTTGCTTTACTTTGTGTAGTATATCCCACTGTAGCCCCCGAGATCTTAGGCAGATAATCCAATAGTTATTGTCCTGAGTGCTCTAAAGAACTAAGCATAGAATTTGTCCGTGTAGCCCCCGAACATTCAGTTGAAACTGTAAAGTTCCGACTAGATGCTCTAGAGAAACTAGTTTACTTCAAAGTCATGTATTGTATCCCCCGAGCATTTGGTTGAAACTGAATAATTCCAACTAGATGCTCTAGAGAACTAAGCATGTTTATATCTTCGGAAGGAGATGGACCTTGAAGAGGGTAAAACCAAATTCCTAAAGGAACAGATCAAAAATAGCTCCTTGCTTTCTCATTGAGTCATTTATTCCGTCTTCTGATAGCACTTTCTAATTTCCAGCTTACAGAAGAAAATGCTAAGGCCAAGAGCATCGTCGAGAAATCCAAGCATATCCAGGAGCTCGATGATGAAAATAAGATTCTGAAGAAGGACCTGGCTGATGCCGTCAAGGGCCATGAGGCAATGATGAAATCTATGCAAGAGTCTGCTGACGCCGAGTTGCAGCGCCTGAAGGACGAGATTGCACAACTCAAAGACCATAACCAAGCTGCCAAAGAGCAGAATGTTAGGGGTCTTGAGATGTTCAAGTCAGTCCAGAAGGAGCATGATGACTTGGCGGAGACATGCATGCAAGAGGAAACGAGCATCTTCGGTAACCTTTCTCCATGTTGGTCTTTTTTCTGTAAGTTGGATAACCATTTGTCTTGTGTATACTCATGGTTCTTGTATGCTTGTGCAAACCGCAGCTCCCATTGGCTTAGCCAACTTGGGTGACGGTGCTCCGAGTACCAAGGAATGCATGATTCTAGCTGGTAACTTCGTCAGCATCGGCATCGCCCGAGCCAAGGAGATAGGTCAACCTCTGGGCATGAATATCAAGGCGACAGATTCAGCGACCAAGTTTTGTGAAATCCTATGCCAAGCCCTCGAGAAAATCAATGACTGGAAAGCCTCTTGTATCCGGACTGGTGCTAGGATGACCCTATCCTTGGTCAAGGCCCACTACGACAATGCCGATATTGACCTGGTGACCTCCAGTATGCCCAAGCTGGACGAGGAAGGACAAGAGATTGATAGCGATGCTATTTGGAACTTTCTCAGCGTCTTCGATACCAGGGTTGACAAGATGGTCAAGGCTAATGTCTTCGTGCCTACCGAGATCCTGGATGACGACATGGCTTCTTCTGAGTCTAGCCCTTCTCCTTGAGAGTTTGACGAGCTCTCCCGGCCTGGCTCTCCTGATGATGCCACCACGAAGCCCCCTGCAGCAGAGCCATTAAAAACAATGTATGTATTAAATGTATCTCTGCAGAATGTATGCGGAAAAAACTTATATTTTTCTAAGGCGGAACAAACTTGTACTCAAGTTTCTTGCAACTTATCTGTTTCCAGCATGTGTATATGTTTTTAAGCAAGTACTGGCTTATACATTATTCTGGTTCGTATGCTTGACCATTCGTGAGACAGAAGACTCGCATCCCAGAACTATGCTCTCAAGCGATGATGCTTAATAGCACCGTCCAGAACCTAAGAACTAAATCGTCGGCTTTGAGTGCCGAAAAGTCAATACTCCAGAATCCACATAAGAACTTCAGAAAACATGTAGACCAAAAAACTTAAGATAATGCCCGTAGGCAGAATTTTCACAAGGGCAAATGCAACCTTGTGCATAAAGTGTTTATATGATCCAAAAATGAAAAACTAAAGGAGGTAAAAGACTCAGAGAATATGAGTGAACCAAAAGCTTTGTTTCATTGATCATATAAGAAACTTATTATATAATATAAATGTGCTAAGTGTAAAAGGGACATAGCTATGCTATGTTCCATGGTCGATCTATCTTCGGGTAATCATTATCGGACTCACGTTGCTTGCGCTTGCGATTTTTTGGCATATCTTTCAATTCACGAATATCGACGAGGTAATTGAAACCATTGAGGAATGCTTTGCTTATGACGAATGGTCCTTCCCAAGGCAGGGATAGTTTGTGTGATTTCTCCTTCTTGAGGCTAAGCACCATATCCCCTCCTTTAAACGAGCGATGCTTTACACGGCGACTATGGTAGCCGCGTAGCTTCTGCTAGTAGATGGCAGATCTCTGGCATGCCAGCACCTCCTCTTCTTCGAGGAGGTCCATAGATAGTCACTTGGATTCTTCAGCGTCATCCTCCTTGTAGGCGGAAACTCTTGGTGTATCGTGGAGGATGTCGGACGGGAGAACTACTTCTGCTCCATAAACCATGAAGAAAGGAGTCAGGCTGGTGGATCTATTAGGTGTCATTCGTAAACTCCACAAGACAGATGGTAGTTCCTCTACCCAAGCTCCAACTGCTCTATGTAGTGGTGCCTTTAAGCATGACTTGATTCCGTGTAGAATTAGTCCATTGGCCCTTTCAACTTGCCCGTTTGACTGTGGATGTGCCACAAATGCTAGGTCAAGGTGGATGCCTTTCTCATGACAGTACTCCTCAACTTCTCCGAGAGATAGATTTCTGCCATTATCGGTGATGATGCTATGTGGGAGACCAAATCTCACCACTAGATTCCAGACAAACTTTAGGGTTGTTGCCCCATCAAGCTTTCTAATGGGTTTAGTTTCAATCCATTTTGTGAATTTGTCCACTTCGACTAACAAGTGTGTGAATCCATAGGGTGTTATCTACAAAGGTCCCACCATGTCCAGCCCCCAGACTGCAAACGGGCAATTTATTGGTATTGTTCGCAATTCTTCAGCTGGAACATTTGGTTGTCTCGCATAAAACTGACACCCAAGGCATGTTTGTACCAACTCGTCGGTGTCCGCCTTGGCAGTTATCTAGTAGAATCCTTGTCGTTAGGCCTTGGCCACCAACGATCGGGGAGCGGCGTGATGCCCGCAATCTCCAAGATGTATTTCTCTAAGGATTTCAATACTTTGCTGCTGGGAGACGCATCGTAGGAAAACTCCTGTGGTACTTCTCTTGTATAGCTGGCCGTGAATGATGACATAGCCTTTTTCTCTGCGTACTATTTGCTGGCTTTCGACTTTGTTGGCGGGCAAAGTTCCGTCTTGTAGATAATCCATGAACAGCTTCGTCCAAGCCAGGGAGGTCACTATTACTGCGTTAACAAATGAATCCACTCTATCCGGGTTGTCGGGTCCGCTCCCTTCACGGATGGAGTCCGTAAATGCTCCAGGAAAACGCCTGGCGGAATTGGTCGAAGAGCCGATCCATGCTTTGACAGCAGATCTGCCACCTCATTATCCTCCCTTTTGACGTACTTGACTTCGTAGCCGTCGAAGCACTTGTCTATTTCGTCTACTTCATCTCCATATGTCACCATCATAGGGTTCTGCGAGTTCCAGGTGCCAGCTACTTGCTAGGCAACCAAGTCAGAATCTCCACAACAAACTATGCACTTGATGCCAATATCCTTCGCTACGCGAAGTCCGTGAATGAGGGCCTCATATTCCGCCATGTTATTTGTAGTGTTGAAGTGGATCTGCAGGATGTATTGCAACTTCTATACTATTGGTGATTGCAATAATACACCAGCCCCCAAGCCATTGAGTAGCTTCGATCCATCAAAGTGCATGACCCAATACTCTGGTTCTAGCACAGGACTGTCTTCTGGCAGTTCTGTCCAATCTGCAAGAAAATCCGCCAAAGCTTGTCACTTGATAGCATGACGTCGCTTGTAGGTGATGTCAAAGGCGGCAAGCTCAATCTCCCACTTTGCCACTCTTCCTATAGCGTCGTTGTTGTTGATGATGTCGGATAGTGGAGCTGTGCTCACTACTGTGATGGGGTGCTCCTGGAAATAATGTCTTAGCTTATGTAAAGCAAGGAAAACTCCATGAGCTATCTTCTGGTAGTGCGTGTAATGCTGCTTGGATTCCATCAAGAGTTGGCTTACATTGTAAATGGGTCGCTGAACTCCGTATTCGTGCATTGGCTCCTGGCACTCCACCATGATGACGATGCAATTACTTGGTTGGTTGCCGCCATGTCGACTAACATAGGCTCCCTTGGTACCGGTGCTGCAAGTATAGGTGGGGAGGAGAGTATTCTCTTCAACTCCTGAAGTGTTGCGTCAGGTTCATCCGTCCATGTGAATTTGTCCACCTTCTTGAGCAACTTGTAGAGCGGCATAGCCTTCTCACCAAGTCGGCTAATGAACCGGCTTACGGCTGCAACGTAGCCTGTGAGCCTTTGTATGTCCTTCAGGCAAGTCAGGCGTTTGATGTCGAGGATGGCCTTGATTTTCCCCGGGTTCACCTCGATTCCGTTATGTGAGACGATGAAGCCTAACAGTTTACCGGATGGTACCCCGAAGACACACTTCTTTGGGTTCAACATCATGTTGTATTTCCAGAGATTATCAAAGGTTTCCTACAAGTTAGCGATAAGATCATTTGATTTCTTTGAAATTACCGCGATGTCATCCACGTAAGCGTGTATGTTGCGACCTATTTGGTCATGCAGGCAACATTGTATCGGCCGCTGGTACGTAGCACCAGCGTTTTTCGATCCAAAGAGCATCGTGACATAGCAATATGTGCCATAGGGTGTGGTGAACGAAGTGTCGAATTGGTTTGACTTTCGAATCTAGATCTAGTGGTATCCTGAATAGGCATAAAAAACACAGAAGTTCCAAGCCAGCCGTCGAATCAATGAATTGGTCAATGCAAGGCAAAGCAAACGGATCCTTCGGACATGCTTTGTTCAAGCCGGTGTAATCAACGCACATTCCTGATTCATTGGTTCCCTTTTTGGGGACAAGTACAGGATTGGCCACCCATCGGGTGTGAATAACTTCTCGAATAAAGCCAGCCTTAAGTAACCTAGCTATTTCTTTTCATATAACCCTTCGTCTTTCATCACCAAAGCGCCGTAGAGGTTACTTCACCGGTTTGGCATTAGGATCAATATTCAAGCTATGCTCGGCAAGTTCCCTAGGTACAACTTTCATGTTGGTAGGTTGCCAGGCAAAGATGTCCCTATTCTCACGGAGGAACTCGATGAGCGCGCTTTCCTATTTGGGATCCAGGTCCTTGCCAATGGTGGTGGTATTGGTGGAATCACCTTCGGCAAGATCCACCTACTTGGTCTTGATGGCGGCCTTGAAGGAGGGTTCGGCAGTAATGATCTCCTTCTTTGAAGCCGGCATCTCCGAGGCATCGACCTGGTTCTGGATCTCCTTGAATTCCTCACCGTAGAGGACTGCTTCGGCGAAGGCGCCTTCGCTGAGCTCGCACTCCCGTGCCTTGGTGAAGCTTCCGTCAACGGTGACGCCATTTGGTCCGGGAATCTTGAGTTTGTTGTAGACAAAGCATGGCCTTGCGAGGAAGGAGTGGAAGATGTCGTGTCTGAAGATGACATCGTACACGCTCTTGAAAGGCACCACTTCGAAGGTCATGCGTTGTTGGCAGTAATTGTTTACATCGCCAAAAGCGACCGGAAGGGTGATGCAGCCCAGGGAATTTGCTTGTCGTCCAGGGACAACCGCATGGAACACGGTGTTGCTCTTCCTTAGTTGGGTCTCCGTCAAGTTCATCTTGTGCAGTGTATCCAGGTACATGATGTTGATGCTGCTTCCACTGTCCACGAGGCACTTGGTGAACTTTGTGCCGTCAATCAAAGGGTTGATGACCTTGGCATGCTGGTTCTCTATTGGGATATGTTCTGGGTGATCTTTCCTATCCCAAGTAATTGGAACTTCCGACCCCCTCACGTACTGGGGAACCGGAGGGAGGGTAGCCATCAGTATCCTCAGAGAGGTTTTCTAGGCCCAGACGGTTGGAGTACCAAGGAAGGTGTGGTAACATGGAGCCTTCTTTTCGAAGGGATTTTTCCCTTTATCCTCTCCCTTGTCGGAAGATTTTGGGTCCTTGTCCTCGTCCATATCACTTGATTATTTGGGCTCTTCCTCCTTCTTCTTCCCTTTGCCCTTTATGCGGGGTCTGTTCTTCCGACTTTGCTTGTAGCCGGACTCAGGGTCCTCCTTGAGATCATTGACAAACTTGCACTGGCGATTGGTGTGGGTGGATTTACCATTGGCAGCGAGATGGACGAAGCACAGGGCGCTGAGGATGAGTGTCACTCCTCTGGTGTCCACTGCTAGCCCCCCGACCATGTCCACACTGTCCTCCATTGCCTCTGACAGTGAATTTTGCGGCGACCATCTCAGCTACTTGCTTCACTTCGGGCGGATTCTTCCTCTTGTTATTGTTGTTTTCCTGGTCTGGGTAGGGATTGCTATCACCGGCAACGATCCATGCGCGTCGTCGTCAGCAACGGAAAATTCGTGAGCCATCTTGATCATTGCGTTGTGTTCGAGGACATTGTTGTCATGCATGTGTTTCAACGTATGCCGGAGCAAAGTGCCCTTTTCCAGACCATCAATGAAGGCGGCCATAGCGGTCTGTTCGTGCACCCCTTCATAGGAGTTTCTCATATCCAGCCAGCAAGAGAGGTAGGCACGATAGGTTTCATCCTTCTCTTGCACACACCTCTGTAGGTCTCCAACAGTACAGGGACGTTTGTACGTACCCTCAAAGTTCTTGGTGAATGCTTCATGCATGTCCAACCAATTGCATATTGATTTCTCCGGTAAGTCGTCAATCCATTGTCGGGCGGTGCCGGTCAACATGAGTGGGAGGTACTTGACGGCGACGTTGGGGTTTCCCACTACGATGTGGATCGCTTCGCTGTAGTCCTGCAACCATGTTGCCGGCCTAGTTGTGCCATTGTATGGCTTGATGGTCTTGTCTTTCCGGAGGCCCTTGGGGTAGGTTGTGGCCCGTATGACTGGTGCAAAACAACGTGGCCCAAGGTATGGGAGCTCCCGAGCTTCTTGGATCTTGTCCAGCCGCGATCGCGCGTAATATGGCTCTGGCTGCTTCCCTTTGTTGTCATGGGGAGGGGAGTTGTGGCACGATCTGTGAGATCCACCGTGTCCTCTGCCATGATAGCTGCTAGGTGGCGATAGCAGCGGTGGAGGCGGTGGATTAGCTCTCTTGATGTGGCTCTCCTGCCACTCCTCACACCTATCGCGGTTGCTTGTCGGACACGGAGGTTCCTTGTGGGACCTGCTTCTGTTTCCGTCATGGCCGATCCGCTCTCCGGCATTCCTAGGCTGTTCACCCCTGATCGTGTATGACGATACCAGGTTGGGACAACCTTGGAGGTGGCATGCTTGTGCGGTGTCACGGCTTTGGTTCCTCGTGATATCAAGATGGTGGTGGAGGTGGCGAGCCACGGGGACAAGGCTTTTCTCCATGGTCAGAGGATGTGGGGATAGCATCAGCCCTGTTGCGTGCCTCCCTCCGTCTTTGCTCTTTGGAGCTTGTATGCGATCCCTCGTCACGGGGAGATTTTGGCCTTCTGTGGCTGTTTAGGGTTGACTAGCAAAGCTCCGGGTTGGACTCAAGCCTCTACAAGGCGGCCTTTTCCTGTTGCTTGCATGCCTTGGCGATGTGGTCCTACACCTGAGCAACTGCTTCTGGCGACCTGTCCTGCTCCAGGAGGGTCTTGGTGTGTATTGCAAATGTATCTATAATTTTTGATGTTCCATGCTTGGTTTTATCTACTTTCTTGTGTTTTGTCCACACTTTGGAGTACTTTTCATATGATTTCTTGGACTAACCTATTAACAAGAGCCATAGTGCCAACTGCCTATTTTCTGCTGTTTTTGGTTCCAGGAAAATCAGAAAATGAATATTCTCGGAATTGGACGGGACAAAAGCCAAAGTTAGTTTTTCACCGAGGGACACACGGAGCCAGAATACAATACGGAGAGGCGCCAGGGGGCGGCCACACCACCTGGCCGCACGGGCCAGGCCTAGCCGCGCCAAGGGGTGGTGTGGCCATCCTAGGCACCTCCTCGGCCTACCCGTCCGACTATATATTTCCTTCGATACAGAAACCCTAAGCACCCAATCAAATATCCACAAAAGAATCTGTAGCCACCGTCGTCTCTGTCCATAGATCGGGAGGGATCTGAAGCTCTTCTAGGTAACCTACCGGAGAGGGGAATTCACCCTGGAGGCCTTCTTCATCATCATGCAAGCCTCGGGTGTGATGCGTGAGTAGTTCATCTCTAGACTACGGGCCATGTAGTAGCTAGATGGCTGGTTCTCCTCCTTTGTGCTATCATGTGTAGATCTTGTGAGCTCCGTTCATGATCAAGATTATCTTTTTGTAATTCTGCATGTTGTGTTTGCAGGGATCCGATGGATATTGAGATGCTATTTCAGATTGATTATTGATTCTATCATGTCTTTGTTATTTGTGATCTTGCATGCTTTCCATTGTTAGTAGCTATCTTGGCCAAGTAGATGCTAGCAACTCCAAGAGTTAGTATTTATGCTCGATAGTGGGTTCATGCCGCTGGTAATCTGGGGAAGTGACAGAAATCTCTATGGTACTAGATGTGTTGTTGCTACTAGGGAGAAAACAACAATCCTTTGTTCATAGAACAATCGTATTGTTTACATTACACGCAATTAGTAATGCAATTATCTGTTGCTTGCAACTTAATACTGGAGGGGTTCGGATGATAACCTGAAGGTGGATTTTTAGTCATAGATGCAGTTGGATGGCGTTCTATGTATAATGTTGTAATGCCCAATCGAATCTGAAAGGAGTCAAGATGATTAGTATATGCATCTATTGCTTTCTCGATGTTTGTCAATTGCCCCGCTGTAATTTGTTCACCGAGCATGTTATATATCTTAAGGAGAGCCACCTCTAGTGAACTATGGACCCAAGTCCTTTCATTTACATTCAATCTACAATCAAACTGTTTACTGCTTTTTGTTTACTTTCTGCAAACTATTACTTTCTTCCATTCGATACGTTTAATCCTTTGTTTTCAGCAAAACCGGTGAGATTGACAACCTCATCGCAAGTTGGGGGCAAAGTTATGTGGTTGTGTTGTGCAGGTCTCCACGTTGCTTCTAGCACCGGTAGTGCGCCCTGCCAAGGCTCACCTAGCAACACCTTTGGGGTGTTTCCTTGCTCCTACTAGATTTATAACCTTGGTTTTGTACTAAGAAAAACTTGCTGCTGTGCTCATCATACCTTCCTCTTGGGGTTCCCCAACGAGCTCGATATATTTTGGGCCATCACTTGGCGATGGCAATGTTGAGAGCGGGGGTTGGCATGACCTGCCTCCCCTCTGAATTTATGTAAGGGGTGGCTTTTGTCGGCTTAGACGCGTCAAATCCCAAGCCTCGCCGAAGGCCGGGATCTTGGACGACGTGAGATGGTACCATTTTTGCTTTATGGTTTTATAGTAATTGCTTGTATTCGTCCTCCATAGCTCTTGCCACCTTGATGGATTGCTGCGCCTTAGCCATGTCCTCGTCCAGCTTGGCGCCTTGCTCCGCGATGCACTTTCCTCCGCCAAGATTTCCGCATGCTTTTCATCAAGCTCCATAACGCTCCGAATATGGGTGATGGTGATTGGCTCAACGAGGAGTGCGCCGTGGATTGCTTTGTTCGTGGGAGTGGCTAGTGGGTTGCCAGATACAGACGTTGACGGTGGCATTGGCGACTGATTCGATTGTCGAGCCGTATTAGGGGTTGTGGTAAGTTCCTACGCCGGTGGCTGGCGGGTAGCCGGAGCAGGCAGAGCTTTGGTCGTAGCCGGAGGCTCGGCGGCTTTCTAAGCCACTTCTGCTTTGGTGACCGCTGGCATGGCCGGAGCTCTCTCACGTTCCCGTTCTTGTCTGTCTTCTTCCATCACGCTCCCAATGGCGACTAGCACCTGGTGGGAGGTGTTGGTCTTCTCGGCGTGCTCCTCCTTCTTGATCTCCCTCATAACAGCGTCATATTCCTCCGAGTTAGCGTTCGAGCCACCGGCATCCATGCTGATGTCGGTGTAAAGCGCATCGAGGACATAGTTAGAGTTAGCTTCAGTGTTAGCGATGGCGGACATGGAGGGTAATGGAGGCGGTACGTTGTTGTTATATCCTCCGGCTACGATGACGATTGTTGTCACATCGTCTTCATTGGCATCCGCATATTTGTTGACGGTGGAAACCATCTCACCAAGGGTAAGAGGGCCTATGGCCTGCCGCCTTCGGAGGGTATGCCAGAGAAGTGTTCTAGGCGTGAGTCCTTCCACGAAGTGGTACACGAGTTCGTCGGCGCGATTGCCCTCTAGGGTTTCCCTCACCTCATCCATCAAGCGAGGTATTCGCGGGGAGGTTCTCCATCCCTTTGAAAGCATCTGGCCAGATCGAAGATGGTGATGATGCCAACAAAGTGTGACCTGCGCATCTCTAACGCTCGGGGAAGCCAAGCGGATTTGCGGGTTCCTTCCACCTTTATATCCTGCACAGGGGCGGTTTGGGTGGGCCTTGATTTTTCCTGATCCGAGCGACCATACTCCAAAGAGAGGTATGGCCCAGATCATTCCGCGAACGTGTCCTGCTCATAGGCGGTCAGTGCGGGGCTTGACGAGTTTCCGACTTCCTTGGAGCTAGGACCCGAGTCAGTTTTGGCGATGAAGATGTGGGTGTCTCCGAAGGGGATGACGGAGCACCACATGGGGTTTGTCTTCGCTGGGACCCAAAACTCATCTAGAGGGACGATCGGGACATTGCGGGATAAGAGAATGCGACCGATGGCTACGGTATCGCCGGTTCCCATGAAGAGATTGGACCTCGCCCGATGTAGAGCTCGAAGCGCCTCTTTCCCCATGGTGGGCGCCAACTGTCGTGGTATTGCCGACGAGTACGCCATGGAGGGGTCCTCACAGTGCATGTTTAGAGACGTGGGGTAAGGCGGAGAGTTGGCGGGTACGAGGTAACACAGTTTACCCAGGTTCAAGTCCCACAACGGTGGCAGAACTCTACTCCTGCTATAATTCACTATAATGGCAATATGCTGAGTTACATAGATAGGTTTGATGAGCGAGGTGTTGCGCGTTGTACGCTGCAAGCTAATGTCTGGTGCCCTAAAGGCTTCCCATAGGCCGGCTTATAAAGACGCCCAGACCTAGGGTTTACAGGGAAAGGTCCTTGCTGGACAAGGTAAAGAGTCCTACACGTACACGAACTAGTCTTCCGTGTATTGTACTCCAAGGCTCCGAGTATGTCGGTGACTCCTGCATAGCCTTCCTTTATCCGGCATGGGCCTCCCTTCTGGATCCATCTAACTGGGTCGCCCAGCAGGCCATAGGCCTTGCTACCAACTATGGGCCACCCGGGTTAGGCGGATTGGTAACATGCTATGAGGATACCCATATAGGATATCCCCAACAATTGGGATGTTAGATCCAATGGTTCAAAGCACCTAGATTCTTGTTGAATACTACCTAGAGAAAACTCCATCATGTTCTAGAACCATCATGTCACCACCCCCAAAGTAGCTTGATTCGTGTTGAATAGTACCGGCCTAGAGCAAACTCCACCATGTTCTAGAACCATCATGTCACCACCCCCAAAATTTCATAGCACATTAGGTTGTATTCTCATTATGTGTAGATAGTTATTATTAAAAGACTTAAAGTATGCATTTTTCTCTAACAAAACTTTTGGTTAGTAACAACTTAATGTTTGTTAAATCACATTTCATATAGAACATTGGGCTGTTAGATCCAATGGTTCAGAGGAGATAGATTCATATTGAATAGTGCCTATAGAGAAAACTCCACCATGTTCTAGAACCATCAACATGTCTCCACCCCCAAAATTTCATAGCATAGTAGATTGTATTCTTAATATGTGTAGATAGTTATTATTAATATACTTAATGTATGAATTTTTTCTCTAACAAGACTATTGGTTAATAACAACTTAATGTTTGTTAAATCACATTTCATACATTAGAGAAAAAATGCATAAATTAAGTCTATTAATAATAACTACATACACATGGTTAGAATACAACCTACTGTGTTATGAAATTTTGGGGGTGATGGCATGATGGATCTAGAGAACATGGTGGAGTTTTCTCTAGGTACTATTCAACACGAATCCAGCTGCTCTAAATCATTGGATCTAACATCACAACGGTCAGGATTGGTACTATGGATCCAATCAAAACTGCTCCATTATAGCAGTGGAGATCTAAAACATGAAATTTTTGGTAACATGGTCTAGAGAAATGAGGAAGAAGATTCTAGAATAATGGAGAAGTGTGTTTTGAGTTTTATGTATAGCATTCATTGTGATGAAGACTATCAATAGAATCTTCTAGACCGTTCAAAAAAATAGAAACTTCTAGATGCTAGAATGGAATAGAAGATCCAACGGCTAGAAATGTTGGGATTCACGAGTCTTGATCCAACGGTCAATATTC
This sequence comes from Avena eriantha, assembly GCA_910589775.1. Taxonomy (NCBI): domain Eukaryota; kingdom Viridiplantae; phylum Streptophyta; class Magnoliopsida; order Poales; family Poaceae; genus Avena; species Avena eriantha. The sequence continues at coordinate 161,310,643 of OU342745.1, forward strand.
AAAGTTATTCGAACACTATATAGTGGTAAGATAATATAAGATAAGAATAGAGTAGTTTTGAATTTGATCCATAACACCAATCCTGACCATTGGGCTGTTAGATCCAATGGATCAAAGTAGCTGGATTCGTGATGGATAGTACCTAGAGCAAACTCCTCCATGTCCTAGAACCACCATACATGTCACCACCCCCAAAATTTCATAGCACAGTAGGATGTATTCTGAATATGTGTAGATAGTTATTATTAATATACTTAATTTAAGCATTCTGGGGGTGGTGACATGATGGTTCTAGAACATGGTGGAGTTTGCTCTAGGTCTGTACTATTTACAGCCTACTGTGCTAAGAAATTTTGGGGGTGGTGCCATGATGGTTCTAGAACATGCATGGTGGAGTTTGCTCTAGGTACTATTCAACACGAATCCAGCTTCTCTCAACCATTGTATCTAACAGCCCAACGATCAGGATTGGTTCTATAGATCCAATTCAAAACTGCTCCATTATAGTAGTAGAGATAGAGATATCTTATCTTACCTCTTACCACTATATAGTATACAAATAACTTTGAATATTGACTATTGGATCAAGACTCAAGAATCCCAATATTTCTAGCCGTTGGATCTTCTTTTCGATTCTCGCATCTAGAAGATTCTATTGACAGTCTTCAGCATAATGACATGCAAAGTACAAGGACCAAATATACACCCACACTTTATAGATGTTGATCAAATTTATAATTTATTGTGCTTTACCAATTATAATTTTATATAGTGATGATATGTCATATGTCTACTATCTGAGTCTCACGTGCAAGGCACGTGCAACTTACTAGTAATAGGTAAAGCAGAAAAAATATAAATTTGATCAACATCTATAAAGTATGGGTGTATATATTTGATTCTTGTACTTTGTATATCATGTAGAAGTCAACGATTATTAGCTATCAAAAACTTTAAAATTTTAGTAACATGGTCTACAGAAACTAGAGAGAAGATTCTAGAATGATGGAGAAGTGTGTTTTGAGTTTCCTTCATAGCATTCATTATGATGAAGACTATCAATCGAATCTTCTAGATGCTAGAATAGAAAAGAAGATAGTTATTATTAATAGACTTAATGTATGCATTTTTCTCTAACAAGACTTAAAGTATGATGGTCCTAGAACATGATGGAGTTTTCTCTAAGTACGGTTCAACACGAATCCAGCTACTCTGAACCATTGGATCTTATAGCCCAACGGTCAGGATTGGACTATCTATCCAATTCAAAACACGCTAGAGATTCTTGTCAAGAAAAAAAAGGAAAAAACAGGCCATACGCACACACACACAATGCAGCCGTACGAAGGCACACGTGTGCGGCGCGACGTAGTGGGACGAGGGAGAGATCAGCCGGCCGGTGCGCACGGGGCGCTGCACAGGAGGGGGAAGAGAGGGTGGATGGTGAGAGACATCAAAGGAGAGAGAAAACATAGTAGTACTACTAGTAGTATTGTGCTACTAGTACTAGGTACCTGTACCTCTTGTTAGAAACCCGTCAAACTAGCTTTACTCTGATATCGCACCGCCTTCCACTCCTTCGCTGCTCTCACACTGCCTCCCATTAATAATCTCTTCTTCCTCTTCGTTTTTTTCTTCCTTTTTTTCTTTGGCAGCTTTATGGTTAATTTTCTGGTGCCCATGGTTCGGTAGAAGTACGGACTACTCAAGTTTTGCACAATAGTCCTTTTTTTCTAAAAATTGGGTCTGGGGCATTCATATCCAAAATATTCGTGCGCAAAATAATTCTGGTCACTGGGATCTTTTTATTTTTCTTTCTAACAAGGAATCTTCCCCGAAGTACGAAGAATGTGCGTGTTAAAATCAAGTGGTGGGCATGAAAATTACATAGTGGTCCAAAAAGAAAACCAAAATATATCTGGGACCTATACTTTTACAATACTACTACTTAGTTCACGCTATGACCAGCCTAAGTGGGGATTTGGCTATGCAGAGGCCGCACAATTACCAAGATGAGCATGTAGGCTTGGCTAGGTAGGCACTTAATACTTGAAGGTCAACTATACCGGTGGTAGTAGCTTTCTACCGTTGATTGCTTGTATGAGTACTACTACTAGTACTACTCCGTAGTATATATATGTACTACACTTCCAAAAGCAAGAGTACAAACGTACCTAGATTGAGCAGCGGTGGAGTCTACCACAAAGCAATATCCAGAGAGAGAGAGAGACAGAAGGAAAGATGGAGGTTGTGTGGGCGAGCGCCATCCGTCTATTAGAGAAACCCAGGGACGCCCACCCCCAGGTCGACTCTTTAGAACGCCTTTGTGTCGTGCTGGCACATGCCGTGGCACACACCCATTCTGACGCCATCTTCATAGCCTGGTTCAAGAAGACGGTGGACTCTTTCCTCACCAGCTTCAGCATCATCACATGCATGGTGGACGACCTCACTGCCCACCTTCAGACCATGCGCCGTGATGCATACCCAACAGGTACGTTTGCCACAATGCATGCTACCGACAGCGATATTGTTTTCTTCTATAGAATTCATTCATCTTGCCTATCTATAACTGACTTTTAGCCCCAAATTTTGGTCCAGGTGTTCCTCCCCAGGTTCTTGCCACGCTCACCACTTCCTTGGCTGGTCTCTCTAGAGACGATCTGTTCCGCGTACTGATGGCCATGCAGCTTTCTGAGGCTTTGCCCGTCGGACTAGCGGACGTCTACATGGAGGTAGCTGTTATCGCGCAGCGTCTTGCCAAGCACGACGAGCTAGACCTCTTCATTAGCCTCCTTGAGCAGTGTGTATTCCGGGGCACGTTGGGCGTAAACAACACCCGCATGGCCGCCAGCCTCCGTCGCAGGGATATCCTCGATAGCTTTGCAAAAAAACATGTCAATCTGGCAGGTACCATTGCTCCTCATGGCGCAGGCAACTGAGGTTGAAGATGAAGGGCACCTCAAGTATTTTGATGTAATTTTAGTTTTTGTTCAGGTGCTTTGTACTGTTTGATGATTCTTTTAATACCAGGATCCTTTCGCAAAAAAAGGAGAAGGGAAGACGTATGACGATTCTCCATGGTTACTGTCACTTTGTCATTTATATGGACAAATCACATGTGGGTTTAACAAACATTATGTTTTTATTAACCAACAATCTTCATAGATAAAAAGGCATACATTAAGTCACTAAGGTTTATACACATTAGGTCATTGCATATGGTTATTGTGTTGTAATTCATTTCTTGTCCTATATATTCTTGGTGATAAAGACATTATTTTTTGTCATGTAATGGAAACATTTCCCCTGATGGTGAAAACATTGTTTAGTTTTATGGGATTCTCTGTAAAATGGTAAAAAAAATTATTAACAAAGAAAATATTTTTAAATACTAAAAAAAAGGTCACAACTCTTTTTGGTCGTTTCATGCATCATTGGAAATGATGGTAGTTTAATGTAACATTTAGAAAGTAGGGAAAAATGACAAAACTTATTGTTGTTCATGGAGAGGTATATGTACATTGTCTGCCTAGACGTCAAATGTGAACAATGCAAAACCAAAATTGTGCATGTCGATAGTCCTGCAAAACCATCCATAGTACTGCATCCATTAAAAAATACACGATATCTTGGTAAGCTAGAAACATGTTTGGGAGTACTTTTAAAATACCCGAGAGATGTTTAGTTCTAATAAGTCGACCAAGTATTGCAACAAAGTTCTAAATTATGCAGGATAATATTATGTTTAATAAGGTAAGTTATTGGAGTGCACGCAATAAAATAGTCGTGCGAAGCACGTACAGTTTACTAGTATACACCAAGGCAGCTGACCAACACGCTAGAGACTCTTGTAAAGAAAAAAAAAGGAAAAAACAGGCCAGAAACACACATCGTGGCTGTACCAAGGCACACGTGTCTGGCGTGACGCAGTGGGACGAGGGAGAGATCAGCCGGTCGGTGCACGCGGGGTGCTGCACAGGAGGGGGGAGAGGATGGATGGTGAGAGACAACGAAGGAGAGAGAAAACATAGTAGTACTACTAGTAGTACTGTGCTACTAGTAGTAGGTACATGTACCTCGCGTTAGAAACCCATCAAACTAGCTTTACTATGACATCGCACCGCCTTCAACTCCTTCGCGGCTCTTGCGCTGCCTCCCGTTAATAATCTCTTCTTGCTCTTTGTTTTTTTCTTACTTTTTTCTTTGGCCGCTTTTTGGTTAATTTTCTGGTGCCCGTGGTTCAGTATAAGTACGGACTACTCAAGTTTTGCACAATAGTCTTTTTTTCTGAAAATTGGGTCTCGGGCATTCAGATCCAAAATATTCGTGCGCAAAATAATTCTGGTCACTAGTAATTTTTTATTTTTCTTTCTAACGAGGAATCTGCCCCGAAGTACGAAGAACGTGCACGTTAAAATCCAATTGTGGGCATGAAAATTACATAGTGGTCCAAAAATAAAAAGAAAATACATCTAGGACCTATACTTTTAGAACACGGACCCTAAAGATACAACTCGGAAATTTGAACATGTTTTTCCTAATACTTGTTCGAAACTACCACCCCAGCATTATTGTATATCATGGCAAGACACACCCATCTATCAAATATGGGAACATTATCATGAACTATGATATAGATATGGCCATGACCTAATCGGTCGTTCCGCTCGAGACACCCTCAAGTGTTCAGGCCACATCTAATGTCACTACGATTTTTCGAATGTTTCAAATCTCATGTTTACCATTTTTTCATGGCTGGTACTGCAAACGAGAGGATGTCACGCGTATCCTTTTCGTTTATTCATTTTCCTCTATATCCTTTCATTTCTTTAATTTGTGTAAGAGTTGCCAGCATGCAAATTCATATATATCAAGGTATTTGAGTCATTTAGAAATCTCGGTGATTTTCAAGATATTGACCCACAGTGTACACATTCAAAATAGTTTCATAGTATAACTTCAAGAGAAATCTTTGTGAGTCTCTCTTTGTGTGTGTGCTTCTTCTTCTCGGGGTGTGACAGGACCAACAAGAGTAGTATATCTTACCACTATCTCATATTTCCATTATCTTACCACTTTTTTATATTACCACTATTTAGTGTACAAATAACTTTGAATATTAACCGTTGGATCAAGACTCGCGAATCCCAACATTTCCAGTTGTTGGATCTTCTTTTTCATTCTAGCATCTAGAAGATTCTACTAATAGTCTTCGTCACCATGTACGCTATGCACAAAACTCAAAACACACTTCTCCATCGTTTTAGAATCCTCCCCCATTTCTCTAAACCATGTTACCAACATTTTCAAGTTTTAGATAGCCAATAATTGTTGACTTCTAAATGATATACAAAGTACAAGAACCAAATATACACCCATACTTTATAGATGTTGATCAAATTTATATTTTTTCTGCTTTACCTATTATATAATTTTATATAATGATGATATGTTAGACGTCTATTATTTGATTCTCACATGCAGGACACGTGCAATTTACTAATAGTGGTAAGATACGAATAACTTTGAATGCTGACTATAGGATCAAGACTTGCGAATCCGAATATTTCCAACCTTTGAATCTTCTTTTCCATTCCAACATTTAGAAGATTCTATAGATAGTCTTCAGCATAATGAATGATACGCACAAACCTAAAAACACACTTCTCCATCATACTCCTAGAATCCTCTCCCTCGTTTCTCTAGACCATGTCACCAAAAATTTCTATGTGTTAGGTAGCTAATAATCTTTGACTTCTACATGATGATACAAAGTACAAGAACCAAATATACACCCATACTTTATAAATGTTGATCAAATTTATATTTTTTTATGCTTTACCAATTATAATTATATATAATGATGATATGTCATATGTCTATTATCCGAGTCTCACATGCATGACACACGCAATTTACTACTTTTATATAGTGTACGAATAACTTTGAATGTTGACCGTTGGATCAAGACTCGCGAATCGCAACATTTCCAACCGTTGGATATTCTTTTCCATTCTAGGCCATCGTGTTTGATTCAAAGGATTTACATGGGAAATTTATAGGATTAAATCCCATAAGAATTTTTTCTATAATGGTTGTTTAATTTGTATGATTATTGATTCCTATAGGAAATTTTCCTAGGGAATCCTTTGCACTAGATTGCATAGGAAATCTAACATCGATCCACGCCCAAACCTCTTTCCTAGAATCCTTTTTTTCCATCGATGGAATCAAACAAACTTTCTTGCATATATATATATATGGGTTCCTATAGGATTAAAGTGGGCATGACATGATAATCCTATGTTTTCCTATTCCAATGCTTTTCCTATCCTACGAATCAAACAATCCCCTAGCATCTAGAAGATTCTATCGATAGTCTTCAGCATAATGAATGCTATACACAAACCTCAAAACACACTTCTCCATCATACTAGAATCTTCTCCGTCGTTTGCCTTGACCATGTTACCAAAAATTTCAAGTGTCAGGTAGCTAATAATATTTGACTTCTATATGATGATACAAAGTACGAGAACCAAATATACACCCATACTTCTTATGTTATCTTACCACTATATAATATACGAATCTTTTAATATTGACCATTTGATCAAGAATCGCAAATCCAAACATTTCTAGCCGTTGCATCTTATTTTCTATTCTAGCATCTAGAAGATTCTATTGATAGTCTTCATCACAATGAATGCTATGCACAAAAATCAAAACACACTTCTCCAACATTCTAGAATGTTCTCGCTCATTTCTCTAGACCATGTTGCAAAATAACTATTCTGCACCTTGGGTGCCGAATAGGGTTTCTATGTATATATAGCTCTGCTATTCAAGAACCGGTTCCTGAATAACTATTTAGGAACCCCTTGTTTCCTTTCACATGAGCAGCAAAAACACCTTGTTAACTTCCATGCGAACACGAGTTAACTTCATTTTCTTTCAAACTTCACTTCCAATATGTAGCAGTAATAATGAATGTTAACTTACGTCTATGCAAGTTAACTTTCACGAACATCTTAACTCCCCTCATGTGTACAAGTTAACTCCCACTTTCTATGCTAGTTAACTTCCTGACGGAGAACCAGTTTTCTTTGACGCGAACCCACAGGAACCCCTTGTTAACTTTCCTGCAAACACAAGTTAACTTTTTTTTCAAGTTAACTTCTAGTCTGTAGCAGTAATAATGAATGTTAACTACCACATGTGCAAGTTAACTTTCGCGAACTTCTTAAATGTCTTGTGTGTACAAGTTAACTCCCTCTTTTCTATGCTAGTTAACTTCCTAATGGAGTAACTTCCACGTGTGCAAGTTAACTTCCGCGACCCTTCTTAACTTCCCCGTTTGTACAAGTTAACTCCCTCTATTCTATGCTACTTATCTTTCTATTGGAGCATTGTTTTTTTGTATTTTTCTCAAACTGTGCAACTTAACTTCCGTGGCCTTCATTAACTTCCCTGTGTGTGCAAGTTATTTTCCGCCCGATGCACTTCTTAACTTCTGCGGCCCTTATTAACTTCTCTGTGTATGCAAGTTAACTTCCAGAGAGGAGACATCGGTGGCGCGGATCACCCGGAGGTAGCTTCACGTAGTGGTAGTGGTGTGGATCTATGGCGAGGCGGCGCGGGTGCGGGGGCGGAGGAGCTCGGTTGCGCGCAGGGAGGAGGGCGCGGCGCTGCGGAAGGGAGATGGCCGACAACACGGGGGGGGCGGCAACGCGCGGGGAGGAGGGCTCGACAGCGCCCAGGGGAGATGGTCGGCGGCGTAGGGGCGGTGGCGGAGGAGGGCGGCGGCGCGTGGGGGAGGAGGTTGGCCGGCGAGCGCGGGGAGATGGCCGATGGTGCGGGTCTGGGACGTGTGGGGGCGGGGAGATGGCTCGACGACGCGCGGGGATGGGGATGATGATGAAGAGGGTAGTTAGGTTGGAGGGTTTCTAGATAGTTATCTAGGAACCTCTTAAGGGGGTGTTTCTGAATAGCTCTGTCCTATATATATACTGTACAAAGTAAAAGAACTAAATATACACCCATACTTTTTATAGATGTTGATCAAATTTATATTTTTTCTGTTTTACCTGTATTATAATTTTATATAGTTATGATATGTTTCAAATGTATATTATATGAGCCTCACGTGCATGGCACGTGTAATTTACTAGTTATATATATGTTAATCAAATTTATAAATTTTTGTGCTTTACCTATTATAATTAAGAGCTACGTCCATAAAGTACCAAGTGTGTATTTGGTTCTTTGTACTTTGAATCATGTAGAAATCAACCTACTATTAGTTACCTAATACTCGTCATGCTCTAGAGAAATGACAAAGATGATTCTAGAATGACCGAGAAGTGTGTTTTGATAGTGCAAAACATTCAGTAGACTAAAGAACATCAATAGAGAATCTTCCAGATGCTAGAATGGATTGAAGATCCAACTTAATTCTATTTAGTAGTGTTGGGATTTGCCAGTCTTGATCCAACGGTCAAAGTTCAAAGTTATTTGTACACTATAGATATAGTGGTAAGATATGATTATATAATAGGTTAAGCTCAAAAAATAATTTGATGGACATATATAAAGTATGAGTGTATATTTAGTTCTTGTACTTTGTATCATGTTGAAGTCAACGTACAAGTAAATGTTTGTTAGCTATACCTAATACTTCCAATTTTGGTAACATGGTCTATATAAATGCCTGAAAGATTCTAGAATGATAGAGAAGTGTTTTAAGATAAGAAGTATGGGTGTATATTTGGTCCTTGTACTTTGTATGTCACGTAGAAGTTAAAGATTATTATCTACCGAACACATTCAATTTCTGATAACATGGTCTAGAGAAACAAGGGAGAAGATTCTAGTATGAAGAAGTGTGTTTTGAGGTTTGTGCGTAGTATTCATTATGAAGAAGACTATAGATCAATAGAATCGTCTAGATGCTAGAATGGAGAAGAAGATCCAACTGCTAGAAATGCTGGATTGGCGAATCTTGATCCGACGGTCAACATTGAAAGTTATTCGTACACTATATAGTGGTAAGATAAGATAAGATCATGCAGAAGTCAACGATTATTAGCTACGAGGGAGAAGATTCTAGTATGATGGAGAAGTGTGTTTTGAGGTTTGTGCATAACATTCATTATGCTGAAGACTATCAATAGAATCTTCTAGATGCTAGAATGGAAAAGAGGAACCAACGGCTAGAAATGTTGGGATTCGCGAGTCTTGATCCAACGGTCAATATTAAAAGTTATTCGTACACTATATAGTGGTAAGATACGATAAGATGGTAAGATAAGATAAGATATAACAATCATAATTTTTTTTGTGTTTGTGCTAACGGGTGGGGCGAGTATGTCATACATACAACACAATAACACATACTCTAGATATATACGTATGTATCTAGCACTAAAACTTGACTAGATACATCCATATCTAGATGAATCTAAACCAACAAATATGGTTCAGAGGGATTATATGTTTGTAGCACAGCTCGCTCTCATATATATACTCATACTAAAACATGTCATGTATATGCAAATGTATATGTACACGTCTGCAGATACTTGGCCACTCAAACATCACACACACACAAATAGCTACACATATACATGTACATAGCCGCACACCACACACACGTACATAGACACGTACAAATACATGTACACATGGCCACACATGTACACTTGGCAAGACACATGTACAAAAATATAAGCTTTAATTAATAAGCTCTAGGGTGGAGGTAGTAAAAATTAATTTTACGACATTTAGGCCTTAATATGGTATTGTTTGGAAGAAGGAAAGTTAGTATCCTACGACTTCTCTAGCTTTTCTTCTACAATATAAGTTAGAGGATCTATATAACTTGTTTTTTGCCAAAGATCGTGGTAAATATAGTTTAGTCCCACTTCTCGCACCTAGGGTACAAATTAGTCCCATATCTTGCAGAGTGGACAAAATCAATCCCAAAGCATGTATCCCTGTTGCAAATCAGCCCATTTCAAACAAATTTGAGCGTATTGGACCAAATTCGTACACATTTAGCTTTCCTGATCGTGCCTTTTTGTGATTGAGACAGCAAAATAGTGATCGTCCCAAGATTTTAGCTTCAGCACATGAGCTTTTCTGTAAATAACGATCCCTTGTGTGGGCCCATAAATTACCCTCGCCTCGCTTTTCTTATCTTATCTTACATCTTACAACTATATGGTGTATGGAGAACTTTGAACACTGGTCGTTGAATCAAGATTGTCAAATCCCAACATTGCTAGCGGTTGTATCTTATTTTCCATTATGGGATGTAGAAGATTCTATTGATAGTGTTTAGCATAATGAAATTTATGCACAAACCTCAAATACACAGTGAGGGTAGTTCCATATTTGCTTCATGTGTTGTTTTAGCTAGATGGTGGGACCCACGTTATAAATATTTGGAACTAGTACATTGTGGATCTCTTGCTATATTTTATAGCAAAGTCAAATTTACCTTTACGTTAGATTTGGCAATGGCAACATTGTGGGTTCCCTTGGACAACCACAAGCTTATGGGTCACTGTTAAGAAAATTTCCTTAAGGTGAAGATCTACTATGTATATATATATATATATGTGGTCATCCATAAGGACTACTATTTGTTTGTGGACACCCTTGTGGACAACATAGTGGATTCCCTAGGTGAAATTTTTCCATAAGGTGGGTCCCAAACAGCTTGTGGAAGTAGCTATAACATCACCTATGTATAAGGTGAACTTTTCCCATAAGATGGGACCCACACAGCTTATAGAAACAGCTAGTACAATGTATAAGGTCGAGTTCACCTTAAGCTGGGACCCACATGTTTGTTAAAAATACACAGAAGCAAGAGAGAAAGGAGAAAGTAAAATAATTGTTTATTGCTTATAGACAACCCATAAGCTTGTAGGTCACCCTTAAGGAAATTCCACTAAAGTGAACCTCTACTATGTATATGGATAGGCTTATGGACTAATTTTTGGCTTGTGGGTAGACAACATAGTGGATTCCCTGGTCACCCACAATGTATAGCCAAATCTTGTTCCAAAATAGATATTTGGATTTTGGAACTAGTTCCATACGTTGTAGGGTTAGTTCCAAATCTGAGAAACTAGGGAATCAGAGCAACTCCGTGCGCCGATGCCAAATTCCAAGTACTACTCTATATGATTATGTGGAAGTGCACTGCTTCTCTCTCGTGCGATGGGGAGAGAGAACACCCTTTACTATGTTGTTTTATTCTGTGTAAGGGCCCACTATGTAGATATTTGGCAAGACCAACGTTGTGGAGCTAATGCCAAATTTGCCTCCCGTGCTAAATAGGGTTGTGTGTCAGATTTCGCAACATCAACGATGTGGCAAAGTCAACTTATCTATAAGCCGGGACCCATATGTCTACAAAAAGTATACATATGCAAGATAGAGGAGAGAGTAAATAATTTTATATTACTTATGAACAAGCCACAAGCTTAGGTGAAGCTCTACTATGTATGTGGTCATCCATAAGGACTACTTTTTGCTTATGGACAACATAGTGGATGCCCTAATACAGATCTCGTTTCGTGAAAAAAGAAAAACATAGCTCGTCCATGCAAGTAAAATACTACAGAGCTCGTCCAGTACAACCCGTACCCTAGGCGTCTAGTAGAGTCAGGCCGATCACAGCCTCCTCCAAATTAACTACTCCGACCGTCTAGACATCTACTGGTACTAGGGAGTAGGGAGTCGGTGGGTCACTGTCTCCTCAAAATGCAGCTGAGGAGCGCACACTCGTGTTGATTAATCCCCTTGCCTATTCCCCCGGCCCCTCCAGGGCGTTTTCCCCTTCTCTTCCCGGTGTCTTCCCCTTTTGCACCATGCGCCGGTGCGGCCGCCATATGCCGCTTTCGGATTCTCTTCCTCGTCTCACTCAGGTAGTTGCCAACCTCGATTCCACCTCTCTTCCGAAACCCTAATCAATGAAATATAGACGCTGCCTTGCGATGGCGTCAGCGAGCAAGAATAGTGAGCATGATTCTGAGCTTTTTCACGACGTGTTTACCGAAGGCCCCTTTGAAGAACTCATAACCCGATGCGACGTCATCACTGCCGCCAACCTAATTGGTTCGTCCAAACTTTTTCTTGAATCTGCGAAAGCTAGTGCAACTCTAGATGCTTCAATGCCATTTGGCCTCCCATGTGTTCTTCATTCCCCCTTGACGAAGGGACCCCTAGATTTCTTGCATTACTTCAAAATTGATAGCCTCCCATGCAAGTTGTCGCCGCTGGACAGGTTCTCCTCCGATGCTATGGTTCCAGGCTATAATTCTGGGCAGTGGGTAGGCGCCAATGGAGATTGGATTGCCACGGCTAGCTTCAGAGGCAAGTTGGAGCCTTGCAATGTGTACACTCGTCGTAAGATTCCTCTCCCAGCATTGTCATTCCAAGCAACCGACCAACCAACCACGTTCTTGTTGGATAATGATCTTCCAGCTGTAATGCAGAAGTTTGCTATTTGCCAAGTTCCCACAGCTGCTAGGAGATATAAAGATTTCTCGCTTGTTGCAGTCTACAACATCAGAATTGCCATCCTTCAGGGCGGTGATGATGGATGGACAATTCTTCCACTTCCTCTTAACCAGACCCTGAGCCCTTACAGTTATAATGATGGAATTACCCATGACGGACTGGTGTTCGCCATAGCTCTATATGGCAACGTTCATGTCTGGGATCCTCTGCATCCTGGTAATTATTCATTCATATGTAGTGTACTGGCTTAATTACTCATGTGCCCAAGCTATTGTACTGAATTGACATAGGGAGTGTTTCATTTAAATGAAAATACGAGTAGTTATTTTAGACTCTATGAAGTATTCGAATCATAGTTTTTCCGTAGGATTTTTTCTTATAGCAGTCGTTTGATTCATCGGATTGAATTATGCACAGTAGATTTTTCCAGATGTCTTTTAATTCATTCGATAGGAATTTAAGATATACTTAAAGCTCCTGAAAAGAATCCGTTCAATGGTTTTTCCGTGCAATGTAATCCAACACAACCGCAATCCTGCAGGAGTATAAGTGGACATGCAAATGTAAAATCCTGTAGCTTTCCTATCCTATGTTTTCTGCATTTGCACGGTTTTCAGCAAGTTCCCCTGCAAATGAACCGGTCAATTATGTTTGCCTTTTTTAGACAAAACGAGCCAAAAATTGGTCGTCTTGTTAAAAAAAAGATGAGTCCCTTCTCTAGGAAATTTCCCTATTATATAATCCTTTGTTTCCTTTGTACGATTCCAGGCCGTAGTTGTTTTTCCTATGTTCGAGCTACTTTGCATGCAGTTCAATTGGAAGGAAATTTTTCAGTAGGAAACACTATATCATGCTGCCGGAATCATAAGTTAACACATTCTGCTACCTTTTCAAGGTCCTGCGCTAGTCATGGCGCGACCAGCTGCCGCAGACGAGTTGGTGGTTTCATTTCTTAATGCTACTGGCGACGAGCACGACTACTTTTTTGTTTTTTGGTGGTTAGCAAGATTTGCAGATGGTTCTAGAGTTTTTCATATATATACACTTGGCTTCTTTTGATCCCAGCTGTCTTACTTGTCACTGCCGCCATCGTACTGGTGCTGCTCATCCTCGTGTTATACACTGCGGTCACACTATCTCCACTTATACTTCCGGGTTTGGCTGCTTGGTGTTCTCAATGAACACTGGTCAAGTTGATCAAGCTAATCCATGGGAAAGGATTGCTGACCTTGGATCATATTCTCTTTTCCTTGGAGTGAACTATCTGATTATCATGCGCGTAGGCGGTGCAGATCTTACCTTGGGTTATGTGGCGAGAAGCAACTGTGTCTACACCTTACTGCAGCATGGCTTTTCAAAGAGGCGCATCCTGAATTATGCCGCTTCAGTCTTAGTTGTAAAGACTGCGGTGTTACTTCTGAAATCAATGTCCTTGAGGGAATTAGTAACCCTTGCTTCTGGACAGGAACGGTGAAGCATCCGCTTTGGTTCGTACCAACCATCACGAACGCCGTCGATTGGAACCAGCCTCATGCTTATATAAGAAGCAAGACATGTTGCCACAGTATGTAATGATGCAATCCATATGTAATAGTTGGTACTACAAGTAGAGAAATAGTTCTAGACCATGTTGAACTGTTTATTTTGTTTGGTTGTCTGAAGTCATCGGCTTTCAACTTGTTGGTCTCCTGTCTTTTGAAACATGTCCTTGTATCGGTACTATGTTTATTTACTCGTATGAACTTGACTCTATTTATTTGGAGCTTTAGCATAATGCACTTTAGTCCGCCGATTCTAGTGTTCTTTTAGAAATTATGCAAATTTTAGCATCAATAGGATGTTACGGACCACATGCCATACACTTGAACAATCACCTCAATGCTTGTGTAAGGGTCGTACTCTATAAAAACAACCTTGGCTTGAACGATTATAGCCTCATGCACTAGTCTTTGGTTAAGCTGATATGACGAGGCCATATTTTTTAGAGATTTATCTTATCTTATCTTACCACTATATAGTGTACGGTTAAATTTCAACATTAACCGTTGTACCAAGACTAGCAAATTCCAACATTGCTAACCCTCGAATTTTATTTTCAATTCTTCCATCTACTCACTCCATTCCGTAATATAAAATGTTTTAACTTGTGCGAAACGAATGTATCTAGACGACTTTTAGTTTATGGTTCACTTCGAACTTGTACACTACTTTTAGTGTGTAGTAAAATATGTCTAGATACATTTTTTCACAAAAGCTAAACCATATTATATTTTGAAATGGAGGAAGTAGGAGATTCTATTGATACTCCATACTATACTTTAGTACAATGAACTCTATGCACAAGTACAAGAACCAAATATACACCTGATACTTTATGGAAGAGGCTCGAAAATAAAATTATTTTCTCAGCTTTACCTATTACTACTTTATGCAGTAGTACAATTTTATATTGTGATGATATGGCATTCTACTAGACAGCGTTGGTGTGCTAGACTAGCTATCTAATTACTACTGGTAAAGTTTCCTCGATGCTACTACAGTAGTGCTAGACAGCGTTGGCGTGCTACACTAGCTAGCTAATAATTAAAGTCTCCACGATGCAGTTGCACCCTGCAGCAGAAGACCGACGAAGGAACACGCAAAAAACTTGTCGTTTAAAGAGCCATACCGTATTCCCTATCTCCGGAAGTATTTGGTATCATATCCAACACGCACATCAATCATTTTCCTAGCCATCTAGCCCGCAGCATCGGTCCTTCCAAGGCGCCACCCCTCTCCTCCAAAACCTCCCAACAGTCATAGATTGATCTGCCTCGCCCCCAAACCATTGGGACGCGATGGCGGATTTAGGGCCCAACCAGTGGTACGACAGATGCAGAAATGTCGGTGCCGACGTGTTCGACGAGATCGCTATGCGTATGGACACTACCAGCATCGTCCGGCTATCCGCATGCTCCAAGGAGTTGAACCTCCGAGTCACCAGCGTAAAAGGTAGCAGATGCCCAACGACGGTTTCAGGACATTGGTCACGTACCGTCAGGTCCACAACCACAAGATTGCGTGCGCGCACGGCCCTTGCAACTGCATGGAGGATGGCTGCATTTTCGCCGCCTCGCCGGTGGTGCTCCTTGTCCACCTCTGTGAAGCTCACTCAATGAGGCTGCGTTGTTTCCGCTACTCCTCTAAGCCTTTGTCGGCAACAGGCCTACGAATAGTAGACATCATCGGAGTCGGGGACGATGGTACTGTGTTTGCGGTACGATTTGACGCAAGCCAAACGCTACACGTCATATCCGTCGTATGCATCAGCAAGGCGGCGTGATTGTCGCCGTGGTACATGGTGAAGTTTTGGTCGTCGACTGTGATTGAGGGGAGAAGGATAAAAAATTCCGGGCTATGCATGCCAGAGAGCACCGCGTCGCCCGACGGCATCCCGTTCGAAGAGCTGTAGTAGCTCCTGCCGGTGCCAATGTCGCACCTGGTCGCTCGTCAACCGTTGGTGTTCACCCTGGAATACTGTCTTTGGATTAACAGGATTCATGAGTGAGATAAACACATCTTAATGTTTGTTGGAGTATTTGAACTGCCAAAAAGACTTACTACCTGTTCTTAGTAGTTGTTCTTAGGAGTATTTTTATGAAGTTCAACTACTGCTAATGTATTTTGTAGTAATACCTACTGTATGTACTGGTACTTATCATTTTGGGAGATGTGGTTCCTAGCTTAAGGTAGTTCTGAGTATTTTCTATGGAGTTCTTCCTCTACTAATCTATTTTTTAATAATAACTATGTACTGGTGCTTGTTCAAATCGATCGATGAAGTGTAGAATATGGTCTTGCTTTACTTTTGAATCAAGCCTAGCTATATCTATTGAATTTCAATGTGTGCATTGTTGAATCTATTAATTATTGTTTGTGTACTCCTAATTTGGTCAGTTTGAAATGTTGTTGAATCTGTTAAGTGCTGCTGAATATGAACTGGGAATCTGTCAAGTGCTACTGAATATGAACTGGGAATTTGTCTATATTTTGTGGTCATATTCTGTATTGCTGAATCTTTTAAATGCTACTGAATTTATCAAATGTTCTATTGTTACTATTAGTACGTACAATACAATATTTTGTAGAACTAACAATGATGTATGTGTACTTGTTTAGATCAAGTGTAGAAGATTGTCTTGCTTTTCTTTTGGAACTTGGTATTTTATAGAACTAATACGGATGTACTGCTACTTGTTTAGACCAAGTGTAGTACATGGTCTTGCTTTTCTTTTGGAACTTTGCATTTTATAGAGCTAATATTGATATACTGCTACCTATTTAGATCAAGTGCAGTAGATGGTCTTTCTTTTCTTTTGTAACTTCACCTTGTCATAAACTCATAATCTTGACGAGGCTTCCATTGATGTGAGACGGAGGCATGCACCGAAAAGCAGACTTGATCGTCAGTTTTGCTTGCTCCAATGATTGAATGTATTAGGAGAACAGGCCAAACTGATCATGGGCCAAGGTTTTTTAGATGGAACAAGAACTGATTCTCTCTGTACTTCTATTGAATTTCAAGTAGGAAAGCTACTGATTCTCTCAAATGTTCTGTCATTTCTATTGAAGGAAATATGCCCTGAGAGGCAATAATAAAGTTGTTATTATGTATTCCTTATATATGATAGATGTTTATTTTGCATGCTAGAATTGTATTGATCGGAAACATCAATACATGTGTGTTTAATAAACAAAAAGGGTTCCTAGTTATGCCTCTCTTATAGACCAGCTTGTTCATTATCAAGATGATCAAGGTTTCCTGATCATGGACATTAGAGGTTGTTAATAACAAGGTCACACCATTGGTGGAATGATGTGATGAACATTCATCCGAAGTATAGGATTACGATCAAGTCATTATGTTTATATTGCTATAACATCATACGAACTAATCTTTATCCTTAGACCATGAGATCATGTTAATTGCTAACACCGAAAGAGTATCTTGATAACATCAAACGTCACATCGTAACAGGGTGACTATAAAGTTGGGTTCAGTGCTACGAAGGTGTTATGTTGAGGCTCATGGATCAAGAGTGGAATTTTTCAATGCCGATGACGGATAGATATATTCTGGGCCCTCTCGGTGATATCACATTGAGATAGCTTGCAAGCAAGTGATGTGATCACTAGAATGTTATATCACAGGAACGAGAAAAGAGTGCATGTCGGTAACGAAATCAAACTAGGTATTTGGATACCGATGATCGAATCTCGGACATGTATTATATCATGAGACAAAGGGATTAAATTACAAGCGTTAAAGGTTCTCACGATCACAGAAGTCATCGTTGAATATGCAGGAGTCAATATGGATCTCCAGGTCCCGCTTCTGACTATTGATCTGAGAGGAGTCTGAATCATGTCGGCATTATTCATGAACCGTAGGGTGACACACTTAAGAGTTACTGGACACCATTTTGGAGCACATATATTTCAGACGAAAGAATTGTAAAGCGCAGGAATTGTTTTGATAGAAACCGGAAATTGTTTCGGGTGAAATTCCAGAAAGTGGTGCTGCATGTGATATTGAAATATTGCAAGGGGTTATATGTGAATGTTTGTTAATTAAAGTAATTAACAAAGTTCTGAATAAATTTAATAAAAGAGTTTTATTAAATGAGAGAGAATTAAACTTGGAGAATTTTAATGCATTTAAAGTGGGGACTTTAAAAGGGAATGTGAAGAGGCATTTTAATGTGGAGGGGTTACCACCACATGAATGGGGGAGGTGAGGAGTCACCCCCCATGCGCCGGCCATGGAGAGGAGGGGCACCCCCCTCCTCCTATAAAAGGCCACCCTCTCCCTCCTTCTTCAACACACCTCCTTGTGAAGGATCTCTCTCCCCCTCTAGAATTATTCCCCCATGGTCTCGGATTAGCGAGATACATGTTCCCGGTGGCATTTTGTCTGGAAGGAGTTGCTGCTTCCGCTGGATCGCTGGAGCGAGGAGGTGGAGGTGGAGGTGGAGGTTGTCTGGTGGCTTGAACGTGTGTGTGAGTACGGATGCGCTGCTGAGTTGCAGCGCTCGGACTTCCTCAAGATCTTGAGATCGGAAAGTGTACGACTACATCAACCACGAGTTCCTACTCTTTAACAAAACTCGTTGTCTTCGAGGGTAAGTTCTCATTGGATGTATGTCCACCCGTTGCTTTATACCTAGTAGATAGATCTTGGCGTGTAGTTCTCATCATAGGACTTTTTTTGTTTTCTATGCTGCGGACCCAAGAGTGGTATCAGAGCCAGGTTTATGCATAGGTGCTTTGGACGGGTAGTACACATATGTTTATATGTGGGCGATGATGATCATGTTATTGCATCTTCTATGTATTTTGGATATTGGTGGCATAGTGGGATGAAGCGGCCCAAACCAACCTTACATGTCATCGTACATGAGACCAGTTCCACGACTAGCATACAACTTGTTTTGCAAAAGTGGCTAGCGGGTGTCTGTCTCTCCTACTATAGTCAATATCTGATTTACAACGAGTTGCTAATAACTTGGTTATCCTCGTTGTGGTTCATGTTCGTAGGTGAGCACGGTTCTATCTCCGAAAGCCCTAAGCCACGTAAAACTTGCAATTGATAAATTAGAGGCGTCTAGTTTAGATCGTTGCTGGGCTAGTGTATTGATATGGTATTGTTGTAAGTAGATGTATGATAGATACTCTTACAACACATTCAACGTGTAAGTTCCATAGACCTTGGCCTTACACACAAAGGAATGATAGATATCATACCACGATGCAAATGATAGAGATCAAATGCATGGACCATATCTTCTCACTTTACACATTAGATGTTAGCATCTTATACTGATAGTTTGGCGCTTTTGGTAGCATTGTAAGATGATCCCTCATTTAGATATCAAGATAAAATGTGTTCTTCCTTGAGTATGCACCGTTCTATGGATCATGTTTCGAGACATCACGTGATGATCGGGTGTACTCGACTCTACACTTTCATACAACGGGTGTAAGATAGTTTTACACACACGAGTACTAAGGTTCTTAATTGGCGAGCCTAGCATGTACAGACATGGCCTCGGAACACGGACCGAAAGGTTAATCATGAGTCATATAGTTGATCTGATGCCCATATAGATGCTCGCCTTTGAATCTACACCGACTCACGTGATGATCGGACTTGGTGTAGTGGATTTGGTTCATGTAATCACCAAAAGGACACGAGGGCTGTCGTTTTTGAGTGGGAGTTCATTAGTAATTTGGATTAGTTGAACTCACTCTATCATAAACTTAGTCTAAATAAACTTTACAAATTCTGTTGTAGATGGCACCATCTGCTTTTAATTTCAATATGTTCATGGAGAAAGAGAAACTTGTTGCGAATGGTAGCAACTTCACCAACTGGGCTATGAATTTGAGGATTCTCCTCACTGCTACACAAAAGAAATATGTGCTAGATGTGCCGCTAGGCCCCCCACCAGCTCCTGATGCCCCTGCCGAGTAAAAGAATGTCTATGTGACTCGTCAGGAGGACCACAACTCAGTTCATTGCGGCATACTGTATGGGATAGAGCCAGATATTTCGAAAGCGTTTTGAAAATGGCAATGCCTTTGGTACCATGGGAGAATTGAAAATGATTTTCGATACCCATGCTGTCGTAGAGAGTTATAATGCTACTGAAAAGTTCTTTAGCTGCATGATGGAGGAGAACAACTCCGTTAGTGAGCATGTACTCAAAATGTCTGGGTACGCCGATAAGCTTGTGTCCTTGGGAATAACGATTCCCATTGACTTAGGCATACATCGTGTTCTCCAATCTCTTCCACCTAGCTACAAGAGCTTCGTGATGAACTATAATATGCAGGGCATGAAGAAGTCTCTTCTTGAGCCTATGTCAATAGTTAAGACTGCAGAAGTGGAGATTAGGAAAGAACATCAAGTGTTGATGATCAATAGGACCACCGGTTTCAAGAAGGACAAGAAAGGAAAGCACATGGGAAAGAAGGGTGGCAAATCTGTTGCCACACCTGAAAAGAAACCCCGAGCTGGCCCTAAGTCTGACACCGAGTGTTACTATTGCAAGGGGAGTGGCCATTGGAAGCGCAACTGCCCCAAGTATTTGGTTGACAAGAAGTCCGGCAAGGCAAACAAAGGTATATATGATATACATGTTATTGATGTGTACTTGACTAGTACTCGCAGTAGCACATGGGTATTTGATACGGGATTGGTTGCTAATATATGTAACTCGATTCAGGGGCTGTGGAACAAGCGACAACTAGCAAGGGATGAGGTCACAATGCGGGTCGACAATTGATCAAGAGTTGATGTGATCGCCGTCAGAACGCTACCTCTCCATATGCCATCGGGATTAGTTATAAAACTGAATAATTGTTATATGGTGCCTGCACTTAGCATGAACATTGTATCCGGATCGTGTTTGATGCAAAGTGGTTATTTGTTTAAATCTGAAAACAATGGTTGTTCGATTTAAATGGATAATATCTTTTATGGTCATGCACCTGTGTTGAATGGTTTATTTCTGGTGGATCTCGATAGTAATATTACGCACATTCATAATGTTAATGCTAAAAAGATTAAACTTGATGATGATATATCTGCATATATGTGGCACTGCCGTCTAGGTCATATTGGCATTAAACGCATGAAGAAACTCCATTCTGATGGACTTTTGGAATCACTTGATTTTGAATCATTTGATACATGTGAGCCATTCCTTATGGGCAAGATGACTAGAACACCGTTTTCCGGTTACAGTTCAATGTAACGGGCGACAGATTTATTGGAAATCATACATACTGATGTGTGTGGACCAATGAGTGTGTCGGCGCGAGGTGGATATCGTTATTTTGTTACTTTCATGGATGATTTGAGTAGATACGGGTATATCAATTTGATGAAACACAAATCTGAAACTTTTGAAAAGTTCAAGGAATTTCAGAATGAAGTGGAAAATCATCGTAATAGAAAGATCAAATTTCTACGGTCTGACCGTGGAGGAGAGTATCTAAGTTACGAGTTTAGCACACACATGAAAGAGTGTGGAATAGTTTCACAACTCACGCCTGCCGGAACACCACAACGTAATGGTGTGTTGGAACGTCGTAATTGTACCTTATTGGATATGGTTCGATCTATGATGTCTCTGACTGACTTGCCACTATCATTTTAGGGTTATGCACTGGAAACAGCTGCATTCACTTTAAATCGGGCACCATCTAAATCCGTTGAAACAACACCGTATGAATTATGGTTTGGAAACAAACCTAAGCTGTCATTTCTTAAAGTTTGGGGATGCGATGTTTATGTGAAGAAACTTCAGCCGGATAAACTCGAACCCAAAGTGGAAAAATGTGTCTTCATAGGATACCCTAAGGAAACGATTGGGTATACCTTCTATCATAGATCCGAGGGCAAGGTTTTTGTTGCCAAGAATGGATCCTTTCTTGAGAAGGAGTTTCTCGCGAAAGGTGTGAGTAGACGGAAGGTAGAACTCGAAGAGGTTATTGAACCTTCTCTTCATGAAATGGCGAGTAGTGCAGCACCGGAAGTAGTTTCGGAGTTGACTTCACCTAATGAAGAGAGAGCTAATGATATTGATCATGAAACTCCAAAAGAGGACACTACCGAACCTCGCAGGTCAAG
Source organism: Avena eriantha (assembly GCA_910589775.1). Classification (NCBI taxonomy): domain Eukaryota; kingdom Viridiplantae; phylum Streptophyta; class Magnoliopsida; order Poales; family Poaceae; genus Avena; species Avena eriantha. Next base: position 161,332,854 of record OU342745.1, read on the forward strand.
CAAGACACGTGCAACTCCTGAACTGTACGGCAATCCTATTGTGAATTTCATGGTTGATGAAATGGATGACCCTGCGACGTATGAAGATGCGACGATGCGCCCGGATTCCAACAAATGGCTAGAAGCCATGAAATCCGAGATGGAATCCATGTACGAGAACCAAGTTTGGACCTTGGTGGACTTACCTCACGATCGAAAGGCCGTTGAGAATAAATGGATTTTCAAAAGAAAAAAACTGATGGTGATGGTAATGTGACCATTTATAAGGCTCGACTTGTCGCAAAGGGGTTTTGACAAATTCAAGGAGTTGACTACGATGAGACATTCTCTCCCGTAGTGATGCTTAAGTCGGTTAGGATTATGTTAGCAATTGCTGCATATTTCGATTATGAAATATGGCAGATGGATGTCAAAACTGCGTTCCTCAATAGTAATATTGAAGAAGAGTTGTATATGATACAACCTAAAGGTTTTGTCGATCCTAAGGATGCTAATAAGGTATGCAAACTTCAGCGATCCATGTATGGACTAAAGCAAGCATCCCGGAGTTGGAATCTCCGCTTTGATGAGGTGATCAAAGAGTTTGGATTTGTCCAAACTTATGGAGAGGCTTGTATTTACATGAAAGTGAGTGGGAGCAATGTGGCATTTCTGATATTATATATGGATGATATATTATTGATTGGAAATGATAAAGATCTTTTAAACAGTGTTAAAAGTTATCTAAACAGCAAATTTTCGATGAAAGACATTGGTGAAGCATCATATATATTAGGAATTAAAATCTATAGAGATAGATCAAGGCGCCTAATTGGGCTATCGCATAGTACATACCTTGATAATATATTAAAGAAGTTTAATATGGACTGAAGTAAGAAGGGGTTCTTACCTATGTTGCAAGGCAAGACATTGAGTAAGACTCAAAGTCCGGCTATGGCGGAAGAAAGAGAGATGATGGATAAGATCCCCTATGCCTCGGCCATATGCTCTATTATGTATGCCATGCTATGTACAAGACCGGATGTGGCACATGCTATTAGTTTGACTAGTAGGTACCAATCCGATCCAGGTTCGGAACACTGGATAGCGGTCAAGAACATCCTCAAGTACTTGAGAAGAACTAGGGATATGTTTCTTATATACGGAGGTGAAGAACAGCTAGTCGCTAAGTGTTATGTCGATGCTAGTTTTGACACCGATCCGGATAACTCTAAGTCTCAATCCGGATACGTATTTCTCTTGAACGGAGAAGCAGTTAGTTGGAGGATTTCCAAACAACCTGTGTTGGCTGAATCAACGACGGAGGCGGAATATGTTGCTGCTTCAGAAGCGGCGCAGGAAGCGGTTTGGATGAAAGAGTTCATTACGGAACTAGGTGTGGTTCCTAGTGCATTGGACCCGATGGTGATCCATTGTGACAACAATGGAGCCATAGCCAATGCAAAGGAACCGAGGTCTCACAAGAATTCCAAGCATATTAAGCGCCGGTTTTACTCCATCCGCGAGCATGTCAAGGATGGAGATATAAAGATTTGTAAAGTACACACGGACCTAAATGTAGCAGATCCATTGACTAAAGCTATCTCTAGGGAAAAATATGATCAACACAAGAACTCCATGGTTGTTAGATTTATCACTATGTGAACTAGATTATTGTCTCTAGTGCAAGTGGGAGACTGAAGGAAATATGCCCTAAGAGGCAATAATAAAGTTGTTATTATGTATTCCTTATATATGATAGATGTTTATTTTGCATGCTAGAATTGTATTGATCGGAAACATCAATACATGTGTGTTTAATAAACAAAAAGGGTTCCTAGTTATGCCTCTCTTATAGACTAGCTTGTTGATTAACAAGATGATCAAGGTTTCCTGATCATGGACATTGGATGTTGTTAATAACAAGGTCACAACATTGGTGGAATGATGTGATGAACATTCATCCGAAGTATAGCATTACGATCAAGTCGTTATGTTTATATTTCTATAACATCATACGAAGTAATCTTTACCCTTAGACCATGAGATCATGTTAATTGCTAACACCGGAAGAGTATCTTGATAACATCAAACGTCACACCGTAACAGGGTGACTATAAATATGGGTTCAGTGCTACAAAGGTGTTATATTGAGGCTCATGGATCAAGAGTGGAATTTGTCAATCCCGATGACGGATAGATATACTCTGGGCCCTCTCGGTGATATCACATTGAGATAGCTTGCAAGCAAGTGATGTGATCACTAGAATGTTATATCACGGGAATGAGAAAAGAGTGCATGTCGGTAACGAGATCAAACTAGGTATTTGGATACCGATGATCGAATCTCGGACATGTATTATATCATGAGACAAAGGGATTAAATTACAAGCGTTAAAGGTTCTCACGATCACAGAAGTCATCGTTGAATATGCAGGAGTCAGTATGGATCTCCAGGTCCCGCTTCTGACTATTGATCTGAGAGGAGTCTCAATCATGTCTGCATTATTCGCGAACCGTAGGGTGACACACTTAAGAGTTACCGGACACCATTTTGGAGCACATATGTTTCAAACAAAAGAATTGCAAAGCGCGGGAATTGTTTCGATAGAAACCAGAAATTATTTCGGGTGAAATTGCAGAAAGTGGTGCTGCATGTCATATTGAAATATTGCAAGGGGTTATATGTGAATGTTTGTTAATTAAAGTAATTAAAAAAATTCTGAATAAATTTAATAAAAGAGTTTTATTAAATGAGAGAGAATTAAACTTGGAGAATTTTAATGCATTTAAAGTGGGGACTTTAAAAGGGAATGTGAAGAGGCATTTCAATGTGGAGGGGTTACCACCACATGAATGGGGGAGGTGAGGAGTCACCCCCCATACGCCGGCCATGGAGAGGAGGGGCACCCCCCTCCTCCTATAAAAGGCCACCCTCTCCCTCCTTCTTCAACACACCTCCTTGTGAAGGATCTCTCTCCCCCTCTAGAATTATTCCCCCATGGTCTCGGATTAGCGAGATACATGTTCCCGGTGGCTTTTCGTCTGCAAGGAGTTGCTGCTTCTGCTGGATTGCTGAAGCGAGGAGGTGGAGGTTGTCCGGTGGCTTGAACGTGTGTACGAGTAAGGATGCGCTGCTGAGTTGCGGCGCTCGAACTTCCTCATGATCTTGAGATCGGCAAGTGTATGACTACATCAACCACGAGTTCCTACTCGTAACAAAACTCGTTGTCTTCGAGGGTAAGTTCTCGTTGGATGTATGTCCACCCATTTCTTTGTACCTAGTAGATAGATCTTGCCGTGTAGTTCTCATCGTAGGATTTCTATGCTGCGGACCCAACAGCTATTACTAAAGCATCTGTGCAACTAATACTGATGTACTGGTATTGTATTTCATTGTCTGTATTGATGCGTTGGTCACTTTTGAAATGCTGCTGAATTGGTCAAGTGCTCCTGAATATTAACTTTGAATCTGTTGATAATTTTTCTACCTTATTTTGTACTGCTGAATTTTGACATGAATATCTGCCAAAAAGAATTATCGCTTTTCCCCTGACCTAGCTGAGGTCTTTGTTTTGAATCCGGTAGAGCAATTCACAATGCAATTTTTATTAGCCAGGAGAACAAATCTAGTACTTCCTCCGATCCAAATTAATGTTCATACATTTGTCTAGATTCTGACATATCTAGTCATGTTTTAGTGCTAGATATGTCCGTATCTAGCCACATCCGAGAAAATTAATTTGGATCAGAGGGAGTAGCTCATTCGGCCCCTCTTTAGCCAGAACATTTTAATTCAGTCTTTTAGGGGTCAGGTACTGCCGACAACAGCCCAGCAAAATTTTAGAAAGGAGCCCATGGAGCATAGCCGAGAACATATTAGTTCGGCCTTTTACGGGTAAGCGAACTACTGAGCACAACCAAGTGAAATTTGAGAATGAAGCCCATGGAGCATAGCCTATGTAATATAACCCACGTAGAGAAATAGCCAAACTCTTTTTAATTCGGCCTTTTGGGCATTGCCCCCACCTCTCATAATAATTAAAACTCTGCCTACCCATTTTTCAAGAAAATACCCCATTATGTGGCATTTTATAAATTGATATGCCATGAGCGCTGCTGTTTTATATTTTAGAAGAGATAAACATAGACACATAAAATATTTTAAGAAGACTAATACATAAGTTTTAGTACGAATAAAAGAATGATATTTTTTCTATAAATATCTTTGTTGTATTTGGCACTTAGTTTACGTTTATTTGATTTGAAGGTCTTTTTTTCAAATCGCCTTTGTGTGTGTGTATCTTGGGTTCAAATTTTTTTTCTTCTAGCAATATCACATTACGAAGAGGCTGACATCATGGACCCACCAGCATGCAGCATCCGTGGAGTTTGTTTTATGGGTGGGTTCAAAAAAAAGTTTAAATACTTATACAAAGAAGCTCGCATCGGGGACCCACCAGAGAGAACATACAAGGCTGCATCGGGGACCCACAAGACAGAACATGCAAGAGAGGTTGGCATAAGGGCCCCAATAGTAAGACCATACACGGTTGCCACGGTGAAAACAGTGGACACGGCCGAAAAAAAGTCCATCATACACACGTTGCACTTATAGAGAAGCTGACATGTTGGACCCAGCAGGCCCAAGCATAGGCCATGAAATTAGCCTATCAGCCCCAAGTATAGCCCAATACCTTCTAATTCAGCCTTTTCATGGTCTTGTGGCCACCGACCATAGCCCATTCAATATAGGTGTGAGCCCATGGAATATAAGCCATGACGAATAGGGCATCCGCCCCGAGTTAGCCTAGAATCTTTTTAATTTGGCCTTTTTGAGCATTTTTTGTACTCTGAGGCTGACATCTGGGACCCGAAAAAAGATCCAACATACACACGTTTCTTTCAAATAGAGACTGACAGCTAGGAGCCAGCATAGACATGTTTCCTACATAGAGGTGGTTAACATGTGGGACCCAGCAAGTTGCCAAGGTCAAAACAGCGGACATGGCCAACAAAAAGTCCATCACACACACGTTTCATTTATAGAGAGGCTGATATGTGGGACCCAGCAGCGCGACCTTATAAAGATGCTGCATCGAGCAATGTTGCTAGTTTGAAACAGGGAGGTGCGAGCGAGAAAAAAGTTCAACATGCACACATTTCTTGTAATGAGAGGCTGAAATGGGGGACCCAATAGCGTGAGAAAACGGCAGATTCGTCTAGCAACGCTATCTAGTTCGGAACAGGGTAGCGCTAGAGAAGAAAAAAATTCCATCATGCCCACGATTCTTCTAATGTGAGGCTGACATAAGGGACTCACCAGCCAGAATAAACGGCTCATGCAGTGAGCAAGTCTATCAAGTTCAGAACACGAAGGCGCGACAGAGGGTATAAAATCCATCATACACACGTTTCTTCTAATGAGAGGATGACATGTGGGGCCCATCATCGTGATTAAACGGTAGATGCATCGAACAACGCTATCAAGTTCGGAATAGGGTAGCGCGAGCCAAGGAAAAAATCCATCATACACACGTTTCTTCTAATGAGAGGATGACATGTGGGGCTCAGGAAATTGGCTAAACGGTAGATGAGTCGACCAGCGCTATCATCTCGAAATGGGGTAGCGCCAGCGAAGGAAAAAATTCCATCATACACACGTTTCTTCTAATGAGAGGATGACATGTGGGTCCTAGGGGGTTGATTAGATGGTAGATGCATCGAGTAGGGATATCAACTTTTGAACAGGATAGCGCGGGCGAAGGAAAAAATTTGCATCATACACACAATCCTTCTAATGAGAGGCTGACATGTGGGACCTATCAGCCTGACTAAACGGCAGACGTCTCGAGCTACGTTATCGAGTTCAAATCAGGGAGGCGCGACCGAAAAGTATGGTCCGCTAGAGACACTGATGTCTGAGAACCACAAGCCTCAAAAGACATCGGCAAGTCAACATTGGACGAGGAAACGAAAATCATGCTTCTTCCACGCACTGGCCGAGCTTCCTCCATGTTTTGAGCAGATCCGTCGTAGTAGATGACCGCGAAACCAGAAAAAGAGTTTTCCATCCGCCACGGTCCAGCCGAGAATTTCGTCGCGGAAGACGCGCCTTCTACGATGACCGTCAGGCCAATTCGTTGCGGAAGGAAACTTTTCTTGTACTCTGTGGTGTCCAACAATGTCCAAGAACCCTAGCAGCATGCTGGGATTCAACTGCAACATGCATTGTATCACCAGTTTGAAAGATGCTGCATCACCACACCCACTTGGATGTGTGTGTGTGTGTCAGTGTGCATCATTGCGGTTTTGGAAAAAGAACACATGCATTGATTCCACTCCAGCATGTGTGTAACCATGTCTAAGAACGCTAGCAAAATGCTGGGATTCAACTACAACATGCATTCTATCAACAGTTTGAAAGATGTTGCATCACCACACCCACTTGGATGTGTGTGTGTATCAGTGTGTATCATTGTGGTTTTGGAGAATAACACATGCAATGATGCCACTCTAGCATGTGTCCAACCATGTCTAGGAACCCTAGCAGCATGCTGGGATTCAACTGTAACATGCAATGTATCACTGGTTTGAAAGATGCTGCGTCACCACACCCACTTGGATGTGTGTGTCTATCAATGTGTTTTGGAAAACAACACATGCAATCATTCCACTCTAGCATGTGTGTTCTTTTCCTAAACCACATGGATCCACTAAATGTCATTGCATGTGTGTTCATTTCATAAACCACATGGATCCATTGATATCATTGCATGTGTGCTCTTTTCATAAACCACTTGGATCCATTCATATCATTGCATGTGTGTTCTTTTCATAAACCACATGGTTCCACTAGGTGTCATTGCATGTGTGTTTGTTTCATAAACCACATGGATCCACTAGATGTCATTGCATGTGTATTCTTTTCCTAAACCACATGGATCCACTAGAGTCATTGCATGTGTGTTCTTTTCATAAACCACATGCATCCAATAGAGTCATTGGATGTGTGTGTATCAGTGTGCATCATTGTGGTTTTGGAAAAGAACACATGCAATGATGCCACTCTAGCATGTGTGTTCCCTTCCTAAACCACATGAATCCACTAGATGTCATTGCATGTGTCACTACAAGAAAAGTTTCCTTCCGCAACGACTTGGCCCGACGATTGTCGTAGAAGGCGTGTCTTCCACGAAGAAATTCTCGGCTCGGCCATGGCCAATGGAAAACTTTTTTTTCTGGTTTCGTGGCCCTCTACTACTATAGATATGCTAAAAACTTTGAGGAAGCTTAGCCAGCCCATGGCAGAAGCAAGATTTTAATTTCCTCACGCAATGTTGACTCCCCGAAGTCTTTTGAGGCATGTGTGTCCTGGACGTCAGTGTCTCTAGTGGACCATACTTTTTGGTCGCGCCTCCCTGATTTGAACTCGATAACGTAGCTCGAGGCGTTTGCCGTTTAGTTAGGCTTCTAGCTCCCACTTGTTAGCCTCTCATTAGAAGGATCGTGTGTATGATGGAATTTTTTTCCTTTGCTCACGCTACCCTGTTCCGAAGTTGATAACGCTGCTCGATGCATCTACCATCTAATCAACCTCCTAGGACCCACATGTCATCCTCTCGATAGAAGAAACGTGTGTATGATGGAATTTTTTCCTTTGCTGGCACTACCCTGTTCCGAGTTGATAGCGCTGATCGACCCATCTATCATTTAATCAACCTCCTGAGCCCCACATGCCATCCTCTCATTAGAAGAAACGTGTGTATGATGGATTTTTTCCTTCGCTCGCGCTACCTTGTTCTGAACTTGATAGCGATGTTTGATACATCTATCGTCTAATCGCGATGCTGGGACCCACATGTCATCCTCTTGATAGCGATGGATTTTTTACCCTCTGTAGCACCTTCGTGTTCCAAACTTGATAGCTTTGCTCGTTGCATCAGCCGTTTATACACGCTGGTGGGTCCCTTATGTCAGCCTCACATTATAACAATCATGGGTATGATGGAATTTTTTTGTTCTCTAGCGCTACCCTGTTCCAAACTAGATACCGTTGCTTGAAGAATCTAATGTTTGCTCACGCTGCTGGGTCCCCCATTTCAGCCTCTCATTAAAAGAAATGTGTACATGCTAAACTTTTTTCTCGCTCGAGCCTCCCTATTTCGAACTGGCTATGTTGCTCGATGCAGCATCTGTATAAGGTCGCGCTGCTGGGTCCCACATATCAGCCTCTCTGTAAATGAAACATGCGTATGATGGACTTTTTTTGGCCATGTCCGCTATTTTGACCTTGGCAACTTGCTGGGTCCCAGATGTCAACCACCCATGTGCAGGAAACGTCTCTATGATGGGTCCCAGCTAACAGCCTCTATTTGAAAGAAACGTGTGTATGTTGGACTATTTTTTTGGGTCCCAGATGTTAGCCTCAGAGTACAAAAAATGCTCAGAAACGCCGAATTAAAAAGATTTTGGGCTAACTCGGGGCGGATGTCCTATTTGTCATGGGTTATATTCCATGGGCTCACACCTAAATTGAATGGGCTATGGTCGGTGGCACAAGATCACGAAAACGCCGAATTAGAAGGTATTGGGCTATGCTTGGGGCTGATAGGCTAATTTCATGGGTTATGCTTGGGCATGTTGGCTTCTATATAAGTGCAACGTGTGTATGATGGACTTGTTTTTCGGCCGCGTCCGCTGTTTTCACCGTGGCAGCCGTGTATGGTCTTACTACTAGGGCCCTTATGCTGCATGTCCTGGCTTGTGGGTCCCCGATGCAGCCTTATATGTTTTGTATGGTGGGTCCCCGATGCAAGCCTCTCTGTACAAGTATTTAAACTTTTTTTCGAACCCACCCTCAAAACAAACTCCAGGGACGCTGCATGCTGGTGGGTCCGTGATGTAAGCCTCTCCTTAATGCGATATTGCTAGAAGAAAAAATATAAACCCAAGATACACACACATACACAAATGCGATTCGAACAAAAGACCTTCGAATCAAATAAACGTAAACTGAGTGCCAAATACAACAAAGATATTTATAGAAAAAATATCATTTAACTTTTATTAGTACTACAACTTCTGTATTAGTCTTCTTATAATATTTTCTGTGTCTATGTTTATCTCTTTTAAAATATAAAAGGGCAGCGCACCTGACATCTCAATTTATAAAATGCCACATAATGGGGTGTTTTCTTAAAAACATGAGTAGGCAGAGTTTTTATTATTATTAGAGGTGGGGGCAATGCCCAAAAGGCCGAATTAAAAATAGTTTGGTTATTACTCTACGTGGGTTATATTTCATAGGCTATGCTCCATGGGCTTCATTCTCAAATTTCACTAGGTTGTGCTCAGCAGTCCGCTGACCCGTAAAGGCCGAACTAATATGTTCTCGGCTATGCTCCATGGGCTCCTTTCTATAATTTCGTTGGGTTGTGGTCAGCAGTACCTGACCCCTAAAAGACTGAATTAAAATGTTCTAGGCTAAGAGGGGCTGAATGAGCTACTCCCTCCGATCCAAATTAATGTTCTTGGATTTGGCTAGATTCGGATGTATCTAGCACTAAAACATGACTAGATCTGTCAGAATCTAGACAAATGTAACAACATTAATTTGGATCGGAGGGAGTGCTATATTTCTTCTCCTGGTTCATAAAAAGTGCATTGTGATGTGCTCTACCGTATTCAAAACAAAGACCACAATGAGGGCGGGCGAAAGCGATAATTCTTTTTGGCGGATATTCATGTCAAAATTCAGCAGTACAAAATAAGGTAGACAAATTATCAATAGATTCAAAGTTAATATTCGTGAGCACTTGACCAATTCAGCAGCATTTCAAAAGTGACCAATGCAGCAATATAGACAATAAAATACAATACCAGTACATCAATATTAGTTGCACAAATGCTTTAGTAATAGCAACGACAGAACATTTGAGAGATTCAGTAGCTTTCCTTCTTGAAATTCAATAGAAGTAGAGAGAGATTCAGTTCTTGTTCTAGCTAAAAAAACTTGGCCCACGATCAGTTTGGCCTGTTCTCCTAATACACTCAATCATTGGAGCAATCAAAACTGACGATCAAGTCTGCTTTTCTATGCATGCCTACTTCTCAAATCAATGTAAAGCTTCGTCAAGATTATGAGTTTATGACAAGGAGAAGTTACAAAAGAAAAGAAAGACCATCTACTGCACTTGATCTAAACTAGTAGCAGTACATCAGTATTAGTTCTATGAAATACCAAGTTCCAAAACAAAAGCAAGACCATGTACTGCAATTGTTCTAAACAAGTAGCAGTACATCAATATTAGTTCTATAAAATGTCAAGTTCTAGAAGAAAAGCAAGACAATCTGCTGCACTTTATCTAAACAAGTACACGTACATCACAGTTAGTTCTACAAAATATTGTATTGTACATACTAATAGTAACAACAGAACATTTGATAAATTCGGTAGCATTTAAAAGATGCAGCAGTATAGAATATGACAGAAAAAATATCGGCAAATTCCCAGTTCATATTCAACAGCACTTGACAGATTCAGCAGCATTTCAAACTGACCGAATTAGCAGTACACAGACAATAATTGACAGATTCAGCAATGCACACATTGAAATTCAATAGATGTAGTTAGGCCTGATTCAAAAGTAAAACGAGACCATATTCTGCCCTTCATCGGTCGACCTGAACAAGCACCAATACATAGTTATTATTGCAAAATAGATTAGCAGAGGAAGAACTCCATAGAAAATACTAAGAACTACCTTAAACACGGAACCACGTCTCCCAAAATGATAAGTACCAGTACATACAGTAGGTATTACTACAAAATACATTAGAAGTAGTTGAACTCCATAAAAATACTCCTAAGAACAACTACTAAGAATAGGTAGTAAGTCTTTCTAGCAGTTCAAATACTCCAACGAAAATTAAGATGTGTTTATCTCACTCGTGAATCCTATTAATTCGAAGACAGTATTCTAGGGTGAACACCGACGGTTGACGATTGACCAGGTGTGACATCGGCACCGACAGGAGCCACTGCAGCTCTTCGAACGGGATGCCGTCGGGCGACACGGTGCTCTTCGGCACACATAGCCCAGAATTTTTTATCCTTATCCCCTCAGTCACAATGGACGACCAAAACTTCACCATGTACCGCGGCGACAAGCACGCCGCCAACCCGACTTATACGACAGATATGATGTGTAGTGTTTGGTGCGTGTCAAATCACGCCCCGAACAGAGTACCATCGTCCCTGGATCCGATAATATCTAATGTCCGCATGCCTGTTGCCAGCAGAGGCTTAGAGGAGTACCTGCGTGTTTTGTCGTAGCGGAAACTATGCACCCTCATCGAGTGAGCTTCACAGAGGTGGCCGAGGAGTGTCGCCGGTGAGGCGGCGAAAATTTAGCCATCCTCCATGCAGTTGCAAGGGTCGTGCGCACAGGCAATATTGTGGTTGTGGACCAGACAGTACGCGACCAATGTCCTGCAACCATCGTTGGGGCATCTGCTACCTTTTCCGCTGGTGACACGGAGGTTCAACTGCTTGGACCTTGCGGCCAGCCGGATGATGCTGGTAGTGTCCATACGCATAGCAATCTTGTCCAACACGTTAGTGCTTACGTTGCTCCATCCGCCGTACCACCGGTTGGGCCCCGAATCCGCCATCGCGTCTCGTTGGTTTGGGGGCGAGGCGGATCAATCTATGGCTATTGGGAGGTTTTGGAGGAGAGGGATGGTGGCCTGGAAGAACCGATGATGCGGGCGAGATGGCGAGGAAAATGAGTGATGCGCGTTGGATACGATACCAAATACTGCCGGAGTTGGGGAAGACGGTATGTCTCTTTGAATGAGGAGTTTTTTGCGTGTTCCTTCGTCGGTCTTCTGCTACAGGGCACAGCTGCATCAAGGAGACTTTAATTATTAGCTAGCTAGTGTAACACGCAAACGCTGTCTAGTACTACTGTAGTAGCATCGAGGAAACTTTAATAGTAGTAATTAGCTGGATAGTCTAGCACGCCAACGTTGTCTAGTAAAATGCCATATCATCACAATATAAAATTGTACTACTCCATAAAGTAGTAATAGGTAAAGCTAAGAAAATAATTATATTTTCGAGCTGCTTCCATAAAGTATCGGGTGTATATTTGGTTCTTTTACTTGTGGATAGCGTTCATTATGCTAAAGTCTAGTACTCCCTCTGACCCAAATTACTTGACTTAGGTACATTTAGATATGGATGTATCTAGCACTAAAATATGTCTAGATATAGATGTATCTAGACAAATCTAAGTCAATTAATTTGGATCGGAGGGAGTATCAATATAATCTCTTACTTCCTTCGTTTCAAAATATAAGATGGTTTAGCTTTTGTGAAAAAATGTATCTAGACATCTTTTACTACACACTAAAAGTAGTGTGTAGGTTAGGAGTGAACCACACACCAAGGCCCCGCTTGTTTCATCGTTTCTTAACGAAAAAGGCCGTAAGTTTCGGATCCATAATCTATTCAATAAACTATCATTTGGTTTGTTGGATTTTTTCCGGTCCGTGTTTTCCGGTCGGGAGTCTCATGCGTTGTTGACCTGGTAAAATTAACGGACCAGTTGAGATCCGTATTTTACAGTTATCTTCCGCGAGCACACCGATCCACCGCTGCAAAAATTCTGGGCCCTGTAAATAAAAAGGTGAACCAAGCGGGGCCTAAAAGTCATCTAGATACATTCGTTTCGCACAAGTTACAACATTTTATATTATGGAACAGAGTGAGTAGATGCTAGAATGGAAAAGAAGATTTGAGGGTTTGCAATGTTGGAATTTGCTAGTCTTGATACAACAGTTAATGTTCAAAGTCAACTGTACACTATATAGTGGTAAGATAAGATAAGATAAATCTCTAAAAATATGGTCTCATCATATCAGCTTAACCAAAGACTAGTGCATGAGGATATAATCATTCAAGCCAAGGTTGTTTCATAGAGTACAAACCTTACATAAGCATTGAGGTGATTGTTCAAGTGTATGAAATGTGGTCCGTAATATCCTATTGATGCTAAAATTTTCATAATTTCTAAAAGTACTCTAGAATCGGCGGACTAAAGTGCATTATGCTAACGGTCCAAAAAATATAGTCAAGTTCATACGAGTAAATAAACATAGTACCGATACATGGACATGTTTCAAAAGAGAGGATACCAACAAGTTGAAAGCCGATGACTTCAGATCACCGAACAAATTAAACACAACATGATCCAGAACTATTTTTCTACTTTTAGTACTAACTATTACATATGGATTGCATCATGACGTACTATGGCAACATATCTTGTTTCTTAGTTAAGGATGAGGCCGGTTCCAATCGACGGCGTTCGCGAAGGTTGGTACAAAGCAAAGCGGATGCTTCACTGTTCCTGTCCAGAAGTGAGGGTTACTAATTCCCTCAAGGACATTGATTTCAGAAGTAACACCGCAGTCTTTACCACTAAGACTGAAGCGACATAATTCAGGTTGCGCCTCTTTGGAAAGCCATGCTGTAGTTGGTAACATGTAGACACAGTAGCTTCTCGTCAGATAACCTGAGGTAAGATCTGCCCCTCCTACGCGCATGATAATCGGATAGTTCACTCCAAGGAAAAGAGAATATGATCCAAGGTCAGCAATCCTTTCTCATGGATTAGCTTGATCAACCTGACCAGTGTTCAGAACACCAAGCAGCCAAACCCGGAAGTATAAGTGGAGATAGTGCGACCGCAGTGTACAACACGAGGATGAGCAGCACTAGTACGATGGCGGTAATGACAAGTAAGACAGCTGGGATCATAAGAAGCGCTAAGCGTATATATATGAAGAAGTCTAGAACCATCTACAGATCTGGCTAACCACCAAAAACCAAGAAGGTAGTCGTGCTCGTCTCCAGTAGCATTAAGAAATGAATCCACCAACTCCTCCGCGGCAGCTGGTCACGCCAAGACCAGCGCATGATCTTGAAAAGGTAGCAGAATGCGTTAACTTATGATTCTGTCAGCATGATATAGTGAATCCTACTGAAAAATTTCCTTCCAATTGAGCTACATGCAAAGTATCTCGAACATAGGAAAAACAACTACGGCCTAGAATCGTACAAAGGAAACAAAGCATTATATAATAGGGAAATTTCCTAGAGAATAGACTCATCTTTTTTTTGAACAAGACGAGCAATGTTTGGCTCGTTTTGTCTAAAAAGGCAAATATAATTGACTGGTTCATTGGCAGGGGAACTTGCTGAAAACCCGTGCAAATGCGGAAAACATAGGATAGGAAAGACACAGGATTTTATATTTGCATGTCCATTTATACTCCTGCAGGATTGCGGTTGTGTTGGATTACATTGCATGGAAAAACTATTGAACAAATTCTTTTCAGGAGCTTCAAGTATGTCTTAAATTCCTATCGAATGAATTAAAAGACATCCAGAAAAATCTACTGTGCATAATTCAATCCGATGAATCAAACGATTACTATAAGAAAAAACCTACAAAAAAACTATGATTCGTACAGTTCATAGAGTCTAAAATAACTACTCGTATTTTCATTTAAACGAAACACTCCCTATGTCAATTTAGTACAATAGCTTGGGCGCATCAGTAATTAAGCCAGTACAGTACATATCAAGGAATAATTACCAAGATGCAGAGGAACCCAAACATGAACGTTGCCATACAGAGTTGTGGCAAACACCAGTACGTCGTGGGTCGTTCCATCACTGTAACTGTAAGGGCTCAGGGTGTGGTTAATAGAAAGTGGAAGAACTGTCCATCCATCATCACCGCCCTGAAGGATGGCAATTCTAACGTTGAAGACTTCAACAGGCGAGAAATCTTTATATCTCCCAGCAGCTGTGGGAACTTGGCAAATAGCCATCTTTTGCATTACAATTGGAAAATCATTATCCAACAAAAACATGGTTGGCTAGTCGGTTGCTTGGAATGACAATGACGGGAGAGGAATCTTGCGACGAGTGTACACGTTGCTAAGCTCCAACTTGCCTATAAAGCTACCCGTGGCAATCCAATCTCCGTTGGTACCATAGCATCGGAGGAGCACCTGTCCAGCAACGACATCTTGCACGGCAGGATATCAATTTTGAAGTAATGCAAGAAATCTAGCGGTCCCTTCGTCAGGGGGGAATGAAGAACACATGAGATGCCAAATGGCATTGAAGCATCCAGAGTTGCACTAGATTTCACAGATTCAAGAAAAAGTTTCGACGAATCGATTAGGCTGGCGGCAGTGATGACTTCGCATCGAGTTATGAGTTCTTCAAAGGGGCCTTTGGTAAACACGTCATGCAAAATCTCAGAATCATGCTCACTGTTCTTGCTCGCTAACGCCATCGCAAGGCAGCATCTGTATTTCATTGATTGGGTTTCGGAAGAGAGGGGGAATCAAGTGTGGCAACTGCCTGAGTGAGACGCGGAAGAGAATCCAAAAGCGGCATGTGGCGTCAGCGGCGGCGCGTGGTGCGGAAGGGGAAGACGCCGACAAGAGAAGGGGAAGATGCCCTGTAGGGGGCGGGGGAATAGGCAAGGGGGAAAGCTAGATTAATCAACAGGAGCTTGCGCTCCTCAGCTGCATTTTGAGGAGACAGTGACCCGCCGACTCACTACTGCCTAGTACTAGTAGACGTCTAGACGGTCGGAGTAGTTAATTTGGAGGAGACTTTGACCGGCCTGACTCTACTAGACGCCTAGGGTACGAGTTGTACTGGACGAGCTCTGTGGTATTTTACTTCCATGGACGAGCTATGTTTTTCTTTTTTCACAGAACGAGATCTGTATTAGGGCATCCACTATGTTGTCCATAAGAAAAAAGTAGTCCTTATGGATGACCACATACATAGTAGAGCTTCACCTAAGCATGTGGCTTGTCCATAAGCAATATAAAATTATTTACTCTCTCATCTCTCTCTTGCATTTGTATCCTTTTTCAAGACATATGGGTCCCAACTTATAGATAAGTTGACTTTATCATCCACAGCGTTGATGTTGCGAAATTTGACACACAACACTATTTAGGATGGGAGGCAAATTTGGCATTAGCTCCATAACATTGGTGTTGTCAAATATCTGCATAGTGGGCCCTTACACAGAATAAAACAACATAGTAAAGGGTGTTCTCTCTCCCCATCGCACGAGAGAGAAGCAGTGCACTGCCACATGATCAGATAGAGTAGTACTTGGAATTTGGCATCGGGGCACGAAGTTGCTCCGATTCCCTAGTTTCTTAGATTTAGAACTAACCCTGCAACGTATGGAACTAGTTCCAAAAGCTAAATATCTATTTTGGAACTAGATTTGGCTATACATTATGGGTGCCCAAGGCATCCACTATGGTGTCTACCCACAAGCCAAAAAGTAGTCCATAAGCCTATCCATATACATAGTAGAGGTTCACTTTAGTGGAATTTCCTTAAGGGTGACCGACAAGCTTATGGGTTGTCCATAAGTAATAAACAATTATTTTACTTTCTCCTCTCTCTCTTGCTTGTGTGTATTTTTAACAAACATGTGGGTCCTAGCTTAAGGTGAACTCGACCTTATACATTTCTATAAGTTGTGTGGGCCCCATCTTATGGAAAAAGTTCACCTTATACATAGGTGATGTCATAGCTACTTCCACAAGCTGTGTGGGAACCACCTTATGGAAAAAGTTCACCTAGGGCATCCACTATGTTGTCCATAAGAGTGTCCACAAGAAAAAAGTAGTCCTTATGGACGACCACATATATATATAGTAGAGCTTCACCTTAAGGAAATTTTCTTAAGGGTGAGCCATAAGCTTGTGGCTTGTCCAAGGGCACCCACAATGTTGCCATTGTCAAATTTGACGTAAAGGTATATTTGGCTTTGGTATAAAATATAGCAAGAGGTCCCCAATGTACTAGTTCCAAATATTTATAACGTGGGTCCCACCATCTAGCTAAAACAACACATGAAGCAAATATAGAACTACCCTCATAGTTTATTTGAGGATTGTGCATAAATTTGATTGTGCTAAACACTATCAATAGAATCTTCTAGATCCCATAATGGAAAGAAGATACAACTGCTAGCAATGTTGGGATTTGATAATCTTGATTTAACAACTAGTGTTCAAAGTTCTCCATACACCATGTAGTTGTAAGATGTAAGATAAGATAAGAAAAGAGAGACGAGGGTAATTTATGGGCCCACGCAAGGCATCGTTATTTACAGAAAAGACCATGCGCTGAAGCTAAAATCTTAGGAATTTGACATGATATGCGAACAAAGTATGTCCATGTTCTCATCCAACGTACTTCGCAATGCTCAAGTTGAATCATCACATATAAAACAATTGATGCATATAGATTGTGAAGTGTATAAGAAAAGAATCAAATTTGGTTAGATTTTAGCTAACTTGAAACTAACGATGAAATATTCAGTGAAATGCACTCATTGTAGTTTTATTTAAGTTGAGCATTTGTAAAGGACAGTGTTCAGCCAAGCTAAAATGACATCAATCTACAAAAAAGTTCTACATGAACTTTCAAAAGCAATAGAAGTCGTGGAAGGACGCGACTTGCAGGCCGGTACTATTTTACTGTCTCAATCGCAAAAAGGCACGATTATGACAGCTAAACGTGTACGAATTTGGTCAAATAGTCTCAAGTTTTTTTGAAATGGACTGATTTGCACCAGGGATGCATGCTTTGGGATTCATTTTGTCCACTCTACAAGATATGGGACTAATTTGTACCCCGGGTGCGAGAAGTAGGACTAAAACTATATTTACCATGATCTTTGGCAAGAAACAAGTTATAAAGATCCTCTAACTTATACTGTATAAGAAAAGCTAGAGAAGTCGTAGGACACTAATTTTCCTTCTTCCAAACAATACAATATTAAGGCCTAATGTCATAAAATTAATTTGTACTACCTCCACCCTAGAGCTTATTAATTAAGCCTTATATTTTTGTACATATGTCTTCCATGTGTACATGTATTTGTAGGTGTCGGTGTACGCGCGGGTGGTGTGCGGCCATGTACACGTATTTGTAGGTGTCGGTGTACGCGTGGGTGGTTTGTGCGTGTGTGTGACATGTGAGTGCCCAAGTATTTGCAGGCGTGTACATATACATTTCCATATACATGACATGCTTTACTACGAGTATATATATCGGAGCGAGCTGTGCTGCAAACATATAATCCTTCTAAGCCATATTTGTTTGTTTCGATTCATCTAGATATAGATGTATCTAGTCAAGTTTTAGTGCTAGATACATCAGTATATATCTAGAGTATGTGTTATTGTGTTGTGTGTATGACATACTCACCCCAGCCGTTAGGACACACACAAAAAAACATTAGAATTGGTATATCTTATCTTACCATCTTACCTTATCTTATCTTACCACTATATAGTGTACGGATAACTTTGAATATTAACCGTTGGATCAAGACTTGCGAATCCCAACATTCCTAGCCGTTGGATCCACTTTTCCATTCTAGCATCTAGATGATTCTACTGATAGTCTTCAGCATAATGAATGATATGCACAAACCTCAAAACACACTTCTCCATTATACTAGAATCTTATCCCTCGTAGCTAATAATCATTGACATCTTGATGATCTTATCTTATCTTACCACTATATAGTGTACGAATAACATTCAATGTTGACCGTTGGATAAGATTCGTGAATCGAGCATTTCTAGCTGTTGGATCTTCTTTTCCATTCTAGCATCTAGAAGATTCTATTGATATATAGTCTTCGTCATAATGAATGCTATGCACAAACCTCAAAACTCACTTCTCCATCATACTAGAATATTCTCCCTTGTTTCTCTAGACCATGTTATCAAAAATTGAATGTGTTCGGTATCTAATAATCTTTAACTTCTACGTGACATACAAAGTACAAGGACCAAATATACACCCATACTTCTTATCTTAAAACACTTCTCTATCATTCTAGAATCTTTCAGGCATTTCTATAGACCATGTTACCAAAATTGGAAGTATTAGGTATAGCTAACAAACATTTACTTATACGTTGACTTCAACATGATACAAAGTATAAGAACCAAATACACACCCATAATTTATAGATGTCTATCAAATTTAAAACTTTTTGAGCTTAACCTATTATATAATCATGTCTTACCACTATATATATAGTGTACATATAACTTTGAACTTTGACCATTGGATCAAGACTAGCAAATCCCAACACTTCTAAATAGAATTAAGTTGGATCTTCAATCCATTCTAGCATCTGGAAGATTCTCTATTGAAGTTCTTTAGTGCACTGAATGTTATGCAGAAACTTCAAAACACACTTCTCGTTAATTCTAGAATCATCTTCGTCATTTCTCTAGAGCATGTCGAGTACTAGGTAACTAATAGTAGGTTGATTTCTACATGATACAAAGTACAAATAACCAAATACAAACCTAGTACTTTATGGATGTAGCTCTTAATTATAATAGGTAAAGCACAAAAAATTATAAAGTTCCTTAACATATATATATATATAACTAGTAAATTACACGTGCCCTCCATGTGAGACTTAGATAATATACGTCTGACACATATCATCACTATATAAAATTATAATATAGGTAAAGCATAAAAATATATAATTTTGATCAACATCTATAAAAAGTATGGGTGTATATTTGGTTTTTTTACTTTGTATAGTATATATATCATGTTGAAGTCAGCGATTATTAGCTATCTAAACTTGAAATTTTTGGTAACATGGTCCAGAGAAATTAGGGAGAAGATTCTAGAATGTTAGAGAAGTGTGTTTTGAGTTTTGTGCGTAGAATTCATTGTGATGAAGACTATCAATAGAATCTTCTAGATTCTAGAATGGAAAAGAATATCCAATGGCCAAAAATGTTGAGATTTGCGAGTCTTGATCTAACGGTCAATATTCAAAGTTATTCGTACATTATATAGTGGTAAGATAAGATAAGAAGTATGGGTGTATATTTGGTTCTTGTACTTTGTATCATCATGTAGAAGTCAAAGATTATTAGCTACCTAACACTTGAAATTTTTGGGGAACGTGGTCAAGAGAAATGAGGGAGAAGATTCTAGTATGATGGAGAAGTGTGTTTTGAGGTTTGCGCATAGCATTCATTATGTTGAAGACTATCAATAGAATCTTGTAGATGATAGGGGCTTGTTTGATTCGTAGGATAGGAAAAGCATAGGAATAGGAACAACATAGGATTACAATATCATGCCCACTTTAACCCTATAGGAACCCATATATATATGCAAGAATGTTTGTTTGATTCCATTGAAGGAAAAAAGGATTGTAAGAATGAGGTTTGGGTGTGGATCGATGTTAGATTTCCTATGCTAGTGAAAAGGATTCCCTAGGAAAATTTCCTATATGAATCAATAATCATACAAATCAAACAACCACTATAGAAAAAATTCTTATGGGATTTAATCCTATAAATTTCCCATGTAAATCCTTTGAGTCAAACATGATGGACTAGAGTGGAAAAGAAGATCCAATGGCTGGAAATGTTGGGATTCGCATGTCTTGATCCAACGGTCAACATTCAAATTTATTTGTACACTATATAAAAAAGTGGTAAGATAATGGAAAGATGAGATAGTGTTAAGATATACAACTCTTGTTGCTCCATCTCACACCCCAAGAAGAAGAAGCGCACACACACACATATAGAGAGAAAGATAGACTCAGAAAGATTTCTCTTACAGTTATACTATGAAACTATTTTGAAGGTGTACACTGTGACTCAATATCTTGAAAATCGCCAAGATTTCTGAATGACTCAATATCTTGATATATATTAATTTGCATGCTGGCAACTCTTACACAGATTAAAAAACGAAAGGATATAAAGGAAAATGAATAAATGAAAAGGGTCTGGATGACATACTGTTGTTTGCAGTACCAACCATGAAAAAAATGGTAAACATGAGATTTGAAACATTTGAAAAAGTCGTAGTCACATTAGATGTTGCCTTAACACTCGAGGGTTTCTCGAGCGGAATGACCGATTAGGTCATGGCCATATCTACATCATATTTTATGATAATGTTCCCATATT
The DNA here is from genome assembly GCA_910589775.1 of Avena eriantha. Classification (NCBI taxonomy): domain Eukaryota; kingdom Viridiplantae; phylum Streptophyta; class Magnoliopsida; order Poales; family Poaceae; genus Avena; species Avena eriantha. Next base: position 161,353,938 of record OU342745.1, read on the forward strand.
TGGTAGATGGGTGTGTCTTGCCATGGTATACAATAATGCTGGGGTGGTAGTTTCGAACTAGTATTAGGAGAAACATGTTCAAAATTCTGAGTTGTATCTTTAGTGTCCATGTTGTAAAAGTATAGGTCCCAGGTGTATTTTGGTTTTATTTTTGGACCACTATGTAATTGTCATGCCCACCATTGGATTTTAACGCGTATGTTCTTGGTACTTCAGGGCAGATTCCTCGTTAGAAAGAAAAAGAAAAAGTTCCCAGTGACAGAATTATTTTGCGCACGAAATTTTTTAATCTGAATGCCCCAGACCCAATTTTCAGAAAAAAGGACTATTGTGCAAAACTTGAGTAGTCCGTACTTCTACTGAACCAGGGGCACCAGAAAATTAACCCCAAAGCTGCCAAAGAAAAAAACGGAAGAGAAAAACGAAGAGCAAGAAGAGATTATTAACGGGAGGCAGCGCGGGAGTAGCGAAGGAGTTGAAGGCGGTGTGATGTCATAGTAAAGCTAGTTTGACGGGTTTCTGACACGAGGTACATGTACGTACTACTAGTATCACAGTACTACTAGTAGTACTACTATGTTTTCTCTCTCCTTCGCTGTCTCTCACCATCCATCCTCTCTCCCCCCTCCTGCGCAGTGCCCCGCGTGCACCGTCCGGCTAATCTTTCCCTCGTCCCACTGCGTCAAGCGTCACACATGTTCCTTGGTAGGGTCGCGCAGTGTGTGTGTGGCCTGTTTTTTCCTTTTTTTGACAAGAGTCTCTAGCGTGTTTTGAATTGGATACATAGCACCAATCCTGACCGTTGGGCTATAAGATCCAATGGTTCAGAGCAGCTGGATTCGCATTGAATAGTACCTAGAGAAAACTCTACCATGTTTTAGGACCATCATAATTTAAGTATTGCATACATTAAGTCTATTAATAATAACTATCTTCTTTTTCATTCTAGCATCTAGCAGATTCGATTGATAGTCTTCATCACAGTGAATGCTATTAAGAAAACTCAAAACACACTTCTCCATCATTCTAGAATCTTCTCTCTAGTTTCTGTAGACCATGTTAGCAAAATTTTAAAGTTTTTGATAGCTAATAATCATTGACTTCTACATGATATACAAAGTATAAGAACCAAATATATACACCCATACTTTATAGATGTTGATCAAATTTATATATTTTTTGCTTTACCTATTACTAGTAAGTTGCATGTGCCTTGCACGTGAGACTCAGATAGTAGACGTATGACATATCATCACTATATAAAATTATAATTGGTAAAGCACAATAAATTATAAATTTCATCAACATCTATAAAGTATGGGTGTATATTTGGTCCTTGTACTTTCCATGTCATTATGCTGAAGACTATCAATAGAATCTTCTATATGCTAGAATGGAAAAGAAGATTCAACGGCTAGAAATGTTGGGATTCACGAGTCTTGATCCAATGGTAAATATTCAAAGTTATTAGTACACTATATAGTGGTAAGAGGTAAGATAAGATATCTCTATCTCTACTACTATAATGGAGCAGTTCTGAATTGGATGCATAGCACCAATCCTGATCGTGGGGCTGTTAGATCCAATGGTTCAGAGAAGCTAGATTCGTGTTGAATAGTACCTAGAGAAAACTCCACCATGCATGTTCTAGAACCATCATGGCACCACCCCCAAAATTTCTTAGCACAGTAGGCTGTAAATAGTACAGACCTAGAGCAAACTCCACCATGTTCTAGAACCATCATGTCACCACCCCCAAAATGTATAAATTAAGTATATTAATAATAACTATCTTGACATATTGAGAATACAACCTACTGTGCTCTGAAATTTTGGGGGCGGTGACATGCATGATGGTTCTATAACATGGAGGAGTTTGCTCCAGGTACTATTCAACATGAATCCAGCTGCTTTGATCCATTGGATCTAACAGCCCAACGGTCAGGATTGGTGCTATGGATCCAATTCAAAACTTCTCTATTCTTATCTTATCTTATCTTACCACTAAATAGTGTTCGAATAACTTTGAATATTGACCGTTGGATCAAGACTCGCGAATCCCAACATTTCTAGCCGTTGGATCTTCTTTTCCATTGTAGCATCTAGAAGATTCTATTTTTTGGAACGGTCTAGAAGATTCTATTTATAGTCTACATCACAATGAATGTTATGCACAAAACTCAAAACACACTTCTCCATCATCCTAGAATCTTCTCCCTCGTTTCTCTAGACCATGTTACCCAAAATTTCATGTTTTAGATCTCCACTACTATAATGGAGCAGTTTTGATTGGATCCATAGTACCAATCCTGACCGTTAGGCTGTTAGATCCAATTATTCAGAGCAATTGGATTCATGTTGAATAGTACCTAGAGAAAACTCCACCATGTTCTCTAGAACCATGATGTCATCACCCCCAAAATTTCATAGCACAGTAGGTTGTATTCTCAATATGTGTATATAGTTATTATTAATAGGCTTAATTTATGCATTTTTTCTCTAATGTATGAAATGTGATTTAAAAAACATTAAGTTGTTATTAACCAATAGTCTTGTTAGAGAAAAAATGCATACATTAAGTATATTAATAATAACTATCTACACATATTGAGAATACAACCTACTATGCTATGAAATTTTGGGGGTGGTGACATGCTGATGGTACTAGAACATGGTGGAGTTTGCTCTATAGGTACTATTCAACATGAATCTAGCTACTCTGAACCATTGGATCTAACAGCCCAATATTCTATATGAAATATGATGTAACAAACATTAAGTTGTTACTAACCAATAGTTTTGTTAGAGAAAAATGCATACTTTAAGTCTATTAATAATAACTATCTACACAAAATGAGAATACAGCCTATTGTGCTATGAAATTTTGGGGGTGGTGACATGATGGTTCTAGAACATGGTGGAGTTTGCTCAAGGCCGGTACTATTCAACACGAATCAAGATACTCTGAACCATTGGATCTAACAGCCCAACGGTTAGGATTGGTGCTATGGATCCAATTCATTCCAAACTCCTCCACTATCTTATCTTACCACTATATAGTGTACGAGTAACTTTGATATTGACCGCTGGACCGAGACTCGTGAATCCGAACATTTCCAGCCATTATTGGATCTTCTCTTCCATTATAGAATCTAGAAGATTCTATTGATAGTCTTGAACACAATGAATGCACTATGCATAAACCTCTCAAAACACACTTCTCCATCATACTAGAATCTTCTCCCTCGTTTCTCTAGACCATGTTACCAAAAATTTCAAGTGTTAGGTAGCTAATAATATTTGACTTCTACACATGATGATACAAAGAAGAAGAACCAAATATACACCCATAATTTATAGATGTTGATCAAATTTATATTTTTTCCACTTTACCTATTATAATTTTATATAGTGATGACATGTCAGACGTCTCTTATCTGATCCTCACGTGCAACTTACTACTAGTAGTAGAGAGAATACAACCTATTATGCTATGAAATTTTGGGGGTGGTGACATGATGGTTCTAGAACATACCGGAGTTTTCTCTAGGTACTATTCAACACGAATCCAGTTGCTTTGAACCATTGGATCTAACAGCCTAGTGGTCAGGATTGGTGCTATTGATCCAATTCAAAATAGCTCTATTCTTATCTTATCTTATCTTACCACTATATAGTGTACGAATAACTTTGAACATTGACCGTTGGATCAAGACTCGCGAATCCCAACATTTCTAGCCATAGGATCTTCTTTTCCATTCTAGCATCTAGAAGATTCTATTTTTTGAACGGTCTAGAATATTCTATTGATAGTCTTCATCACAATGAATGCTATGCACAAAACTCAAAACACACTTCTCCATCGTTCTAGAGTCTTCTCCCTAGCTCGTTTCTCTAGACCATGTATTACCAAAATTTTCATGTTTTAGTACATAGCTAATAATCGTGGACTTCTACATGATGTTACCACTTTGACTATTAACCATTGGATCAAGACTAGCAAATCCCAACATTTCCAGATGTTGGATCTTCTTTTCCATCCTAGAATCTAGAAGATTCTATTGATAGTCTTCATCACAATGAATGCTATGCACAAAACTCAAAACACACTTCTCCATCATTCAAGAATCTTATCCCTCGTTTCTCTAGACCATGTTACCAAAATTTTAAAGTTTTAGATAGCTAATAATCATTGATTTCCACATGATATGCAAAGTACAAGAACGAAATATACACCTGAGGATATTATTATACTCCCTCCGATCCAAATTATTGTTCTCAGATTTGTCTAGATTCGGTTGTATCTAGTCATGAATTAGTGTTAGATACATCCGAATGTAGACAAATCTAAGAACAATAATTTGGATCGAAGGTGAAATGGATCGTATGGGCACCTAGAGGGGGGTGAATAGGTGCTACTTCTTTTAATGATTTTTCAATTTTAGGCTTGACACAAAAGGTAAATTCTCTAGATAGACTATTATGAAGAATTTCCCTATATGCAAACCTAACTACTACCGAGTAAAGGCGAGTGGGAAAGAGGAACGAGTGAACCATAGTGAAGCACGCGGAGACACAGGATTTTTTTTACTGTAGTTTCTTCCTTGTTAAGATAAGTACATCTGCGTTGGAGGGGTGGGTGGTAGTAAGACCACTACGCCACAATAGGCCTCACCCTGTTCTCCGATGGATCCCGCCACCAAAGGCCTGATCCGCCTTTCCACTATAGGAACCCTTCGAGGTGGGAACCGGCGCCTTTACACAACTAGTGGGGCACAACTCCACAACCAAATTGGAGGCTCCTGTAATGGCGACAAGGTGCCACAAGAACAAGTTATCAATACCTAAACACAAGATCTAGATATTAACGAGAATACTAGATCGGGGATTTCTCCAAGTGAATGGAGAGGAGTTGATGCGCTTGATTCGTGATGACGATGTAGATTGAAGTGGGAGATCTAGAGAGAGAGAGCTCTTGCAACAGGTCTGACACTTTTCGAATGAATCAAGAGATCTGCTTGAAGGGGATGAAGGGGATTTTATACCACCTGCCTCAACTGGCCATTGGAGCCTTTGGGGGCCGGATTATCCGGCCCAAGTGAGGGAGAACTCCGCCCTAGACTCGGATTATCCGGCAAATAATCTGCCTTTGAACAGAAGCTCGCGCAGGCTGGCCCTTCACATTTTCTCCTGTGGACCGGATTATCCGGCTGGGGGAAAATTCTGCCTCAGCCACGGAATATCCAGGGGAAATTCCGCCCCCAGACAGAAGCTCACGCAGACGCTCGCTTGGGTGATTCCCCTAGGGCCGGATTATCTAGCCCTGCATGGAGGCCGGATTATCCGGTCCAGGGAGAAAATCCGAACTAGAGCCGGACTGTCTGGAGGAAAATCCGCCCCCAGACAGAAGCACGCGCGCAGCTAGCCCTGGCTAAGATGGTCAGGCTAGATTATCTGGCCCATAATGGGGGAGGATAATCCGGCCCCCAAACACCCAAAAATTTTCCTACAACACTTCATGCACATTAGAAACTCCACGGTATTGTTATCTAACACACAAAACATAGGGAACCATGAAATTTTCTTTGAATCTCCCCATTTTGGTGTTAGATGACAATACTAGGATTTGCAAGAAAGTTCACAAGACCACTAACATTAAATACACGAAAGAAACTGCCCCTCAATGTGTGCATACTAAAAATTTGCATTTGAATACAAATGCACACAAATAGGTACGAGTCTATTCCATTGAAAAATAAAAAACATAATCATACCACCAAGATAGAGAGAGGCATCCTTGAGATATCCAATATTACCAATGTGATAACCATTATAAACACCTTCCTCGAGATAGATATCCAATATTATAGGATATGATAGATGAATCCGTAGGAGTAATCCACGAGATAAATATCGAGCCACACAGACACATAGTTTCATACAAACCAAAACACAAATTAAGGTTCAGCGCTAAATGGGCACAAGCGAGAAAACGATGAATAGAAAAAGTGCAAATTCTTGTGCCTGACCCATGCAAATCCTCGGAGATCTAATAGAACTACTTCTCCCCCTTTGGCATCGAGACGCCAAAAAGGAAGAAGAACGATGCTAATACCCCAAGGTATCACTCGTAGTCCTCATCCTCATCCTCGTCATCGTCCCTGTCCTTGTCCTCATCCTCAAGCTCCTCGGTGTCATCCTCCTCATCATCAGTAGTGGCCGCAGAACGGAACATGTGACACTCCAGCTCTCCATAGTTAAGCCCAGAAGAAGAGTTCCACCGAGCATATTGGTGTGGGAGTAGTAGGAACAGGGGGCACCCGAAGCACCAAACACATGGTGAAAAATGAGCTGCTGAGTGTGAGCCATCTCGTGGCGCTGCTTGTAAGGCTCATACCGACCCTTGCGGGTGTCCACTCCCATACACAGAATGTTCCGCTGGAACCAGTTCAGATCTAATAGAACTACTTCTCCCCCTTTGGCATCGAGACGCCAAAAAGGAAGAAGAACGATGCTAATACCCCAAGGTATCACTCGTAGTCCTCATCCTCATCCTCTTCATCGTCCCTGTCCTTGTTCTCATCCTCAAGCTCCTCGGTGTCATCCTCTTCATCATCAGTAGTGGCCGCAGAATGGAACATGTGACACTCCAGCTCTCCATAGTTAAGCCCAGAAGAAGAGTTCCACCGAGCATATGGTGTGGGAGTAGTAGGAACAGGGGGCACCCGAAGCACCAAACACATGGTGAAAAATGAGCTGCTGAGTGTGAGCCATCTCGTGGCGCTTCTTGTAAGGCTCATACTGACCCTTGCGAGTGTCCACTCCCATACACAGAATGTTCCGCTGGAACCAGTTCAGTTGCTTGATCTCACGAGCAATAGGAGGCACTGGGGGCCTACAAGCACTGGCACGAGCATCCCTCATGAGACCCCCAGGAGAAGAAGAGGGGTGAGACGTCTTCCTATCCTTGGTGTAGATCTTCTTTGCCTTGTGCACAACATCAATGTTAAATTCTTCAGATGGAAGCAGGTGCTTGATGAGCATCATAATGTAGGGAGCATAAGGGATGGACAGCCTTTTGAACATTGCATCAATCGACTCATGGTAAATGAAGTCCATCACATCCAGCTGGTATTGAACGGACTCATCCTCGCAAGATGCAACCTCATGAGAGAAGGCTAGGAGCTGAACCAGGTGACCATGGATGCTGTCATTGTTGCCTCCACTCGGGGTGATAGAATCAAGGAAGAGACCCACCAAGGAAGCATAGATTGGGGAAAGACCAGCAAAGGTGCCCTGATATGTTGCTAACGTATCTATAATTTTTGATGTTCCATGCTTGTTTTATATCTAATTTCGTATGTTTTGTCCACACTTTGGAGTATTTTTATACACTTTCTTGGACTAACCTATTTAACAAGATGCCACAGTGCCAGCTGCCTGTTTTTTGTTGTTTTTGGTTCCAGGGAAGTCAGAAAATAAATATTATCGGAATTGGACGGGACAAAGCCAAAGTCAATATTTTAGCGAGGCGGACACAGAGCCCGAAGACAAGACAGAGAGGGGCCAGGGGTTTGCCACACCACCTGGTCACGCGGCCATCCCTGGCCCGCCCCTGGGGGTGGTGTGGGCCCCTCCGGCCTCCACCAACCTTGCCCCTTCGTCTATATATGCCTCCTGGGACGAAAACCCTTATGACCAGATCAGAATTCCACGAAAAGGTCTGCAGCACTGCCACTAGCGAAGAGGAGATTCAGGGGACAAAAGTCTCTGTTCCGGCATCCTGCCAGGATGGGCAAGTGCCCCCAGAGTCATCTCCATCGATCTCCACCACCATCTCCATCGCCGTTGCTGATTTCCATGATGATGAGGGAGTATTTCTTCCTCGAGGCTAAGGGTTCTACCGATAGCTATGTGTTCATCTCTCTCTATGCATGATCATATTGTGATCCTGAGCTTTGTAATCAAGTAGATCTACCTTGCTACTCAAGTGCTTTAATAGATTTCTAGCTCTCCCCACGTGTGTGAAAGTGATAGCGTGCACACCATAGTGGCACTTAGGCTAGAGATTACATATACTTGTTATGAGTTATATTTGGAGTTGGATGTCTCTATGAAATTGTGGTGTTTGTTGGAACCATCTAGTGCTCAAGCACTACTAGGAAACCCCTTATCATTGGCGCACCTTTTTTCACTATCCATGGCGCATATGTTAGTCGCCACTGATACGTCGCCACTGATAACTATCTTCTGTGGAGCATTTCAAAATGCGCCATAGAAGTCTTTCAAAATGCGCCATAGAAGTCTCAAACTTCAGTGGCGCATATGGCCAATATGCGCCACAAAAGTTTTTTTCCAAAATTCAAAAAAAAGGCAGGCCAGATCTCAAACTTCTGTGGCGCATATGGCCAATATGCGCCACTGAAGTTTTTTTCAAATTTCAAAAAAACCCGGGCCAGATCTAGATCTGGCCGGAGTTGGTGGATGGAGGAGGGCTAGGAGGAGGTTGCCGGAGTTGGTGGTGGAGGAGGAGGAGGAGGTTACCAGAGTTGGTGGTAGAGGAGGAGGAGGAGGATGTCGCCGGAGTTGGTGGTGGAAGAGGAGGTGAAGGAGGTCGCCGAAGTTGGTGGTGGTGGAGGAGGAGGAGATCACCAGAGTTGGTGGTGGAGGAGGAGGAGGAAGTCACCAGAGGTTGCTGGAGTTGGTGGAGGAGGAGGAGGAGGAGGAGGTGGTGGTGGTCGCCGGAGTTGGTGGTGCTGGAGGAGGAGCACGGAGGTGGTCGCCGGAGTTGGTGGTGGTGGAGGAGGAGGAGGAGGAGGTCACCGGAGAGTGGAGAAGGAGGAGGGAGGAGAAGGGGAGAAGTGTGGAGTGGAGGAGAAGTGTGGAGGGGAGAAGAAGTGGAGAGGGGGAGAAAAATGAAAAAGGGAGGGAGAAGGGCGCCGGCGGGATTCAAATTTCGAATCCCGCCCAAGACTTCTATGGCGCATCTTTGGGAAATGCGCCACAGAAGTTTCTCCCCCTTTTTTATTTTTTTGCAGTAAAAAATATTCTACCCTAAATAACTTTTTACTATTTTTGAATTTGGGGATTCTGTAAAATCCATAACGACCATCGGTCGTTGAATTCGAGTAGGGAATTTCGAGACGATCATTTTGATAGGTTAAAGATTTTTTTTTCGACATCGTATGCAAAAGTTATATCCGTTTTACCGTGCCATGACCTATTTTTGCATAATACATCGAAATTCATGTTTTTCAATTTTGTCTAGATCTATACCCTAAAATCTAATTACAACTCAAAGGAATTATTTTTTTGAAGTTTCTATCATTTTTGTTTATTTTTTACAAAACTGAAAAGGCGATCCCCTGGAGGGGGGGGGGGGGGAAGGTGGTTGGGATATGTTTTTGCTTGTTCTATGGCGCATACACCTATAGGTGCCACATAAACATCACTTTCTGTGGCGCATATGGACATATGCGCCACATAAGTTTCTCCCCCCTTTTTGTGTGTCTTGGTCCCATCAACCTTCTGTGGCGCATACGTCTATATGCACCACAGAAACATCACTTTCTATGTCGCACACGAAAATATGCGCCACAAAAATGTGGACTTCTGTGGCGCATATTGGTTTTGTGCGCGACTGAAGTGCCAAACTTCTGTGGCGCATTTTTATAGTGCGCCACTGATACATATCTGTGGCGCATGGTTTTACATATGCGGCACTAGATATCTTGTCTATCTATAAGCTGTTTCCTAGTAGTGAAGGTGACAGTGTGGGGTTATCTAGATGTGAAAAGTGAACTTTGAGGAGTGTTGTTATAGCCCTGCCATGGATTAGAGTGTCCAACCGGAGAGTAGTTCAGAGTAGTATCATAAACATATGATATTTATATGAGAGTGTTCAATAGTGAAAGTATGATCCTAAGCCTTGTTTCTAAGCATTGAAACACCGTTTGCAACTAGAACTGTTACATGTTTGCTTGCTTTCATCTTTATTTCAGTTTTCCTTTAGTCTCTTCCTACCCATCAAGCTCTTTTCTGGCACCGTTACCACTTATAATTATCCATACCACTTGTATTTTACTATCTCTTCGCCGAACTATTGCACCTATACACCTGACAAGTGTATTGGGTGTGTTGGGGACACAAGAGACTTCTTGTATCTTGATTGCAGGGTTGCTTGAGAGGGAATACCTTTGACCACTTCCTTCCTTAGTTCGAGAAACCTTGGGTAATCCACTTAAGGGAAACTTGCTGCTGTTCTACAAACCTATGCACTTGGAGGCCCAACAACTGTCTACAAGAATAGAAGCGCGTAGACATCAAGCTATTATCTGGCGCCGTTGTCGGGGAGGTAAGGTAAAAGTTACTCACATCCTCTAGCTACTAAGCTATCTTCTAGTACGGTTGCTGGTGTGTGAGTGCTCGAAGTTATTTCCTTTACATTCTGCAATTATATCTTTTTGTTTCTTGTTTTTATTTTCATTAGTTAGGCTTAATGGAAAACAAAAAGAAATTAGAGAGCTTTTTAGTATTTTCCCTAAGGCAGAACATGAATTCTTTGAAAAGAAAATTAAAAAACCCATGGAACTTTCTTTGCATGCTAATAGCAATGTTATTAGTATGAATGTTTTGAACACCTTTGTTACTAATGCTATGGAAATGTCTAAGCTTGGGGAAGTTAGTTTTTATGAAAATGATCTTTTTAGTTCCCCAGCTTTAAACAAGAAAATGTGCTATGATGATACTTTATCTCCCATAAGTTGTAATTCTAATGATACTTGTGATACTTTAAATCCACATACTGAAAGCGTCCCTTTTAAAATACATATGGAAACTGTCAAATGTGTTATGAATAATTGTTATTTTGGACATGGAACTGTCCATCCTAGTGATCATTTACTCTTTATACATGAATTATGCGAGTTGTTCAAGTGTGCAGGTATTTCAATGAACCAAGTTAAGAGGAAGCTATTCTCTTTCTCAATTAAGGGAAAAGCAAGGGAGTGGTATGAGCTACTAGACGATCCTCATCATTTGGAGTGGAATCTCTCTTTTACTCTAAATTTTACCCTCGTGAAATTCATAAAGATAGGAATTACATTTATAATTTTCATCCTCATGATATAGAAAGTATTGCCCAACCATGGGGTACATTTAAGTCACTAATGCTCAAATGTCCCATTCATGAGCTCCCCAGGAATATTGTTATTAATAATTTTTATGCAAGACTTTCAGGACATTACAAGGACTATCTAGATACTTGTTTAGAGGGAACCTTCACAATTAAGGAGGTCAAAGCTAAGTGGGATCTTCTTGAAACAATTCAAAGCAATACCGAAGATTGGGATAACAACAAAGGTAAAGAACCAGGTATAAACTATGAGTATGATTGCATTAAGTCTTTTGCTGAAACTGCTGATTTTCAAGATCTTAGTGCTAAATATGGTCTTGATACTCAAATTCTTGTTGATTGTTTTAGATCCTTTGCTTCTCATATTAATGCTCCTATAGAAAAATGGGACATATATCACGAGCCTTTTAAAGACACTTGCATGGAAAATGAAATTGTTATTAATGATAGCAATAACCATGCTCAAACCTCTGAAAGTACTATTTCTTATAAGCATGTTAATTTTTGTGGAATACATAGACCTTGTGAGAATAATCAAATTGAAGAAGAATATTGTATCCCCCACAAGAATGAAAAAAACTGGAACGTGGTTTAGGGCTCTAAATGATCTTGGTAAAAAAGTTTGTGCCCTCTATCCTTTTATTGGTGAACTTTGCTTTGAAGTGGGTCATTTCAATTTTCAATGCTCAGGCAATAATAATAGCCCTTCTAATCCAATGAGTACTGCAAGTTTGTATTGTGATAACATGATCACTCCTAATCGGCATGATGAACTTACATTATTTTTGGGGTGTGAAGAATTATCAAGAAAAACTTCTTTGGTAGATATGAGTGCTTTTGATATGAATAACGTCCTTCATGGTTGTCATCTTTATTGTGTTGATAAGTGCCACACAAATACTTACATACAATATATTATAAAAGATGAGATTTTACCAAAATATGACAGGACTAATATGTGTTTTGATCTTATTAATGAAAAGAAGGAATCCTCCAAAGTTTCTTCTATTGTCTCTAACAATAAATCATGGTATAAGGAGAAGCTTCCTTTCAAGCCTCTCCCTCCTAAAGATAAGAAGAAAAAGAAGAAAAATAAGAAAAGGAGGAGTAAAAGGAGAGAGGAAATGGTATTTTCCCCTAAGCATGTTGCTCCTATTATAGTTTTTGATGAGTCTGAACTCGATGATGTTCTTATGCTTATTACCTATAATAGTGATCATGATTGGGAAAAGCATGCTACTTTTGAGATTGAAAATCTCTTCGGTACCAATTCTGAAAATGATGATATTAATAATTGTTGTACTATTAGTGCTATCCATGTTCCTTCCAATGATGATATGTTTACAAATGAACACACTTTGGAAGATAACTATTCTATTGCTTATGATGATTACAACGATGAATATGATATTTTCAGTCAACCGACTATTGAGGAGAACATTAATTATGATTACAATATGCCTCCTATATTTGATGATTATGGTGATGAGAATAATAATGATAGCTATTTTGTCGAATTTGCTCCCACTACGATTAATAAGAATGGCTATGCTTATAGGGAGAGTAATAATTATTTTATGCATGTGGCTCATGATAAGAATGTTTTATGTGATGGCTATATTATTAATTTTGTTCATGATGCTATTGAAAGTTATTATGAGAGAGGGAAACATGGTTTTATGCATCTCAATAATATTAAGTTTCCCCTCTTTATGTTGACAGTCATGAAGTTGCACTTGTTTTGCATTCCTATGATTGTTGCTTTGTGCTTTCATGAGTTGTTTCTTTACAAGATTCCTATGCATAGGAAGCGGGTTAGACTTAAATGTGCTTTGAATTTGCTTCTTGATGCTCTCTTTTACTTCAATTCATTTTTCCTATGTGAGCATCTTCTCAAACTATCATGCCCATCTTAACGGCTATAAAGAAAGAACTTATTGGGAGATAACCCAAAAGCATTATTCAGTAAGTTTTTCTTTTGTTGAGTCTTGGAAGTTATTGTCTCTGGAATAACCTCTCCTTATCCTTTTTGTGTGATTTTTGTGCCAAGAATAACCTCTAATGAGAGAGAAGTAAGACTTGGGAAAGTTGCTGTCCCGAAACAGATTTTTATGCTTCACTGTAAAATTCGTGAAAAATCTCTATATGGAAGTTTGAGCTGTAATTTTTTGTGCTTTTGCCCCAGGTTGTTGTCCAACTTCCGTTAGTTCAACACTTTTCTATTTGAGCAACAGAAGGTCTTCGAAAAAATTGGTTTTTACCTACTGGTATGTTTTGACAGATTTCTGCCATTATTCGCATTTGCCTCTTAATCTCTTTCTCTTTGAGTTCTCTTTGATCATTTGAAATTTTTAAAAGAAGTGCTACATTAGCTTGTGTTTTAATGGAAGTAACTTTTGTTGAAACTGAACCAAAAGACTTATTATCTTGAGTGCACTAATGTTGCTAATGAAGATTGTGTGAAGTTTTGTATGAAGGAAATTTTTGAGTGTAGGGAAGAACAATGTGATAAGATGAAGTATGGACAAAATCTCAAGCTTGGGGATGCCACCTGTGTCACCCCAATAAATATCCAAGAAGTACAAGAGTCAAAGCTTGGGGATGCCCAAGGCTTCCCCTTCTTCATCAATAAATTTTTTAGGTTTCTTCCAAATTATTCATTTTTATTGTTTCATGCATAGTTGCATTGTTCTTGGAGCATCTTTGTTTTTTTTTGGTTTTTTGCTTGCTTAGTTTGCTTGAATAAATTGGTTGGACCCCCCATTCATATATGATTGTTTTCAAATAAGTTGGTTTCGATTGGAAAAGAGTAGGAAAAGTTCATGCTTAAGTGGTAAAAGGGAGCTTGTTTTTGACTGTGGCTTAGACTTTCTCATGTCATGCTTGGTATTGTGTTGGCTTTATTCTTAGTGATTATTGTTGTACCATTACTTGTTATAAACAATTGAGATTGCTTAATGTCCCCTGAAGGAATCATGCGTTGTTTTAGCATATTAAAGCATAGTATTGTGGTATTCTCCTTTGATGCTTTATTTGGGTTGACTTGGTGCATGCTCACACCATGTTATGACTATCCCAAGTCACCATAGCATCTATGATAATTTAGTTTTAGACTTGTAATATCACTTTATGCTTTAATTAATGATGTTTCGTTGCTTTGCATGATTATGGACATTATTTTCTCTCTTAATTGGTCGCTCCCAGTCTTTTGCTAGCCTCCATACCAAATATGAGTTCCACTCATGCATCCAACTCCAAATAAAACCAAGTTATTCCAAAGAGTCCTCCATACCTACCTATTAGCATTGGCTATTCCAAGTATATTCATGTTTTTATCTACCTTCCGAATTAAACTTGTTATGTGAAAATTAGTGATTAAAGCCCTCACAAACTTGATGGCACACTTTACTTTCTTGCACCTAATAAACTTGAACCATTGTGTCATCTATGTTGTATATGCTTGCACTTATATGTTGGGATTAGCAGAACCATGTTGTCATGGGGAACGCTTTCAACATTGCACTTGTACATTGTACCCAATTGATATCATGCTCTTTTGTTTATGGCTGTCGTCGGTGTGAAATGAAAGGGGAGCTTGTAAGTCGATGGAGTTATGTATGTGTGTTAGAGAAATACCTGGGCGGCTGGTCTAATCCATGACCAATCATGGTGGAAACCTTTAGCATAACCATAATGAGAAATCTATGAAGGATTCTTCTTATAAAAAAAGATATAGAGATTGAGAAAAAAAGAAAAAAAGAGATGAGGAAAGAGAGAAAAAGCACCATTTTCACATGGTAAATAAGAAGATTGTTGAGATGCTTATTGTCTGCTTTCCTTGTCATTTTGATATGGGGATTTTTCCATATCATCGGGCAAGGGGTACCCAGTTGGAGGTTCTCTATGATACACATGTACTTACTATGACAAGAACTTACCGGTACCTAAACTTGAGTAGCATGAGGAGTGACCCTCGTATTCAAGGGACATGAGATTTCCAACTTATACTTTGTCAAGCATATACTCCATAGTTTGTTCACTTTAACCTTAATCACTTCAAGATGCTTATGATAGGGGCAATGAGAGCTGAAAGCTAATAAGTACCATAATTTTTGGAAGCTCTTTATGAGACTTGAATCCCTACTTCCTTCTATGAAGGCATTTCTTTTACTTTTATGTTGAGTCTCCATCTTCCATCTTTAGTCACCTATTGAGAGAGCATAGTGGCCATTCTTAGTTTAATGTGCATTGTCCCAAGACTTGTTGATTGATGGATAACTTTGTTATTGCTTGTTCCTAAACTATTTGTATCTAGTCACCCTTATGAACTTTGAAGGTGTCCTATGCATTTATGTTATGCTACATTATGAGGGACAAGCTGAATACCATTCTCATTATGCTTTCATTATGTGAAACAAACAAACGTCTTGCAAAGCATTGTAATTCATGAATCTTTTGTTTGTACCTTTTCATGCTACAACATAGTTGCTATGTCTTATTGTTAGAACTATATCTTCCATGTCAATGTTAAAGTACTATGATCCCAGCTATCAATGTTATAAATGCCTTGATCAACATTGTGATGGTGCATGTCACCTCAAAAATTATTCTTTTATTTTTATCACTTACCTACTCGAGGACGAGCAGGAGTTAAGCTGGGGATGTTGATATGTTGCTAACGTAACTATAATTTTTGATGTTCCATGCTTGTTTTATATCTACTTTCTTATGTTTTGTCCACACTTTGGAGTATTTTTATGCACTTTCTTGGACTAACCTATTAACAAGATGCCACAGTTCCAGCTGCCTGTTTTCTGCTGTTTTTGGTTCTAGGAAAGTCAGAAATAAATATTCTCGGAATTGAACGGGCCAAAAGCCAAAGTTAATATGTTACCGAGGGGCACACGAAGCCAGAAGACGAGACGAAGACGGGCCAGGGGATGGCCACACCACCTGGACGCGCAGCCAGCCCTGGCCTGCACCTGGGGGTGGTGTGGACCCCTCCGGCCTCCACCGACCTTGCCCCTTCGCCTATATATGCCTCTCGGGACAAAAACCCTAAGCACAAGATCAGAATTCCACGAAAAGTTCCGCAGCGCTGCCGCCACCGAAGAGGAGATTTGGCGGACAGAATTCTCTGTTCCGGCACCCTGCTGGGACGGGGAAGTGCCCCCGGAGCCATCTCCACCGGCATCTCCATCGCCGTTGCTGATTCCCATGATGATGAGGAAGTAGTTCTTCCTCGAGGCTAAGGGTTCTACCGGTAGCTATGTGTTCATCTCTCTCTGTATGCATGATCATATTGTGATGATGAGCTTTGTAATCAAGTAGATCTACCTTGCTACTCAAGTAATTTAATAGATCTCTGGCTCTCCCCACGTGTGTGAAAGTGATAGCGTGCAAAGCATGGTGGAACTTAGGCTAGAGATTACAAATAATTGTTATGAGTTATATTTGGAGTTGGATGTCTCTATGAAATTGTGGTGTTTGTTGGAACCATCTAGTGCTCAAGGTGATAGTGTGGGTTATCTAGATGGGAAAAGAAAACTTTGAGGAGTGCTGTTATAGGCCTACCATGGATTAGAGTGTCCAACCGAAGAGTAGTTCAGAGTAGTATCATAAAGAGATGATATTTATATGAGAGTGTCACTAGTGAAAGCATGATCCCTAGGCCTTGTTTCTAAGCATTGAAACACCGTTTGCAACTAGATTTGTTACATGTTTGCCTGCTTCCATCTTTATTTTAGATTGCCTATAGTCTCTTCCTACCCATCAAGCTCTTTTCTGGCACCGTTACCACTTGTATTTTACTATCTCTTCGCCGAACTAGTGCACCTATACACCTGACAAGTGTATTGGGTGTGTTGGGGACACGAGAGACGTTTTGTAGATTGCAGGGTTGCTTGAGAGGGAATACCTTTAACCACTTCCTCCTTGAGTTTGATAAACCTTGGGTAATCCACTTAAGGGAAACTTGCTGCTGTTCTACAAACCTCTTCACTTGGAGGCCCAAGAACTGTCTACAGGAATAGAAGCGCGTAGACATCATGCCCACAATACCATTGTCCATTGTGCACGAAGAGAGGACTGCATCTTTATTGGGCTTATTTGGGTGATGATATAGTGGCCACTAGCCTGATCCCTGCTACGGAAAGAATACCCAAGCACCTCAGCAAAAACACGAAAGTCAGCACGCATAGGCCTGCCACGAGTCATTCACTTCATAGTGCGCTGCTCATCACCACACATAACCAAGGTGGAAAAGAACTGCTTCACAATCTCAGAATCATAGGAGCATTGGAGAACCATGAGATGGTGCAGCCCCATCCGTTCAGTCACATACATTGCATCAACAAGGTGACACTTTTCCAAGGCATCAGCAATAATAAGAGGATGCATAGGCCGAATCTTCTGCCGAGTATAAACATCTTCATAGATGCCCTTTTGTTCAGCACACCAAAAATGAGAATCACCCAGCTCAGTATCACGTGTCAACTCAGCAAATAGATCACGGTGACGAATAGAAGAATAAGTAACGGGATCCAGCGACTTATAGTTAATCTTGGGCTCTTTGCCCTTCCTCTTGGACACACCCCCTGGTTCTCTCCCTCTTTTCCTGCTTAGCCATGCGGCCAGCCTCTTTCTTTCTTCTTCTCAGTTCAACTTCATCCATAGTATTACCCTCATTGTCTACCCTGAAATATAGACCACGAGGACGGTGCTTGTATGTCTTGGGAGCACTAGAACCACTTGTGAAGAGAACAAGGTGGATAGCATGGGGATAAGAATACACACAAGTCCAAGATAGAGCATAGAAAAAGTAGTCAAACAGTTCATAGTCCAATACTACTCAATGCACAAATCTATACGAAACTGAACCAGTTGTGACTCTGTCAGGCCGGATTATCCAACCTGGCCAGGGGCGGATAATCCGGCCCTGGCAGAGAATTTCAGTATCGGCTAGATCGAATGCATAAGAGTAGATCGGGCCTAGATACTTGAAGACTACAAATTCTACGCGAAACAACACCCTTCTAGATAGTGATCCACCCAACAAGTAAACATCTAGCCAACGATGGGGAGAGAGGGAGTTACCCTCACTCATGGGAGGATAAACGTGGTGGAGAATGTACCCGAAGGCTCGGAGAAGAATATCCGGGGAGGCCCGGAGAATCCGGCAGCCGGAGAGGCTCCGGGGAGGGTGGGGGATAGCAGGCAGTTGCTGGGAGAGGGAGAGGGTCGGGGGAGAAGTGCTGCTCGTTATGAGACCTTCCCCCCGACACCAGCCCTTAAAGACTGCATCCGCTAGGGCCGGATTATCCATCCTATACTTGGGCCGGATTATCTTGCCTAAATTATGAATTTCTGTTGAACACAGATTCAGGCCCGCACGTCCCCAAACAAAACCCCCACAAGGTGTATAAGGGACTGGTGTGCAAGAAAAGATGGCTTAGGGGTAGGGAAAGGCTTAGGATTAAAAGTGCCAAACTGAGATGGTACTACACACTCAAAATTGCAAGAATCAAATCAACTAAAAGCCAAAATTGAGCGTGATTCCCATAAGAACTTGAGATGAGTTAAAACAACCAAAAAGATCTAGAGAAATCCAACTCTTCTCATGGAAGAGGGCGGTGGCCGAAGCCACCTTGTTGGAGTGTATGGTATGGCACCACGAAGATATATCTTGGGTTCATGACCAATACTCATCAATAAGCTCACATATCACAAAATGATATTAAGATAAATGATTTGACTTTCTTTCGGCATTGTGGGTGGACGGTTAGCCGAATCAATTAGGACCACACTCCCCCTATATCCATACCCACACCTAGACTAAATAAGACTGAGGTGTAAGAGTGAGTGCATGGGTAATCAAGACAAGCTCCTTGAATCAATGATATTTAGCTCATTCCTCAAGTAACAAAACCTTGATTCATCAAGTGGCTTCATGAAAATATCAGCAAGTTGGTTCTTCGTCCTCACAAAAGATAGATCAATATCACCTCGAGCTATATGGTCTCTAATAAAATGATTCTGAATCTCAATATGCTTCGTCCTTGTGTGCTGTACCAGATTGTACGCAATTTTCATTGCACTTTCATTATCACATAAAAGAGGCACTTTGTCACAATTGACACTGTATTCCTTTAGAGTTTGCCTCATCCATAATAACTGAGTGCAGGCACTAGCAACAACAACATATTTAGCTTCAGCGATGGAGAGAGATATTCAATTCTGCTTTTTAGAAGACCAACAGACTAGAGACCTTCCCAAGAACTGACAAGCTCTAGAAGTTGATTTCCGATCATCCTTATTACCAGCCCAATCTGAATCTGTATAACCACATAGAGAGAAATTGGAGCCCTTGGGATACCATAAACCAAAATTGGGGGAATGAACCAAATATCGGAAGAGCCTCTTGACCTCCACTAAGTGGCTTTCTTTAGGAGGTGCTTGATACCTTGCACACACCCCTACACTCAACTCAATGTCGGGTCTAGATGCACAGAGGTAAAGAAGAGAGATGATCATGGACCGGTATACCTTTTGGTCCACATCTTTACCATGGGGATTGAGTTCAAGGTGATATTTTGTTTGCATTGGAGTGGCGACGCCATTAAGATCCGTCATCTTGAATCTCTTGAGCATGTCTTGGATGTATTTTGCTTGATCGATGAAGCTTCCTTCTCTAAGTTGCTTGATTTCGAATCCAAGAAAGAACCGTAACTCCCCCAAAATAGGCATCTCAAACCTATCAGTCATAAGCTTTGAAACTTCATCATTAAAAGCTTCATTAGTAGAGCCAAAGATGATGTCGTCTACATATAGTTGGCATACAAAGAGCTCCCCCTTAACCTTCTTAGTAAAAAGAGTGGGATCAATTTGCCAAACTTCGAAGCCATGGTCTAACAAAAGCTCTTTAAGGTGCTCATACCACGCACGTGGGGCTTGTTTAAGGCCATAGAGTGCCTTATCGAGTTTGTTGACATGGTTCAGGAAGTTAGGATCCTCAAATCCCAGGGTTTTCTTTACATATACCAACTCATGTAGAGGACCATTAAGAAAAGCACTCTTAACATCCATTTGCTGCAATTTAAAATTATTATGAGCAGGATAAGCAAGAAGGATACGGATGGACTCAAGACGAGCCACAGGAGCATAGCTCTCGCCGAAGTCAATGCCCTCAACTTGGGAATAGCCTTGTGCCACGAGTCTCGCCTTGTTACTCACGACAATGCCATTCTCATCTTGCTTGTTTTTAAATATCTATTTAGTGTCGATAACATTGCAGCAATCCTTGGGCTCCTCTACTAATTTCCAAACCTTGTTGCGTTCAAAATTGTTTAGCTCTTCATGCATAGCAACAACCTAGTCCGGATCATCAAGAGCTTCAAAGACCTTCTTGGGTTCCACCATTGAGATATGAGCTTGATGCTCACCGAAACTTGCCAACTTCCTTCTTATGGAAACCCTTCGTCGAAGATCACCTACAACTTTATCAAGAGTATGACCCCTTAACTCAAGATTCCTATCGGCACGAGCTTTGCGGCGAAGTTCAATTAGCTTGTTGTCTCTTGGTGGAATAGCTTCGTCATTTGAGTCTTCGTTGGAATCATTGGCTTGGCCTTGTTCTGTAGCTTGATTAGCAGGAGTAGGTGATGAAGAACCTTGCCCTTGATGTGGATCAACACCCATAATAGGAGACTGCTGTTCTGCTGGAGTTTCAGGGCCGGATAATCCGGCCGAGGGTGAGGCTGGATAATCCGGCCTAGGAGAACCTGGAGCATCTTCACTAACTTGACTGGATCTTGCTCTAATTGGAGAGTGGCCGGATAATCCGGGGTCAGCCGGAAAATCTGGCCTGGGGCCTGCAACTGTTTCTTTTATATGATGATCAATTATGGCGCCAGAGGAGTGATGGATGGATAATCCGGTATCGATTGGATAATCTAGCCTGGAGCATTCAGGAGCATGTTGACCTTCAGCATTTGGTGGAGTTGGTGTAGAAGTTTCTCCCGTGGTTGGAGCGTGTTGAGCCTATGTAGATGAGGGCTCTACATGAGTAGGGAATTGTCCTTCCCGATCCGCCACAAGGGGTTCCCCAATGGGGCGGAAAAATTCCCCGCCCATTATTCTTAGGGCATCTTGGGGTATTTCAACATCAACATCACAAACATCAACTTGCCCCGCACGGGAGCCATCCTTTTCCTCGCACACCACACTACAATATTCTACAACAGTTCTGGAGAGCATATTGTAGACTCTATAAGTGTGGGATTCGGCACCATAACCAACAAAAATGCCTTCTAAAGCTTTAGACTCAAATTTAGATAAACGAACTCCTTTGATGAGAAAGAAACACTTACAACCAAATACCCGGAAGTATGAGATGTTTGGCTTGTTACCGGTAAGTATTTCATATAGAGTCTTGTCCAAGAGTTTGCGGAGATATAGGCTGTTGGATGAATGGAAAGTGATAGAGATTGCTTCAGCCCATAAGTTATAAGGAGACTTGAGTTCAGCTAGCATAGACCTTGCCATATCCACTAAGGTCTGGTTCTTCCTCTCGACCACACCATTTTGTTGAGGGGTGTACGCAGCAGAATTTTAACGTCTTATCCCCTCTTCACTTAGAAATTCATTTAAGGTGTAGTTCTTGAACTCAGAGCCGTTATCGCTTCTTATTTCCAAAATTGGAAGATTGTGTTGACGCTGAACCTCGTTGGCAAAAACGATGACCGTTTGTTGAGTCTCGCTCTTCAACTTGAAGAAATAGTCCCATGTGTATCTTGAGTAATCATCAACAATAACGAGGCAATACTTCTTCCCACCGAGGCTTGCATGTGATGGAGTACCAAAGAGATCCACATGAAGGAGCTCCAAAATTCTTGATGATGAAATAATGGTCTTCCTTCGGTGATGAGAGTCATGAATTTTTCCCTTCAACACAAGCCCTGGAAACACAATCTTTGGAAAAGGAAACATTTTCTTTTAGTCCAAGGATGTGGCCACCCTTGTGGAGACTTTGCAAAATTCTCACATTGACGTGGGCTAGTCGGCGATGCCATAACCAACCCGCATCAGCATTTCCAAAAAGACACATCAGGCTTTGTAGTGGTTTTCCCCGAGAAGTCCACCATGTACAGGTCATTTTCAACATATCCCACAAAAGCGACTTTTAGAGACTTGCTCCACAAGAGTACCATCAAATCAGCATCAATGAAAACTGCAAAGCCCATCTTACCAAGGGCACGAATTGAAAGTAAATTGTAACCGAGGGTCTCAACAAGCATGACGTCCACGAGAGAGATATCGTGAGGAACCACAACTTTGTCGAGACCCAATACCTCACATTTTGACTTGTCACCATAGGAGACGATTATATGATCATGGTTTGGCCGCATCTCCGTGATGATCTCCTTGCTTCCGGTCATATGACTTGTGCACCCGCTATCGAGTACCCATTTAGACCCACCGGAAGCATAGCCCTTCAAGAAAGTTACTTCTTGGTTTTAGGTACCCATTTTTCAATGGGTCCTCTCATGTTAGTGACAAGGGTGTTGGGAACCCAAATATACCAAGGAATGTAACTATCATAAGAACCTTCATAACTAGTATAAACATCACCATAATAATCAAAATATAACTCATAGTTAGGATTATTAGCCCCTGCAAAACCATCAGTTAGACTTGTCATTGGTGGTGGTGCAAGTCTTTGGTTGAGAATTTTTGCTCTTCTTCTCCTTCTTCTTGTTCTTCTTGATCTTTGTCTTGGGAACATAACCAAGACCCTCTTTTCCAATGTTCGTCCTTTGCTTGCTAAGCACCTCATCTAGAACTTCTTTACCTTTGTGTTGAGACCCCTTTACAAGTTCTTCTTGTCCACGAGATGGAGTAGAGGTGCTAGGAAAATCATACTTCTCCAATTGAGTTTGGAGCTGGTCACGAGCCTCATTTAGAGTAGAGAGTTCACTCTCCAATGCCTTGTGAGCAATTTCAAGTTTCTCAAACTTCTCCGAGAGTCTAGCATGAGAAGCCCCAAATTCAATCTTTTCCTTCTTTAGTTTCTTTACCTTAGAAAGAGCGTTGTCACCTTCTTTGATGAGCTGAGCAATAATCTCTTCATTGGACTCCTCAATTGACTCGAGTCTCTCTTCAAAGGGTACTCGAGCTTCCTCTTCTTTGTCCAAGGCATTCTTCAAGGAAGCTATCTCCAAGGCAACTTCTCTTTCAATTCTGCCCTTTTCTTCGAGGAGATCTTTGGCTTGGGCAAGTTGACTCATAAGAGCATCAAAATGAAGTTTGTGCTCACCTTGCAAGTTAGTGAAAAAGTTGTCCAAAGGAATAACTTCTTATTTTATCTTAGTATGATCATCCATATCCATATTTATGTTAGTCTTAGGAAATGAAGAAATAGAAGATGATACCTCAGACCCTCTTGCCATAAGACAAGTGACGTTGTTGTTGATGACGTTTTCGTTTGGAGAGTCGAAGAGTCATGATGGAGTCGATGTGGGGGCTATTGTAGCCACATCATGAGAACTATCTTCATCCTCTTCATCTTCACTTGCAGAGGAATATTCTTCTTTTGCCACCGAGACAATCTTGGGTTGCTTCTTGTAAGGGCCATTCTTTTTGATAAATGGCTTCTTTCGAGGGGCCTTGGATTTTTCTTTAAGGATGAGCCTACCACCATTGTCTTCTCTATTTTGATACGGACACTCAGCCACAAAGTGTAGCCTATCTCCACAATTGTAGCAAGTTCGTAGTTTTGGGCCATTCTCTCTTTTTCCACTCGACCCATTCTTGCGCTCTAGTTCCGACTTGGCCTTGGCTGGATCCTTCCAGAAATTCCTTGTGTAGAATGCCATGTACTCACCATGAGCACGCTTGACTTCCTCGGGCATCCCATGGAGACACTCTCGAAACCACTTTCATCCTCATCTTGCTCAACAACATTTGCCTTTAGAGCAACATTGACCCCTTTTTGCATTCCAATGGCCCGGGCACGGGCATCTTCCTCATTCTTAGCTGCAACCTTGAATGATGCCATTTCTTGCATGACTTCATTGGAAGTCATTTGATGGTAGTTGTGTCTACCTTGCAAGCTCTTCAAGTCCGTTGGCTCAAAAGGCATTAGAGCACCCACATATTTCCTTTTTATCCAAGCATCATCAATGTGAGTGGCTCCATGCTTTCTAAATGTTGTTGCAATGCCCTTGATCTTCTATACATATCATCATGGTTTTCACCATCCAACATGTAGAATCCTTCAGCTTCATTTCTAAGGGCATCATACCTATTCCTACTCATGCTTTCATTTCCAACAAAGAGATCGGTGAGGGCATCCCAAGCTTCTTTAGCGGTGTTGAAATGCTCAATGTGGGGCATGTCCTTGGCACCCACTCCGAGCTGTATCATGTGGAGAGCCGTTGCATTCAATTGACTATCCACCACTTCTCTTCTTGTCAAGTTGGTGTGATCTCCAATATGAAGACCCTCTTCGATAATCCTCCAAAGTTCAATTGAAGAGCTGCATACATGAGACTTCATTAAGAATTGCCATTGATTAAATGTAGATGCAGTAAGCTTGGGTGGATCACCCCTATTGATTATATGAGGATGAGGGATAGGTGGGTCGGGGGAATATAAGTGACGAACCTCACTATAGTCCTCCTTACCACTTCCCTTCTTGGAGGCGGAACCATTATGTTTTTCACCTACCACTTCATCTACCTTGGATCCGGTGTTAGCCTTATACTTTGATGAGGGAGTGGCAGCGTCAGAGAAGGATGGAGATGGGGCTACGGATGATGTGAGGCGAGCAATCATTTGTTGCATCTCCTCCATCTTGGTCTCAAAGGATTTCAACAAGGTTGTTTCCAACGTCTTGAGGTCATCCATTGTGACCTTGTCCACAGCCTCATTCCCATTCTCCTTGGTACCCATACTTCTCTTAGGCGGTTAAGCCCGAATAAAGAGTCGGGGCTCTAATACCAATTGAAATGGATCGTATGGGAACCTAGAGGGGGGGGTGAATAGGTGCTACTTCAAATTTTAATGCTTTTTCAATTTTAGGCTTAGCACAAAAGGTAAATTCTCTAGATAGATTATTATGAAGAATTTTCCTATATGCAAACCTAACTACTAACGGGTAAAGGCGAGTGGGAAAGAGGAACGAGTGAACCGTAGTGAAGCACGTGGAGACACATGATTTGTTTTACCGCAGTTCCTTCCTTGTTAAGGGAAGTATATCTGTGTTGGAGGGGTGGGCGGTACTAAGACCACCACGCCACAATAGGCCTCACCCTATTCTCCGATGGATCCCGCCACCAAAGGCCTGATCCACTTTTCCACTATAGGAACCCTTCAAGGCGGGAACCGGCTCCTTTACACAACTAGCGGGGCACAACTCCACAACCAAATTGGAGGCTCCCGTAATGACAACAAGCTGCTACAAGAACAAGTTATCAATACCAAAACACAAGATCTAGAAATTAACGAGAATACTAGATCGGGGATTTCTCCATGTGAATGGAGAGGAGTTGATGCGCTTGATTCGTGATGACGATGTAGATTGTCTCCTCCTTCAATTCCCCAAAGATCGAAGCCTTCGGGTGGTTGAAGTGGGAGATCTAGAGAGAGCTCTTGCAACATGTCTGACACTTTTCGAATGAATCAAGAGATCTACCTGAAGGGTATGAAGGGGCTTTTATACCCCCTGCCCCAACTAAGCCGTTGGAGCCTTTGGGGGCCAGATTATTCGGCCCAAGTGAGGGCCGGATTATCCGTCCTGGGGAAAACTCCGCCCCAAACTCAGATTATCCGGCAAATAATCCGCCTTCAAACAGAAGCTCGCGCAGGCTGGCCCTTGACATCTTCTCCTAGGGACCGGATTATCCGGCCCTAGGGGAGGGCCGGATTATCTAGCTGGGGGGAAATTCTACCCCAGCCACGGAATATCCGGCGGAAATTCCGCCCCTAGACACAACCTCGCGCAGACGCTCCCTTGGGCGATTCCCCTGGGACCGGATTATCCGGCCCTGCATGGAGGTCGGATTATCCAGTCCAGGGATAAAATCCGCCCCAGAGCCGGACTATCCGGGGGAAAATCTGCCCCCAGACAGAAGCATGCGCGCAGCCAGCCCTGGCCAAGATGGCCAGGCCGGATTATCCAGCCCATGATGGGGCCGGATTATCCGCCCCCAAACACCCATAACCTTTCCTTGAACACTTCGTGCACATTAGAAACTGCACGTTATTGTTATCTAACACACAAAACATAGGGAACCATGAAATGTTCTTTCAGAAGGGAGTATAAAGATGGAGTAGTGTTTTTTGAGGTTTGTGCATTGCATTCATTGTGCGAAAGACGTACTATCCATAATATATTCTCGTAGAGATGCTAGCTAGCAGAATGGAAAGGAAGATCCAATGACTAGCAATGTTGGGATTCACGAGTCTTGATCCAACGATCAATATATTCGTAGTTATTCGTACACTGTATAGTGGTAAGATAAGATAAGATAAACAATAGTATTTTCTAGAGATGATGCTACAATGGAACAGTAGATCCAATGGCTGGCAATATTGGGATTCGCGAGTTTTGATCCAACCGATCAATATTAAAAGTTATTCGCAAAACATATATTGGTTAGATACTATAAGAAAGACTATCAATTGTATCTACTAGATGCCAAAATGGAAAAGAAGATCCAACCGATTGGCAATATTGGGATTCGCGAGTCTTGATCCAACGGTCAAAATTTTAAGTTATTCGTACACTATAGTGGGTAAAATAATGTACTATCCACAGTGTATCTTCTATTTAGATGCTAGATGGAATGGACTAGTAAAAGGCACGTACCACACACGTATATATTGTATGAAATGTGATTTAGCAAACATTAAGTTGTTATTATTTACCAATAGTCTTGTTAGAGAAAAAAAGGCATGCATTAAGTCTAATAGTAAAAGTCATGAGCCACACACGTATATACTATATGAAATGTGATTTAGGAAACATCAAGTTGTTATTTTTAACCAATAGTCTTGTTAGAGAAACAAGCCATACATTAAGTCTACTAGTAAAAGACATGAGCCGCACATGTATATGCTGAATGAAATGGGATATAGCAAACATTAAGTTGTTACTATTAACCAATAGTCCTGTTAGAGAAAAAAGGCATACATTAATTCTATTAGTAATAACTATCTACACACATCGAGAATACAACCTACTATGCTATGATTATTTTTTGGGGGGGAGGGGGTTACATGGTGGAGTATGCTCTATGTGTAGTGTTCTACACGAATCCAGGTGCTCTGAACCATTGGATCTAACAGCCCCATCGTTAGGATTGGTGCTACTAATAATAACTATCTACACATATTCAGAATATAGCCTACTCTGCTATAAAATTTAGGAAGGGTGGGGTGGGGTGTTGAGATGATGGTTCTAGAACATGGTGGAGTTTGCTATAGGTACATACTAGTTGTTCAACACGAATCCAGCTGCTCTGAACCATTGGATCTAATATCCCAACGGTCATGATTTGTGCTATGGATCCAATTCAAAACTACTCTATTATAGTAGTAGAAGAAAATAAGATAACACTGTATAGTGTACAATACAAATAACTTTGAACTTTGACCGTTGGATCTAGACTCGTGAATCCCAAAATTTCTAATTAACCGTTGGATCTTCTATCCATTCTACTCGCTCCGTTTAGAAATATAAGACATTTTAGCTTTGTGAAACGAATGTATCTAGATGTATTTTAGTCTATAGGCCGACATCTAGGTACATTTGTTTTACAAAGGTAAAATATCTTGTGAACGAGGGAGCAACATCTAGAAGATTCTATTGTTAGTCTTCAGCACAATGAACGCTATGCACAAATCTCAAAACACACTTTTCAATAATTCTAGAATCTTCAATAGAGCACGTGGAGTATTAGGTAGGAGTAGCTAGGTTGATTTCTACATGATAGAATACAAAGTAGAAGAAACAAATATACACCTGATACTTTATGGACGTGGCTCAAAATTAAAATTATTGTTTTAACTTCACCTATCCCGTGCAAGGCACGTTCAACTTTATAGTGGATGTCCAGATCGTGCTGGGGGTGACAACTGCTTATGACTGTCTATTCAATTTCTACGTCAGGTATTGTATCTGAATGGAAATGGTTTTTTACTCGCCTGGAGACTAGGAGGCCATCTCTCGCGGACTCGGTCTTCTTCTCCTCCTCTTCGCGATTGTAGGTCTTCTCTACCAGATTGCTTTGCCCGTTTTCATTCCTTTTTTCCATTCTATTTCACCCGCATGAACAAGAATAAGTCCCGCCACAGAAGGGCTCATGCCGCGATGACGAAGCTGGCGGAAGAGAAGAAGTCGGCTTGTTGTTCTGCCATTATGTTTCTATTGGTACCAGGCGATGTGACGATCAAAGGGTCCCAGTTAAATCCCTTGGCTGCAAGCGCGAGGTCTTCAACTCAAGGTTCTTCGAAGCCGCCGCAACCAGGGACAGATACCTTCAGGTAAATCTCCATTCTTGCGCAACTTTCCATGTCTTTGACCGTTTCTTAATTTCTCGTTTACCTAAAAAAGCACGTTCTTCCTCAATGGTATTTTTAGGTCGGGCGGTCTTCGAATTCCATCAGCACTCCTGCCTGCAGAATCATTTGCACCGTCGCTGATGGAGACTGATACCTTCAGGTAAATCTCCGTGCTTGGGCAACTTGTCATGTCTTTGACCGTTTCTTGATTCGCCCATTTCCCTATTAGTACATTTTTTCTCAATGTTGTTTTAGGTCGGGCGGACTTCGCATTCCCGCGGCACTCCTGCCTGTAGAATCATCTTCACCATCTCCGATGGAGGCCGATTGGTACAGTCGCAAGGTAAGAAATCATTCCAATTGTGATATGTGTCTCTCTTCCTTGATAGTTCTCTGGGTACACTTCTGAATTTGCGCTCCTTGTACATCAAACATAATATTGGCTTCAAGTTCGAGTTTATGGTGAAAAAGGTGGTGGGCGATTTCTGTGTCAAGACAGCGGACATAAGCGCCCTTGTCAACGAGTGCACTAGCCTTTACTCCAAACTCACCGCTGATAAGGTCGGGCTTAGCCTCCTCAGGATTCTCACCATGGAATACTTGATTGAGTGTGACGAGTTGAAGCGGGCGGAACATCGACATGATGGAGATGCTGGGCATAAGCTTCGAACAAATCCAGGACCTCGAGGACCAGAAGGACAAACTCCTGGCCGAGCTGGCAAAGCTGAAGCATGAAACTGTCGTCGATCTCTATCAATGAGCCGGCACGTGGAAGACCTTAGTTAGTACTCCATATGTTTTCACAATATAAGCCTATTTACAGAGCTAAAACATCTTACAAAAAGGCTTATATATTATGGAACAGAGGGACTAGTTGATGATCGGATATATAGATTGCAATATTGCGCCAGTAAATTGAAAAACCTTTATTACTAGTATGAATGTATGATCGTGTACTTGCTGGTAAAATATTTGGTTATTTGGTGAATGTGATATGCATCAGCATCATCAGCCACAATGTTGCCAGAGCTAATTTTGGGTGTGATTATCTTTCCTACTGTACTATAGTAGTAATTAGTAGTTATTATCGCTTCCGTGCAGAGCGGTAGCTACCTTTCCGTCGTTGTCATGCTGCATCTCACAAACTTCACTTGCTCAAAGCCTCCATTCTTCTTTACTCCAAAAAAAGAGCCTTCATTCTTCCGCCATCTTTAGTTTTGGTCGTGCTGATGGCAGTGGCAGCGGTATCCCATTGATGGTGACTTTAGATCAGGACCCCAACTTTGTCTCTGTACAGCTTCAGTGTAGTATAATATTGCACGAATGCTTACAGGGGAAGGAAGATGTAACTACTAGGGATCCCTCTTGAACATATGTACACTCTCCACAATTTATACATTGAAGGGATAACCACTTTTATAGCCATTTAAAAGAGTTTCGGGTGATTTTTCAAATTAATTCGACCTTTAACTTGATGTGTGCTATTTGGTTGACAATTAGAAAATACTATTTAGATATTTAGTAGTAGTATATAGATTCTTCCAATTTTTGACTAACTTGTGACATCTATTTTGATACGAATGGAGTAGGATTCTGCGTTAGCTATAGACATGGCCTTTATTCTGCATAGTGTCAACCTGGTGGGATAATTCTCTTCTGATAAGAGAGGCCTACACATTAAGAGGTGTCTACATATATTCGTTTCACAAAAGCTAAAACACCTTATATTTTGGAATGGAGGGAGTACATATGATCTAATAAAGAGGGGAGAGAGGTACATATATGAGTAAAAAATGAGACTTGGAAGAACAAGATGATTAATGAATATTCTATCAATGGTCTTCCTGATAATTTGTCACCCTGTTACAAAAAAATGCAACAAATCCATGAAAAATGAAAAAAACGTGTGTATTAGTTTTTATGTGACAACGACTGTGCCCTTTGTGCCCTGGCACACACACAGAAAATGTGTGGTATTTCTTGGACTGACTCAACTACAACGAGTCAATCGTAAAAACAAAAAGGAAACTATAGAAAAATAAAACGATGTCATGAAACTAGGTCGAACTTTCCTATCTTATCTTATTACTACTATATAGTGTACGAATAACTTTGAAGGTTGACCGCTGGATGAAGACTGGAAATTGTAACATATCTAACCTTTGGATCTTTACCATTCTAGCATCTAGAAGATTCAATGAACCGTCTTTTGAACAATGAACACTATGCTAAAACTTCAAAACACAATTCTCCGCCATTCTAGAATCTTCTCTGTCATTTCTCTAAGCATGTTACAATTTTTTTTGAGTATTATTATGTACCAAGAACCAAGTATACAACTAATAATTTATGGATATGATGTGGCTCAAAATTCTTTAATAGTCTTTTGAGAGTTACCTATTATAATTTTATAAGTCATGACATGTCTTACTTTCCATCTCATAGCTAGAGATGACATGATAGTCTTTTATTTGAGTCTCATATTTTTTTTAAATGGGAATACTGCAGCCTCTGCACTCAAAGGATGCACAAATCCCTTTTCTTAAAAACCAAGTACCAAGTTTAGTTTACAGATCAGATAAGGTTGATACAAACACCAACCATGTGAACAAAGTTAAAGGTCTCACAAGAGAACGCACACATCTTACGTGCAAATTATTATGCCAATACTTACTTCAAAAACATTGTTTGACCATAAATCTGGTCAATAATATATGATTATATTTAATAATTTTTAACCAATTTATTTATATTCGAAAGATGATTCCAATGGTACAATTATTGTGACATATAATTCATAAATTGGTGACCAAATTTATGGTCAAATTATTTTCTTTGAGTACGTATTTGTCTAATGAACCGGAATGGAGGTAGTATAATACATAGTAGAATTTTTTCCCCTAAAAGGGGAGTGGACATGTTTGATTCGTAGGATAGGAAAATAGTAGGAGTAGAAAAAAATGTAGGATTGCAATGTCATCCCACTCCAATCCTATAGGAATTCATATGAACCAAAGTGTGTTTGATTCCACCATAGGTGTCCGTTTGATTCAAAGGATTTCCCTAGGGATTTTGTAGGATTAAATCCTATAGGAATTTTTTCTATGATGGCTATTTGATTTGTAGGATTTATTCCCATAGAAATTTTTCCTAAGGATTCCTTTGTACTAGTTTTCATAGGATATCAAACATCCACCCATACCTCTTTTTTAGATTCCTATGGTGGAATCAAACGCACTTTGGTTCATATGAATTCCTATAGGATTGGAGTGGGCAGGACATTGCAATCCTACATTTGTCCTACTCCTACAATTTTCCTTTCCTAGGAATCAAACATGCCCTATAATCTGAAAAAGAGGTATGGGTGGATGTTTGATTTCCTATGAAAACTAGTACTATGGGAATCAATCCTACAAATCAAACAGCCATCGTAGGATATTTTCCTATAGGATTTAATACTACAAAATTCCTAGGCAAATCCTTTGAATCAAACGGACCCTAGAGTAGGAGTGCTTGAAGCAGAGGCCCTGTTCGTGACTGTGCATAGCTTTTCACAGTAGGGACTACATGGAGTCTGCACCTGGGAAAGGCTGCTGGTTCATTCATACCTCCCATCGCATTTGATGCACTTCCTCTGGCTCGGCTCCTGGCTAGTGTAGCAATAATCATAGAGTAGAGATCGCCAATTTTTTAGCAGGTTCATCTCATTCTAAAGTGAGATCACCAAAATTTGAATGACATTGGCGGGTTTTTCTTTGAACTTCCCAGCGCGATGCAATTCAAAATTTTCGAACCTACCACCGGCGCCCTTGTGATACATATAAAACACGCCGTATCCCACATCTCTCACTTGACCTCAAAGTCGAAGCATCTCCCACGAACGTGG
Organism: Avena eriantha; assembly: GCA_910589775.1. Classification (NCBI taxonomy): domain Eukaryota; kingdom Viridiplantae; phylum Streptophyta; class Magnoliopsida; order Poales; family Poaceae; genus Avena; species Avena eriantha. The sequence goes on from OU342745.1 coordinate 161,386,520, forward strand.
CCTCACACCATCGTCCCTCCCCACCACCACTGCCTCCTCACAAGGTACCGTTGTGACCGAAGGCACCACTCCCGATGCCAACGACCACCACGCCGGAGCGTGCACATTGTCGCCGGCAAACACGGCACGGTCGCCACAAAGTCCCATTTGCTTCACGGACTCCCTGGTCTCCGGCACTACAGAGATGGGCAAACAACCCCCCCCCCCCCCCGTTCGATCGCACCAATGCGAAGCATAAACTCGTCTCCTCCCCATACGAATGTTGTTGCACACTTTATGCTTCCTTTCGTTATGCACCTTGTTACTATCAAAAGTACTTCATCAATTGTTGTAGTGTACTACATCTTGCTCATATACTCAATCATTACTAAAGTTTGGTAGAGCCTTCATTACCACCGTTATGAAGCTCCTCTGACATCTGTGGAATATCTCCTAAAATGATTCTAGTTGGGGCGTACGGGTTTATAGATAGCACAACTGGTATACGTCAACTCTAGCTGACGTCATAAGCCGAATTAGTATGTCATGGCTCCTTGTTTAGAGTATAACCAGGCGGACCCTGCTAATTATGTTATCAGTATTGTAGTCAAGCCTGCAGGTTAGTCGATTGTATTGGAACTTCATGTGTTTACTTCTCACTCAGGGTTACATATGGCTAGAGTACTCATAGCAGAAGTACTGTACTAGAGTTGTGATGGGAATCGTTGCTTTTCGAGCCGTCAACCTCTACAAGAAGTCCTAATAATTTCTTCCATTTTCACACGATTCCATGATAAATCTGAAAAGCTATTTGCTTCCAGTGCTGGAAACGGAGTCAGAACAAGGTCTCAGACTCTACTTAATCTAGTTGAAAATGACAACCAGGCCAAAAAAGACAATAATGCAAAACATCAGCATAAAAAGTTTCGTCCTAATCCCGCATCAGTTGGTCCAGTTGCACTGGCGGCTACAAATAAAAAATACACATCCCACAGCCACCAGTAGCCCATCCGGTTACCCAGGAAGAATTTGCAGCAGAACCAGTTTTAACAGCAGGTTCTCATCAACAAACTGGTTATTACCTCCCAATGACCTTTAGTACTGACAGATACATATACTCGCTTGCAAATGAGTGATGACCCACAAGTATAGGGGGTGTATCGCAGTATTTTCGATAAGTAAGAGTGTCGAACCCAACGAGGAGCAGAAGGTGCTGGCTAGTGGTATGGATCAGGAATTCTCTGCAAATACTTAGCAAACGGATTTTTAGGGGTTTTTGATAAAGCAAGTAAACAAAGTACGAGTAAATAAAAGACAGTAGGAATGAATGCAGCAAGTGGCCCAATCCTTTATGCAGCAAAGGACAAGCCGGTTGTATTACTTAAGATGACCAAACGGTCTCGAGGACACATGGGAAGACTGTCAAGTGCTTTCGCTTCATATAGTTGATTAATCTTCTCTAGCTTGCTAAGTGTTCTGTGGGTGAACCTGTGCTAATGTACCGCCCCATCCAAGACTAATACATACTGGTGATTATACCCCTTGCAAACATCCGTAAGTACAAGAAAGTAATAAAGGTAGAAACCTAATCATAGCTTTAAACTCTAAGACCCTTATGTCCCTTGTGCAATGGTTTCCTAACGGGGGTTCAGATTTCTGTCACTCCGTCAACCCCTACGATTAGTAGCCAAATACACAATGCATTCCCCTAGGCCCATATAGGTGAAGTGTCATGTAGTCGACGTTCACATGACACCACTAGAAGAAGTACACCACAACTTAAATAACAATCTATTGAGTCTTTCTCAACGCAACTCCACTACTAACAACAAGACTTCTCCCATGTCCTTAAGAACAAAACGAACTACTCACAAGACATCATATGGATCATGATCAGAGATGGAATAATGACGTATAACAATCTGAACATAAACAATAATTCTTCAGTCAATAGCATCAACTACAAAGAGTAATCAACACCGGGAAAGTTTCTCCTATGAACTATCGCAAGATTCAACGCAATTGTTACAGCAATATGGAGATGGTGATGAGGGTGCTGATGGTGATGATGGTGGTGATGGTGGTGATGATGATGATGATCCCGATGAAGTCCAGCTTGATGGTGGTGTTGATGGCGACAATATCCCCTCTCCGGGAAGGAATTCCCCGGCAGAAATCTGTCTGCCGGAGAGCTCTTTCTCTCTCGGTGTTTTCCACCCTGTAGAGGCGGCGGAATCTTTCTGTGGTTGCTCCCCGAGACTTAGCGTTTCAGGAGGATGATATACGCGAGAGGGAAGAGGCTGGAGTGGGCTAGGGTGGCCACACCACCTCCAGGCGCGGCATCCTTAGTCTTCTAGAAAAATAGGATTTTCCGTATATTTTCCCGGATTTTCTGATCTTCGCGAATTTTTCCTGCAAAGAGCACATTTTCCATCAAAATCCTGACTGCAGCAGTCCATGCTCCAAAAGTCATCAACCATGCAAAAATAGATGAAATAACGTAAGTATCACCTCTCAATATGAAATATATCAATGAATAAAAGTGAATTAAGACATATAATAGTGATGCAAAATGGACGTATCAATGAGCTTGACACCAATTTATTATATGTTCAGAGACTAGTAGTAGCATGCCATTTTATATGTAATATGTTACATTGATATTTTGATGTAAATTTTTTAGTTGCACTACGATGAAGATTAACGAGGGGTCCGACAATGGGAATCTTGATAAGATGCTTGAAATACCTAAATGAAGACTTCCGATCACATGTATAGTAGGATTCAGAAGGCCACTGGATCCACATGAATCTATTTATATTTCATCGATCATAGGCGATTTCGTGAGAAATGATATTCCCATCTTGCCCTCATGGAAACACCACCTAAATACCCCTGAGCATTTTGAAGGTTTATTGAACAAGTTACATGTAAGTCCTCTATCTCTTGGACATACTCCATTGCTCTGTCCCTTGTCTTCTTAGCTTGCCGTTTATTATATATCCTCCTGTGGATCACATGATTGACGATCAGTGGGGTGATTTTCTCCACCGTTGGCTTGATCAAAAGAATGAGGTACGCTTTGAGAAGACTGCGACTAGATCGCATTATCAATTTCTATTTATGCATGTGTTTTACAAGTCTCATTTTGTAGGTCATCGCTCAAAGGAATTGTTCCAACCGTAATAAAGTACGAGTACTAAGTTGCATAGGATCCCGCAGCATAATTGGGCACCTCTACCAATTGGTAAGGACCTGTTGTTCTGTACTGTATATTTTAAATAAGTATGTAATCGATGTTGTGGAATCTATATGCATCTTATCTTTGAACCTCAGTTTCCACCATGTGATGCAATTTATTTTCGCCCGTCCAAATGCAGACGAAGTCTAATGGGGATACAAAAAACAATTGACTATGCTGGAGATATGGTGTCATTGTAAAGAAAGTTGTTGTAAGTCTTCTCTAATTTTGTGATGTTGCGCTTGCAGTGATTTGTGATATGCAACCTTGTTTGGACTGCTTCTCAATTTTGTTTTCATTTTCCTTCATAATTTGCAACTAAAGTCAGTTTCAGTTATGAATTGTACAAATAGTTGGCATATCATGCACCTCACAGTGTTTACACAGAAAGCCACATTTTTAGTCTTGTTAGTAAATGACACCAAAAAAAGATACACGACAAAAAGATCTTTTTACTGAAGTGTATAAGATGCGTTATCAGCACTGCCAATTATAGCAGTTCATGCACAAGTTAAACCTATCTGCATGTTTCTCTATAGTAACTTCACTTCTCTTACACATGTCTATCAACTGAAAACTTTCCAGGCAGAATTGAAAGAGGAGCTGACAAATCCTGGGAAAGACTGTCCAGTAAAAACTCCAAAAGAATGTGTGGATTTATTTTCCAAGGTACTACAATGCTGTGCTATAGCCAAGAATATGTTGTTGTGTAATGCTGGGTTCCCTGCGAGCTCGTCAAATTCCAAGTTCAAGTTCAAGTCCAATTCCAAGGCCATTTCTTTGCATATTCAATTTCTAGAGGAACAACTCCAAGCTGAACAATCGTTATCATCTCCCCTAAGTGTATACCATGAACGTTTGATCACAAAGTTAGAAGAAATTTTAATTCGGCTGGAGCACTCCACAGAAAATAAGGAGAAAGTCATGAAGATGCTCCGTATTTGTGGTTGAGCACTAACAGCTGAGGTCAGTCCCTTTGTCGTGAAATGGAACCTGAAGCTGGAAGTATTTGTTAGTGCACTAGTCTGCACTTGTTATGAACTTGGGTTGTTTGCTTGGTGCGACATGTCTTTAATTTGTATGGTACCTTATAATGTATTTCCTCTGTTTCAAAATATATCCCTTTTTAGCAAAGCTATTTTAGCTTGCTAAAGATCCTTATAGTATCAATGGAGGTACTATTGGGAAACAAAATGCACCAATATGGAAGTAGTATGATTCCTAAATGCGTGATCTCTGGATTGCTAGCCTGCTTAATATTGTTGCTTTATATGCTGCAAGGTTGGATTGTTGTGTACTTAATATGTGTGGATGGAGAAAATTGCATGTAACACAAGTCTTTGTGGCATTTGTTGCACATAATACAGAAACAGTACATTTTTTGTGGCTAGCACGGTTTGTGGATTAATTTTGTGCACCTGGCCCAAATAAACATCTTAACCTGATGGGTTAGGGCATATCTAACACATACCCAAAACAGCAATGGAGGAGTAAATTTACTCCTCTAACGAGCAAAGCCGAAGCCGCACCGAACCTAACCCTAACCCCTATCGCTGTTTAGAGGAGAATAAATATAGGACTTGCCACCGCCACCTCGACTCCTTTATTTTTTCTCCCCCACCCGCACGTTCTCTGTCGGCCCGCTGCCCTTCGCTAGATCTGTGCTCTGCTGATGGCAAGCTACCCTCTGTGCTTCTTGTGGTAGCCTACATCGCCAGAATCAGCCGCCACGAGCCATTTTCCCTAGCCACAAATGCTCCGCCGAGCTTTGCTGGATTCGACGCATTGTGGCCAGGATTCGCCGCGATACGATCGGATCCTGGAGGCCAAGCACTCTCCAGCATGACTACACACCATTGCAACTCCTCGACCGAGCTCGCAGGAGCGGCGCCCCAAGCACCCGCGCTGCCACTAGCTCCGGATCCAGTACCAGTAGCCGTATCGGCACCAACCCTTGGACGCGCACTGGCACCTTCCCATACCGGCGCCGCCAGAACAAGGTGAGGAAGAGACAATCTCCAGGGTTCTTTGTAGAATTTTTGGTTAAAGCTTGTCAATTTTCTAATCTAGCTGATTCTTTATGGTAAGGTGAAGAAAATAGAAGCTCCATGTTCCGAGGATGACGAAAATAATTTGTACTTTGCTTGGTACCATCAAACAATTGTTGGTGTCGAATAGCCTTTCCAACAATTTTGGGAAGAACTACATGCCAATTTCAATGAAATAACTAGTGGAGATGCAAGGTCATTAGTATCAATTATGAATAGGTGGACTTTGCTAGTAATTTACTCCAATACAGGAAATCTAAGAATAAATGGAGCTTGCATGTATGAATAATGGTGTATGAACATTGAGCTTCTCTCTTATTCATCTTGTTAAGTATGAGCTGACGTTAGATTTTAGCAAGTTAGGATGATGCTTTTACTATGTATGACTAATTTATTGATATTAGGATGATGCTAGTATTACTAAATATATGAACTATAAATCTTTATGTTACACAAAAGAAATTGTGCTAGATGCAAAAAAAGAAATTGTTTCTGTGTTTTGTGCAACAAATGCCACAAACTGGTTATGTGTGGATGCACCAATATGTACTAGTGTGATACAGTACATTATGTTACAAGTGTTGTTGTCCTTGATCATTGATCATAAGGTTCATGTTCTCAAAACAATGCCTTAGCCCTTTGTTGCACACCATATTTATACGCATCATGTGATAAATGGAAATACATTTTTCAATCGGAGCTCAACATTTTCTTTCACGTCTGAATGGACTGATGAACAGATGGAGTACGACCCACAAAAAAAAGACCTTATACAATTTTTATGTTATGTTACTTGGTGTAGCCACATTCAAAACCGTATTGGAGCCTCAAATCCTCTCGCCGTCCCCCGTAATATTTTTGAATCCAAGATCATGGTATCCAATTTTCTACCCCAACATCTAGAAAAAGGCTATTTTGAGCAAGGTCCTGAATGATCAATTGATGCGACCATGCCTTGGATTCATGAACAGAGGGAAGTACGGTCTGCTAGTAGTTATTCCTTGGACTGCCACCAAATTCAAATTCTGAATCGAGAGGCAAAAGCTCCTTCCTACACGAAATATGTGGGCCCAATGTTTAATATTTCGTATACTGCGATATTCCGTTTGACCTATCGTACTAATGACCAATGGCAATTGTGAAAATTCTGGGTTGGGTGGTGGGGTTCTCTCGTAATTTTTGTTACTAGGACTATAGCCAAATTCAAAATCTTAATAGAGGGTAAAAACCTATAGCCCAAATAATTTTGCAGATGGAGTCAACATTATTTTTTCTATGGGAATATTTTTTTTATTTCTAAAAATAGGGAGTAGCATTTTTTCAAATTATTACTTGTACTCTAGCCAAATTCAAAATCTCAGTTGAGCGGCAAAATTTAGCAATGTTCTGCGTAATTATGTAATGGATTGTCAGTTGATATCACTCTCGGCCTTCAATTCCTGAATAGATAGCATACTAGTCTAGAACAATATTTTTCTATTATTACTTTGTCGCTAGCCAAATTAAAAATCATAAAATCGAGCGGCAAAAGCCCAACCGACTCATTGGTATTTCGCGCCCCTCCCTTTCAAATATTTTCAGCTAAAATCTCCCACCGACGGAGTACCATTTTTCTAGTATTACTTGGACTCTTGCCAAATTCAAAATCTCAATCGAGCGGCAAAATCACACACCGACCTTGAAGAATTTCCCGCCCCACCGTTTCAAAAACTTTGAACAAACTCTCCGACCAGGAAGTACCTTTTTTCTATTATTATTATTTGTCCTGTAGCCAAATTCAAAATGTCTATCGAGCGGCAAAACACACACCGACCTTGAGAATTTCCCGCCCCACCATTTTAAAAACTTTGAGGCAAAATATCCCATTGTGGAGTACCATTTTTCTATTACAGTATTATTATTTGTCTGGTAGGCAAATTCAAAATTTCAATTAGGCAGCAAAATTCACACACCGACCTTGAAGCATTTCCTGCCCCGCCGTTTCAAAAAAATTGAGGCAAAATTTCCCAGCGTGGAGAATCATTTTTCTATTATTATTATTTGTCCGGTAGCGAAATTCAAAATCTCGGTCGAGCGACAAAATCACAGACCGGCCTTGAAGCATTTCCCGCCCCACCGTTTCAAAAACTTTGAGGAAAAATCTCCCACCGGGGGTTTACCATTTTTCTATTATTAGCCAAATTCAAAATCTCAATTGTCAACACCCGGCTTTTTAATCCCAGATACCCGTTATGCCATACCTCTCAATCCCAGGATTACCATTTTTGCGAGACATAATGGATTGGATATCACAGTACATCATCCATTACAAACCCTTCATAAGGTCTTACACAAATAAGGATCTCAGGATCTAGTCTTAATACAACGAGCAGCGGAAATAAAAGATAAGTGTAGTGGTGGGGCCCATCTTCAGGGGCACAGGCAATGCTGACGAAGGCAGATAGTCCTAGTTATCATAGCCGTCCTGTTGGCCATCATCTTGATAGTCTCCTTCATAGTCTGGCCATGAGAATAGCCAGGGACAAAATCCATGAGTACTCTTTAAGTACTCGCAAACTACCTCTAACAAGTAATATAGTTCTAAGTTAAGGTGATAAATCTAAGTTCAACTATAAAGTTAAGTTTGAAACCTAAGCTGAGTTCTGAAGCAAAGAAAGATAAGATAAAGTTCTAGAACCACTTAAGTTGGGAAGCTATTGTCATAAACACAACCCTATTGTGGTCAAGTCAAAATTCATCATTCATTTCATAACTTGTTTGGAAAACATCTGACAACGAAACAGTATGGCCATTCCAACTGTCCATAACCGCGGACGCGGCTATTCGAATAGTTTGACACTCTGCAGAGGTGGTACACTTTCACCACAAGATTCGATACATCTGTCAAGGATAACCCTGAATCATCATACTTAGTATGCAGATAATCAAACATAACCTTCCCTTTACACACCCTAGTATAAGCACCTGTCCTATGAGCATGGCCTCCCAACCATGACCACCAGTCATCTTGGGCACTGCATAGGTGGACAACATTGAGAGGTAGCATCAGCTCAAACCTCTCGCGCGAGGGAACTAATACTAATGCATATAAATTTCCAGCTAAGCCTTACCCAATTTAGGTCGTGTGGTTGTACGGTAAATTTGGAATGGTATCGCATCCGAATCCAACCATCAGTTTTATAAAAGGGTTAAGGCTCATGCCTCAACATTTTCACCATCATAAACCATTTGTGTTTCTCAACACATGTCAAAACATCTCAATAGAATGACTCATCATTCCAAGGTTTTCATAATCCATCCTCACCAAGTGTTCCCATCTAAAGTGACTCAAGTTTTTGATCTACTCTAAACTACTAAGTTAAGAGTGTTCACTAAGGTTGAAAAGATGGGTTCAATCTCATGCCATAGAATGACATCTAAGGGTTTCTAAATAGGTCAATTTTTATACTTTTTATGCTACCTGCAAAACAAGTAAAGAACTTTGTGTAAAGTAAAGGAAGTAAAGCTGGTAAACAAGACTTGGGGTACTAATACTCAAAGTAGTGTGACCAAAGCATGCCTAAAGAATCTTTGCTAAACCATCTAGTTTAATCCTAGCTTGCTAAGCATTATACTTGCAAGTGTTAGCTTGCATTGTTCATGGTGGCTTGCCTTGGTTGGTGCAGCGGTTGAAGTTTTCTTCGTCTTCTTCTTGGTAACACTCCTCCTCCTCGTAGACGTGGTCGGTACTATCGTCTCTAAATACATACGGAGTACACAATCACCAAACAATACTTAACTAGTCTAATTGGCATTCTAAGACACACATTTGATGATCTATTATCATCACAAGCATCACAAGTTTAATTCACTAGTTTTATTCTTTTTAATTTAGAAAAGTAATTTCTACTCATTGAAAAATTAACTAGGATTTAATATTCACGACTTAAAATATGGGATCATGTTGACACATGTCATCATCACATATTCTAACATGTGGGAATGGGATTTAAAGGTTGGATTAATATTACTTTGGTTTAAGTTTATTATTTAATGATTTAAAGTGACTAGAAATGCCTATATAGCATTATTTTGGTACTAGTCCAAAGTCACTGCATGTAAACATTAATATTATTACATATTCAGATAGGTATGATGAAATGTGATTTTTGAGAGTTGGAATCAACTCAAAACCTATCTTGGTTGATTTTATAAAAATGTTGCAAGTTGCAAATACTTCTGTTTTGTTATTTTACTAGGAGAGATCTATAACTCTAATTGAATTAAATCCAACGGGCTTGGATAGATCATTTCAATACCTTTCAGGCACAATTGGTTTCTTGCAATTTGGATTTGTCAAACTCCTAGAATTGATTTTTAAACTAGTGGACAGAAATAAGATTAACTCTAAATAGAAAAAACTAGATTTGAATCTCTAACTTGCGCGGGAACTAACTGGGCCGGCCCAGCTACGCACATTGTGCGCAACGGGCTGCCAGACATGCGGGCTCCACTGGTCAGCGGCACAAAAACACCGAAACGGTATCTAGCATCCTAGGTCGTACGATTAAAAGGGGATCTAACGGTGGAGAGTCATCATCGACGATGGATTACTCCAGTGAGAGTCTGACCTAGACGTGGTGGTGGCGGTCGATTGGGGGCGTACCAGGGCTCCAGCAAGGTCGGTGAGGTGGGAAAACTGGCTGGTAGACGACGGCGAGGCGAAACGCGGTTGCGACGGAGCTTGGGGTGCCCTAAATCGCAGGCGCCCTTCTCCTCCTGTTGCGGCGGCTTCGGCTCCAATTCCGGCGAGGCAGAGCTCGAGTAGCGTCGGCGATAGGTGGGTGAGGTTTAGTGAGAGGTGGGGAGTGAGTGAGTGTGGAGAAATGAGGCTGGGGTGGCCTCTTTATATAGGGTCGACTGAGCGGGAGAGAAGCTTGGGCGGTTCTCGTCGGTGACGATGGCACAGCGAGCTAGAGGCGTGGGCGGTGCGATAGGACGGTGGGCGGTACCCTGGCGAGCATCACGGTGGTGCTGGTGCAGTGGTTTGCGGTCGGGGACAGTGAAGAGCGCGGCGCGCACTAAGTCTCTGCCGAGAGCGAGTTGCATGGCGGCCGGCGACTACGAGGTACGGTCGGGGGATTGGGCATGTTTGTTAGCTTTCTAGGACGGTGGGGATCGCGTAGACATGCGGCTAGAGCTAGGCGAGGTCTGGCTACGCAGGGACGGGGCGCACTCTGCGGGCGGCGTTGGCATGGTCGACAGGCTCCGGGCACGGCGGTTCCTGGCCGTTCTGGTCACTGTCCTTGGGCTGGGGCTGGTTGGACGGTGCAGGTGGACCACGGGCGACGTGCTGGACATGGTGGGCGAGGCTGGCGGCTGCTGTGGCGCGCTGTCGCCGGTGAGGGTGCTCAAGGTGCTCGGCCTTAATGGCCATGACCATTTGGTTGTGTGCACAGGGCTTGGCCAGGCTAGCAAAGGGTAGGGGGTGCACTAGGGGGACATGGGGACCGAGTTAGGCCCAAATGGTGACCAAGATCACTGCTCACTATAGTGTTTTGAATTTGGCCAGATTTGTGCCTGCCACTTGCTTGATGAAATGGCCGCAAGAGACCAAAGTTTGAATTTTGGTTTCAAATTTTTTGAGTGTTCTCCACTGATACTAGGTAGTCTCTGGTTGCAAGGGTTTTGAAAGTGGAGCTCAAATTGATGGTTTTTGAAATAGGGGTGATCTAGGCATATGCATTGAATTCAATTTTCTCATGCCATTTAAAATAAGTATTTGAATGTTTTTAGTAGATCAAAAGGTGGGCCTTGGTACCTCATTATGTGTACTATCAAGGGGTGTAAAGACCTAGAATTATTTTTGTTGAGAAGTGAGTGCTAGGAATAGCCAAAGTAGGCATGAGAGTTAATTTGGCCAAAATGACCATTCACTTCAAATATTCATTTTGAGTTGTTCTTCTTTGGGAAAAGTTTGGGAATGACTTAGTTGATGTTTATTTCACCTAAGAAACAATTTAAAAGTAAAGGATCATAGAACCATGGCAATTGAAATCAATTCCTAAATTAAATGCACATACACATGAATGCTTTCATTTTTACTTTGGAAAAGTTTTTGTTAACCCTAATTTTGATGATTTGAATCTTGATAAGCTTGGATTAAAATTTTGGGATATTACATCAATCGATCCGCAAAACCAGAGACCGACTTTGAAGCATTTCGTGCCCCTACATTTAAAAAACTTTTGACTTTAAAATTCCTTTTCTATCCATTGTTTCGACCCCCTATGGCACGCTAAAGTCGGTAGTTTGGGGGCACGATCGTAATTTTTTTTGTGTTCACCTCCATAGACCCGATTCACGTAGTTTTTCTAGCTTGCCCTCCCAAAATCCCAGGCTTCTCTCCCACGCCCTCACCTCCACGACCATCGCACGCACCGCCGAGCGGCAATTCCATGGCTGCCGGAGCCGCTTCATCGACGCCCACCCCAACGGATCTTCAACGGGTCTCTCTGGCACTCGACCAGAGCTATGGTCTCACTGACCGCACCTATCGTGTTGTCGACCGCCCACGCTCAGCTTCCCTGCTGCCGAAAGCTACCCAACCATACCGGAGCAGCTTCACCGCTGTCCACCAGACGAGATCTAATTCAACAAGTTCCATGTCCACTGCTCTAGACCATCTACACGGTCGTCGCCTTTGACTGCACTGGCATCGACCGCCCAAGATTTGCTTCCCCGACGCCAAGAACCACCACAACCGCAGCACCCTCGGTGACCTGGACGTCACTCGCATGCTACTGATGATGCCTTGACGCCTCTCCGACCAAGGTAACCAGATCTCCAACCCATTTTTGTTTTGTTAGCGGTATAATAGGTTCAAGCCTGTCGCTGTGAAGTGCATTTTTCTAATCTTGCTAGTACATACAAGTCACTGGGCGCGCTCGTTCTTCGTGCTAGTACATACAAGGTCATTAGACATGTTGGTTTGCATTCGCTGCTCTACAAATATCAAACCATGCACATGTCTGTTATTTTATCATGCACATGTTCTTATCTTAGCTGCTCCGTACAGTAGTAAATGCTTGCTATTGTGTAGTTCTTGCAAAATGTAATCTCAGTGGAAAATATTAGTGTGGATTCCCTGCTACACAATTACTGACTCTATTTGGTTATTCCTGAGCTAAGTTCCTGTTATTATTTCCTCCCTGGCATCGTTCTGCTATCTTGTGGTACCCGTTCAAACTCTTCGTACTAGTTCGATTATAATTTTGTTGTTGCCATATGGTTCTTCAAAAGCTTCAACACTGAATATTTTCATTTTCTTTGCATAGAGCTAAAAAAGGAAACAATGAACATGTTGGTTTGCACAACGTACAGGTCCACCAGCGATGCCATTATAAATTTTCTGTATCTGGTGCTGGTTTTTCCTAATCAACGGCATAATTATTTTTTACTGTATAGTTCATTCGTGTTTTCCATTCGTGCTCAAAAAGTTCTGGTATGATGTGGTTATAATTTCTATGTCGTTCATTCGTAGCTATGACAGTAACTGCATGCCATTGTGTAGCTCACCACAAATTCCGAGTCACCCAATGTCTCTTGCATTCCAGGAGATACCACTGCTTCCATATATATTTGTTGAAATGACCTGGCAAGTTTATACTGAAATTCTAAGAAACACTTTGCTTGATTGCTCATTTCATTGTTGGCATACTTGGCTAATGCTTGTTTGTCCTGTTCTACAAGTTCACACGCCACACCATTATATCTTGTATCTGGTTCTGGTTCGTCCTAGGCAACGACATAACTATCCTCTACTATATAGTTCATTCATGGTTTGCATTCCTGCTCTACAAGTTTGTATTATGTAGTTATAATTCCTATCTGGTTCATTCTTAGCTATGAGTAGTTTGTCTTCTTTGCTATATTAACTTGTTATTAGTTAGTTTCAGACTGCAATTATTTCTATCGCCACCAAAGAGGGGACTGCAAGATCATATCTCAAGGTGGTTTTCCAGTGTAGCTGTCACACTCAAAGGGAGATGCAGTTGATGGATTGAGAAAGCAAATTGAGGACTCTACTATCAATTTGATTCGCAACTGAAGTGCTGAATTTTATTTCATTTTGTTCATAATTTGTAATATTTTTAAGAAGTTTGCAACTGATGTAATATCTAGATAACTCGCATAGGCCATGTAGGCATGTAGTTGACGCCATCCATGCATGGCGGTACCATAACTACGCCAGCCAGGTCGATCAGGTTTCAGAATTACCGAAACAGTAACGGTAACTAGCCAAAACAGTAACATTAACCAAAATAACAATTGTAACTGGCTAAAACAGCAACATGCCAAAACAATGAAAGACCGGAACAGTAATAGGCCAAAACAGTAACAGGCCAAACAGTAGCAGGCCAAAACACCAGCAGACCAGAACAGTGGCAATCCAACACAATAATAGGCCAGAATACTAACATGCTAGAACAGTAACATGCCTGAATAGTAATAGGCCAGAATAGGGCAACCATCATAGTAACGGGCCAGAACAGTAAAGGACCACAACAGTAACAGACATGAATAGTAGACGGCCAGAATAGTAACGAGCCAAAACAGTAAAAGGCTAGAACAGTATTGGACCTTCTCAAAAGTGGGCCATTCATAGGCGGCCCATGACGAGGTGTGAGAATAGTGACGGGCTGACCGTGGGCTTTAATAGTATCGGGCCTGATGCAGCTAGTTAACGGGCCAAATAATATTTGAAAAGTGTGGGCTTTTGTAGGCCGAAACAGTAACAGGCCTGACATTCACGGGCCGCTGCTGGCCACATCTTTGGGCTCATTTCAAACATTGTCGGACGAAACAGTAATGGGCCATAATCTTATTGGGCTCTCTTGATGGGCTGACCCACTTAATTATGAGTAGGCCTTGGCTGGGCCTGGCTTCTACCATGGTTTCCGTGGCCATTAACGGCAGTAACTGGTCGTTAACGGTGATTTCAACATGGCATTTTGCATGACGTCAGCAGTCAACATGAGTGGCGAACAGATCTACGACGAAACAAGTTTTTGTGGCTGAAGGGTGCGATCCACCATGATCAGGAAAAACACCATGGTAGATTCTTTTGTGACAGGGCTTTTACCACGATGGACATCCGTCGTAGAAGACTTATTAGCCACGAAAAACGGACCTTCAACCATGAAAATCGTCCGTTGTAAAAGCCAACTTTTCTTGTAGTGTGTGTTCTTTTCATAAACCACATGGATCCAGTGATGTCACTACATGTGTGATCTTTTCATAAACCACATGGATCCAATAGATGTCATTTCATGTGTGTTCTTTTCCTAAACCACGTGGCTCCACAAGGGTCATTGCATGTGTGTTCTTTTGATAAACCACATGGATCCACTATACGTCATTGCATGTGTGTTCTGTTCCTAAACCACATGGATCCACTATATGTCATTGCATGTGTGTTCTTTTCATAGACCACATGGATCCACTATATGTCATTGCATGTGTCTTCTTTTCCTAAACCACATGGATCCACTATATGTCATTCCATCTGTGTTCTTTTCATAAACCACATGGATCCACTAGAGTAATTGGATGTGTGTGTGTGTATTAGTGTGCATCATTGTCGTTTTGGAGAAGAACACATGCAATGATGCCACTCTAGCATGTGGTGTCCAACCGTTTCCTAGAACCCTAGAAGCAAGCTGGGATTCAACTCCAACATGCATTGCATCAACAGTGTGAAAGATGCTGCATCACCACACCCACTTGGATGTATGTGTGTATTAGTGTGCATCATTGTGGTTTTGGATAAGAACACATGCAATGATGCAAGTCTAGCATGTTGTGTCCAACCATGTCCAGGAACCTAGCAGCACACTGGGATTCAATTGCAACATGCATTGTATCACAGTTTGAAAGATGTTTCATCACCAAAACAACTTTGATGTGTGTGTATTAGTGTGCATAAATGTGGTCTTGGAAAAAGAACACATGCAATGATGCCACTCCAGCATGTGTCCAACCATGTCTAGGAACCCTAGCAGCATACTAGGATTCAACTTCAACATGCGATGTATGACCGGTTTGAAAGATGTTGCATCACCACACCCACTTGGATGTGTGTGTCTCTCAATGTGCGTCATTGTGGTTTTGGAAAAAAAAACTCAATCATGCCACTCTAGCATGTGTGTTCTTTTCATAAACCACATGGATCCACTAGATGTCATTGCATGGGTGTTCTTTTCATAAACCACATGGATCCACCTGATATCATTGCATGTGTGTTCTTTTCATAAACCACATAGATCCACTAGAAGTCATTTCATGTGTGTTCTTCTCATAAACCAAATGGATCCACTAGAGTCATTGCATGTGTGTTCTTTTCATATACCACATGGATCCACTAGATGTCAATTGATGTGTGTTCCTTTCCTAAACCACGTGGATCCACTAGAGTCATTGCGTATGTGTTATTCTCATAAACCACATGGATCCACTAGATGTCATTGCATGTGTGTTCTTTTCCTAAACCACATGGATCTACTATATGTCTTTGCATGTGTGTTCTTTTCAAAAACCATATGGATCCACTAGAGTCATTGGATGTGTGTGTGTATTAGTGTGCATCATTGTGGTTTTGGAAAAGAACACATGCAATGATGCCACTCTAGCATGTTGTGTCCAACCATGTCCAAGAACCCTAGCAGCATGCTGGGATTGAACTGCAACATGCAATGTATCACAGGTTTGAAAGAAGCTGTATCAGCACACCCATTTGGATGTGTCTTTATCAGTGTGCATCATTGTGGTTTTGGATAAGAACACATGCAATCATGCCACTCCAGTATGTGGTGTCCAAGAACCCTAGCAGCATGCTGGGATTCAACTAGAATATGCATTGTATCATTAGTTTGAAAGATGTTGCATGACCACATGCACTTGGATGTGTGTCTGTATTAGTGTGCATCATTGTGGTTTTGGAAAAAGAACACATGCAATGATGCCACTCTAGCTTGTGTTGTCCAACCATGTCTAGGAACCCTAGTAGCATGCTGGGATTCAACTCCAACATGTATTGTATCACCAGTTTGAAAGATGCTGCATCACCACACCCACTTGGATGTGTGTGTGTATTAGTGTGCATTATTGCCGTTTTGGAAAAGAACACATGGAATGATGCCACTCCATCATGTGTCCAACCATGTCCAGGAACCCTAGCAGCATGCTGGGATTCAACTACAACATGCATTCTACCACGAGTTTCAAAGATGCTGCATCACCCCACCCATCTAGATGTGTAGTGTATCAATGTGCATCATTATGGTTTTGAAAAAGAACACATGCATTGATGCCACTCTAGAATGTGACCAACAATTCCCAGGAACCCTAGCAGCATGCTGGGATTCAACTACAACATGAATTGTATCACTAGTTTGAAAGATGCTGCATCACCACACCCACTTGGATGTGTGTGTGTATTAGTGTGCATATTTGTGGTTTTTGAAAAGAACACATGCAATGATGCCACTCTAGATGTGTGTTATTTTCCTAAATCACATGGATCCACTCGGTGACATTGCATGTGTGTTCTTTTCAAAAACCACATGGATCCACCGATGTCATAGCATGTGTGTTCTTTTCATAAACCACATGGATCCACTGATGTCATAACATGTGTGTTCTTTTCATAAACCACATGGATCCACTAGATGTCATTGCATGTGTGTTCTTTTCGTAAACCACATGGATCCACTAGAGTCGTTGGATGTGTGTTCTTTTTGTAAACCACATGGATCCACTATATGTCTTTGCATGTGTGTTCTTTTCATAAACCACATGGATCCACTAGAGTCATTGGATGTGTGTGTATCAATGTGCATCATTGTGGTTTTGGAAAAGAACACATGCAATGATGGCACTCTAGCATGTTGTGTCCAACCATGTCCAGGAACCCTAGCAGAATGCTAGGATTCAGCTGCAACATGCATTCTACCACTAGTTGTAAAGATGCTACATCACCACACCTATTTGGATGTGTGTTTATCAGTGTGCATCATTATGCTTTTGGATAAGAACACATGCAATGATGCAACTCTAGCATGTTGTGTCCAACCATGTCCAGGAACCTAGCAGCACACTGGGATTCAATTGCAACATGCATTGTATCACAGTTTGAAAGATGTTTCATCACCAAAACCACTTTGATGTGTGTGTATTAGTGTGCATAAATGTGGTCTTGGAAAAAGAACACATGCAATGATGCCACTCCAGCATGTATCCAACCATGTCCAGGAACCCTAGCAGCATACTAGGATTCAACTTCAACATCGGATGTATGACCGGTTTGAAAGATGTTGCATCACCACACCCACTTGGATGTGTGTGTCTCTCAGTGTGCGTCATTGTGGTTTTGGAAAAAAACATTCAATCATGCCACTCTAGCATGTGTGTTCTTTTCGTAAACTACATGGATCCACAAGATTTCATTGCATGTGTGTTCTTTTCATAAACCACATGGATCCATTGATATCATTGCATGTGTGTTCTTTTCATAAACCACATGGATCCACTAGATGTCATTGCATGGGTGTTCTTTTCATAAACCACATGGATCCACCTGATGTCATTGCATGTGTGTTCTTTTCCTAACCACATGGATCCACTAGTGGCATTGCATGTGTGTTCTTTTCATAAACCACATGGATCCACTAGATGTCATTGCATGTGTGTTCTTTTCATAAACCACATGGATCCACTAGAGTCGTTGGATGTGTGTTCTTTTTGTAAACCACATGGATCCACTATATGTCTTTGCATGTGTGTTCTTTTCATAAACCACATGGATCCACTAGAGTCATTGGATGTGTGTGTATCAATGTGCATCATTGTGGTTTTGGAAAAGAACACATGCAATGATGCCACTCTAGCATGTTGTGTCCAACCATGTCCAGGAACCCTAGTAGCATGCTGGGATTCAGCTCCAACATGCATTCTACCACTAGTTGTAAAGATGCTACATCACCACACCTATTTGGATGTGTGTTTATCAGTGTGCATCATTATGCTTTTGGATAAGAACACATGCAATGATGCAACTCTAGCATGTTGTGTCCAACCATGTCCAGGAACCTAGCAGCACACTGGGATTCAATTGCAACATGCATTGTTTCACAGTTTGAAAGATGTTTCATCACCAAAACCAGTTTGATGTGTGTGTATTACTGTGCATAAATGTGGTCTTGGAAAAAGAACACATGCAATGATACCACTCCAGCATGTATCCAACCATGTCCAGGAACCCTAGCAGCATACTAGGATTCAACTTCAACATCCGATGTATGACCGGTTTGAAAGATGTTGCATCACCACACCCACTTGGATGTGTGTGTCTCTCAGTGTGCGTCATTGTGGTTTTGGAAAAAAACATTCAATCATGCCACTCTAGCATGTGTGTTCTTTTCGTAAACTACATGGATCCACAAGATTTCATTGCATGTGTGTTCTTTTCATAAACCACATGGATCCATTGATATCATTGCATGTGTGTTCTTTTCATAAACCACATGGATCCACTAGATGTCATTCCATGGGTGTTCTTTTCATAAACCACATGGATCCACCTGATGTCATTGCATGTGTGTTCTTTTCCTAACCACATGGATCCACTAGAGGCATTGCATGTGTGTTCTTTTCATAAACCACATAGATCCACTAGAAGTCATTTCATGTGTGTTCTTCTCATAAACCACATGGATCCACTAAATGTCAATTGATGTGTGTTCTTTTCCTAAACCACGTGGATCCACTAGAGTCATTGCATATGTGTTATTCTCATAAACCACATGGATCCACTAGATGTCATTGCATGTGTGTTCTTTTCCTAAACCACATGGATCTACTATATGTCTTTGCATGTGTGTTCTTTTCAAAAACCATATGGATCCACTAGAGTCATTGTATGTGTGTGTATTAGTGTGCATCATTGTGGTTTTGGAAAAGAACACATGGAATGATGCCACACTAGCATGTTGTGTCCAACCATGTCCAAGAACCCTAGCAGCATGCTGGGATTCAACTACAACATGCAATGTATCACCGGTTTGAAAGATGTTGTATCAGCACACCCATTTGGATATGTCTTTATCAGTGTGCATCATTGTGGTTTTGGATAAGAACACATGCAATCATGCCACTCCAGTATGTGGTGTCCAAGAACCCTAGCAGCATGCTGGAATTCAACTAGAATATGCATTGTATCATTAGTTTGAACGATGTTGCATGACCAGATGCACTTGGATGTGTGTCTGTATTGGTGTGCATCATTGTGGTTTTGGAAAAAGAACACATGCAATGATGCCACTCTAGCTTGTGTTGTCCAACCATGTCTAGGAACCCTAGTAGCATGCTGGGATTCAACTCCAACATGTATTGTATCACCAGTTTGAAAGATGCTGCATCACCACACCCACTTGGATGTGTGTGTGTATCAGTGTGCATTATTGCCGTTTTGGAAAAGAACACATGGAGTGATGCCACTCCAGCATGTGTCCAACCATGTCCAGGAACCCTAGCAGCATGCTGGGATTCAACTACAACATGCATTCTACCACGAGTTTGAAAGATGCTGCATCACCCCACCCATCTAGATGTGTAGTGTATCAATGTGCATCATTATGGTTTTGAAAAAGAACACATGCAATGATGCCACTCTAGCATGTGACCAACAATTCCCAGGAACCCTAGCAGCATGCTGGGATTCAACTACAACATGCATTGTATCACTAGTTTGAAAGATGCTGCATCACCACACCCACTTGGATGTGTGTGTGTGTATTAGTGTGCATATTTGTTGTTTTCGAAAAGAACACATGCAATGATGCCACTCTATATGTGTGTTATTTTCCTAAATCACATGGATCCACTCGGTGACATTGCATGTGTGTTCTTTTCAAAAACCACATGGATCCACCGATGTCATAACATGTGTGTTCTTTTCATAAACCACATGGATCCACTGATGTCATAACATGTGTGTTCTTTTCATGAACCACATGGATCCACTAGATGTCATTGCATGTGTGTTCTTTTCATAAACCACATGGATCCACTAGAGTCGTTGGATGTGTGTTCTTTTTGTAAACCACATGGATCCACTATATGTCTTTGCATGTGTGTTATTTTCATAAACCACATGGATCCACTAGAGTCATTGGAT
Source organism: Avena eriantha (assembly GCA_910589775.1). NCBI lineage: Eukaryota > Viridiplantae > Streptophyta > Magnoliopsida > Poales > Poaceae > Avena > Avena eriantha. Next base: position 161,407,002 of record OU342745.1, read on the forward strand.
GTGTGTGTATCAATGTGCATCATTGTGGTTTTGGAAAAGAACACATGCAATGATGGCACTCTAGCATGTTGTGTCGAACCATGTCCAGGAACCCTAGCAGCATGCTGGGATTCAGCTCCAACATGCATTCTACCACCAGTTTGAAAGATGCTACATCACCACACCTATTTGGATGTGTGTTTATCAGTGTGCATCATTATGGTTTTGGATAAGAACACATGCAATGATGCCAATCTATCATGTGGTGTCCAAACATGTCCAAGAACCCTAGCAACGCATGCTGGGATTCGACTAGAACATGCATTGTATCACTAGTTTGAAAGATATTGCATGACCACATGCACTTAGATGTGTGTGTGTGTGTGTATCAGTGTGCACAATTCTGGTTTTGGAAAAAGAACATATGCAATGATGCCACTCCAGCTTGTGTTGTCCAACCATGTCCAGGAACCCTAGCAGCATGCTAGGATTCAACTCCAAGATGCATTGTATCGCCAGTTTGAAAGATGCTGCATCACCACATCCACTTGGATGTGTGTGTGTGTATATATCAGTGTGCATCATTGTGGTTTTGGAAAAAGAACACATGCAATGATGCCACTCTAGCTTGTGTTGTCCAACCATGTCTAGGAACCCTAGTAGCATGCTGGGATTCAACTCCAACATGTATTGTATCACCAGTTTGAAAGATGCTGCATCACCACACCCACTTGGATGTGTGTGTGTATCAGTGTGCATTATTGCCGTTTTGGAAAAGAACACATGGAGTGATGCCACTCCAGCATGTGTCCAACCATGTCCAGGAACCCTAGCAGCATGCTGGGATTCAACTACAACATGCATTCTACCACGAGTTTGAAAGATGCTGCATCACCCCACCCATCTAGATGTGTAGTGTATCAATGTGCATCATTATGGTTTTGAAAAAGAACACATGCAATGATGCCACTCTAGCATGTGACCAACAATTCCCAGGAACCCTAGCAGCATGCTGGGATTCAACTACAACATGCATTGTATCACTAGTTTGAAAGATGCTGCATCACCACACCCACTTGGATGTGTGTGTCTATTAGTGTGCATATTTGTGGTTTTTGAAAAGAACACATGCAATGATGCCACTCTAGATGTGTGTTATTTTCCTAAATCACATGGATCCACTCGGTGACATTGCATGTGTGTTCTTTTCAAAAACCACATGGATCCACCGATGTCATAACATGTGTCTTCTTTTCATAAACCACATGGATCCACTGATGTCATAACATGTGTGTTCTTTTCATAAACCACATGGATCCACTAGATGTCATTGCATGTGTGTTCTTTTCGTAAACCACATGGATCCACTAGAGTCGTTGGATGTGTGTTCTTTTTGTAAACCACATGGATCCACTATATGTCTTTGCATGTGTGTTCTTTTCATAAACCACATGGATCCACTAGAGTCATTGGATGTGTGTGTATCAATGTGCATCATTGTGGTTTTGGAAAAGAACACATGCAATGATGGCACTCTAGCATGTTGTGTCGAACCATGTCCAGGAACCCTAGCAGCATGCTGGGATTCAGCTCCAACATGCATTCTACCACCGGTTTGAAAGATGCTACATCACCACACCTATTTGGATGTGTGTTTATCAGTGTGCATCATTGTGGTTTTGGATAAGAACACATGCAATGATGCCAATCTATCATGTGGTGTCCAAACATGTCCAAGAACCCTAGCAACGCATGCTGGGATTCGACTAGAACATGCATTGTATCACTAGTTTGAAAGATATTGCATGACCACATGCACTTAGATGTGTGTGTGTGTGTGTATCAGTGTGCACAATTGTGGTTTTGGAAAAAGAACATATGCAATGATGCCACTCCAGCTTGTGTTGTCCAACCATGTCCAGGAACCCTAGCAGCATGCTAGGATTCAACTCCAAGATGCATTGTATCGCCAGTTTGAAAGATGCTGCATCACCACATCCACTTGGATGTGTGTGTGTATATATCAGTGTGCATCATTGTGGTTTTGGAAAAAGAACACATGCAATGATGCCACTCTAGCTTGTGTTGTCCAACCATGTCTAGGAACCCTAGTAGCATGCTGGGATTCAACTCCAACATGTATTGTATCACCGGTTTGAAATATGCTGCATCACCACACCCACTTGGATGTGTGTGTGTATCAGTGTGCATCATTATGGTTTTGAAAAAGAACACATGGAGTGATGCCACTCTAGCATGTGACCAACAATTCCCAGGAACCCTAGCAGCATGCTGGGATTCAACTACAACATTCATTGTATCACTAGTTTGAAAGATGCTGCATCACCACACCCACTTGGATGTGTGTGTGTGTATTAGTGTGCATATTTGTTGTTTTCGAAAAGAACACATGCAATGATGCCACTCTAGATGTGTGTTATTTTCCTAAATCACATGGATCCACTCGGTGACATTGCATGTGTGTTCTTTTCAAAAACCACATGGATCCACCGATGTCATAACATGTGTGTTCTTTTCATAAACCACATGGATCCACTGATGTCATAACATGTGTGTTCTTTTCATGAACCACATGGATCCACTAGATGGCATTGCATGTGTGTTCTTTTCATAAACCACATGGATCCACTAGAGTCGTTGGATGTGTGTTCTTTTTGTAAACCACATGGATCCACTATATGTCTTTGCATGTGTGTTCTTTTCATAAATCACATGGATCCACTAGAGTCATTGGATGTGTGTGTATCAATGTGCATCATTGTGGTTTTGGAAAAGAACACATGCAATGATGGCACTCTAGCATGTTGTGTCCAACCATGTCTAGGAACCCTAGCAGCATGCTGGGATTCAGCTGCAACATGCATTCTACCACTAGTTTGAAAGATGCTACATCACCACACCTATTTGGATGTGTGTTTATCAGTGTGCATCATTATGGTTTTGGATAAGAACACATGCAATGATGCCAATCTATCATGTGGTGTCCAAACATGTCCAAGAACCCTAGCAACGCATGCTGGGATTCGACTAGAACATGCATTGTATCACTAGTTTGAAAGATATTGCATGACCACATGCACTTAGATGTGTGTGTGTGTGTATCAGTGTGCACAATTGTGGTTTTGGAAAAAGAACATATGCAATGATGCCACTCCAGCTTGTGTTTTCCAACCATGTCCAGGAACCCTAGCAGCATGCTAGGATTCAACTCCAAGATGCATTGTATCGCCAGTTTGAAAGATGCTGCATCACCACATCCACTTGGATGTGTGTGTGTGTATATATCAGTGTGCATCATTGTGGCTTTGGAAAAAAGAACACATGCAATGATGCCACTCTAGCTTGTATTGTCCAACCATGTCTAGGAACCCTAGTAGCATGCTGGGATTCAACTCCAACATGTATTGTATCACCAGTTTGAAAGATGTTGCATCACCACACCCACTTGGATGTGTGTGTGTATCAGTGTGCATTATTGCCGTTTTGGAAAAGAACACATGGAGTGATGCCACTCCAGCATGTGTCCAACCATGTCCAGGAACCCTAGCAGCATGCTGGGATTCAACTACAACATGCATTCTACCACGAGTTTGAAAGATGCTGCATCACCCCACCCATCTAGATGTGTAGTATATCAATGTGCGTCATTATGGTTTTGAAAAAGAACACATGCAATGATGCCACTCTAGCATGTGACCAACAATTCCCAGGAACCCTAGCAGCATGCTGGGATTCAACTACAACATGCATTGTATCACTAGTTTGAAAGATGCTGCATCACCACACCCACTTGGATGTGTGTGTCTATTAGTGTGCATATTTGTGGTTTTCGAGAAGAACACATGCAATGATGCCACTCTAGATGTGTGTTATTTTCCTAAATCACATGGATCCACTCGGTGACATTGCATGTGTGTTCTTTTCAAAAACCACATGGATCCACCGATGTCATAACATGTGTCTTCTTTTCATAAACCACATGGATCCACTGATGTCATAACATGTGTGTTCTTTTCATAAACCACATGGATCCACTAGTTGTCATTACATGTGTGTTCTTTTCGTAAACCACATGGATCCACTAGAGTCGTTGGATGTGTGTTCTTTTTGTAAACCACATGGATCCACTATATGTCTTTGCATGTGTGTTCTTTTCATAAACCACATGGATCCACTAGAGTCATTGGATGTGTGTGTATCAATGTGCATCATTGTGGTTTTGGAAAAGAACACATGCAATGATGGCACTCTAGCATGTTGTGTCGAACCATGTCCAGGAACCCTAGCAGCATGCTGGGATTCAGCTCCAACATGCATTCTACCACCAGTTTGAAAGATGCTACATCACCACACCTATTTGGATGTGTGTTTATCAGTGTGCATCATTATGGTTTTGGATAAGAACACATGCAATGATGCCAATCTATCATGTGGTGTCCAAACATGTCCAAGAACCCTAGCAACGCATGCTGGGATTCGACTAGAACATGCATTGTATCACTAGTTTGAAAGATATTGCATGACCACATGCACTTAGATGTGTGTGTGTGTATCAGTGTGCACAATTCTGGTTTTGGAAAAAGAACATATGCAATGATGCCACTCCAGCTTGTGTTGTCCAACCATGTCCAGGAACCCTAGCAGCATGCTAGGATTCAACTCCAAGATGCATTGTATCGCCAGTTTGAAAGATGCTGCATCACCACATCCACTTGGATGTGTGTGTGTGTATATATCAGTGTGCATCATTGTGGTTTTGGAAAAAGAACACATGCAATGATGCCACTCTAGCTTGTGTTGTCCAACCATGTCTAGGAACCCTAGTAGCATGCTGGGATTCAACTCCAACATGTATTGTATCACCAGTTTGAAAGATGTTGCATCACCACACCCACTTGGATGTGTGTGTGTATCAGTGTGCGTTATTGCCGTTTTGGAAAAGAACACATGGAGTGATGCCACTCCAGCATGTGTCCAACCATGTCCAGGAATCCTAGCAGCATGCTGGGATTCAACTACAACATGCATTCTACCACGAGTTTGAAAGATGCTGCATCACCCCACCCATCCAGATGTGTAGTGTATCAATGTGCATCATTATGGTTTTGAAAAAGAACACATGCAATGATGCCACTCTAGCATGTGACCAACAATTCTCAGGAACCCTAGCAGCATGCTGGGATTCAACTACAACATGCATTGTATCACTAGTTTGAAAGATGCTGCATCACCACACCCACTTGGATGTGTGTGTCTATTAGTGTGCATATTTGTGGTTTTTGAAAAGAACACATGCAATGATGCCACTCTAGATGTGTGTTATTTTCCTAAATCACATGGATCCACTCGGTGACATTGCATGTGTGTTGTTTTCAAAAACCACATGGATCCACCGATGTCATAACATGTGTCTTCTTTTCATAAACCACATGGATCCACTGATGTCATAACATGTGTGTTCTTTTCATAAACCACATGGATCCACTAGTTGTCATTACATGTGTGTTCTTTTCGTAAAGCACATGGATCCACTAGAGTCGTTGGATGTGTGTTCTTTTTGTAAACCACATGGATCCACTATATGTCTTTGCATGTGTGTTCTTTTCATAAACCACATGGATCCACTAGAGTCATTGGATGTGTGTGTATCAATGTGCATCATTGTGGTTTTGGAAAAGAACACATGCAATGATGGCACTCTAGCATGTTGTGTCGAACCATGTCCAGGAACCCTAGCAGCATGCTGGGATTCAGCTCCAACATGCATTCTACCACCAGTTTGAAAGATGCTACATCACCACACCTATTTGGATGTGTGTTTATCAGTGTGCATCATTATGGTTTTGGATAAGAACACATGCAATGATGCCAATCTATCATGTGGTGTCCAAACATGTCCAAGAACCCTAGCAACGCATGCTGGGATTCGACTAGAACATGCATTGTATCACTAGTTTGAAAGATATTGCATGACCACATGCACTTAGATGTGTGTGTGTGTGTGTATCAGTGTGCACAATTGTGGTTTTGGAAAAAGAACATATGCAATGATGCCACTCCAGCTTGTGTTGTCCAACCATGTCCAGGAACCCTAGCAGCATGCTAGGATTCAACTCCAAGATGCATTGTATCGCCAGTTTGAAAGATGCTGCATCACCACATCCACTTGGATGTGTGTGTGTGTATATATCAGTGTGCATCATTGTGGTTTTGGAAAAGAACACATGTAATGATGCCACTCTAGCATGTGTCCAAACATGTCCAGGAACCCTAGCAGAATGCTGGGATTCAACTTCAACATGCATTCTACCACCAGTTTGAAAGATGCTGCATCACCCCACCCACTTGGATTTGTGTGTATCAATGTTCATCATTATGGTTTTTCTATCACCACTTTAGCATGTATCTAACCATTTCCAGGAACCATAGCAGCATGTTGGGATTCAACTGCAGCATGCATTGTATCACCACTTTGAAAGATGCAGCATCACCACACCCACTTGGATGTGTGTATAAGTGTGCATCATTGTGGTTTTGGAAAAGAACACATGCAATGATGCCACTCCATATGTGTGTTCTTTTCCTAAACCACATGGATCCACTAGATGTCATTGCATGTGTTTTCTTTTCATAAACCACATGGATCCACTGATGTCATATCATGTGTTTTCTTTTCATAAACCACATGCATCCACTAGATGTCATTGCATGTGTTCTCTTTTCATAAACCACATGGATCCACTAGATGCCATTGCATGTGTGTTCTTTTCCTAAAATACATGGATCCACTAGAGTCATTGCATGTGTGTTCTTTTCATAAACCACATGGATCCACTAGAGTAAATTGATGTGTGTGTGTATCAGTGTGCATCATTGTCGTTTTGTAGAAGAACACATGCAATGATTCCACTCTAGCATGTGGTGTCCAACCATGTCCAGGAACCCTATCAGCATGGTGGGATTCAACTGCAACATGCCTTGTCCCACCATTTTGAAAGATGATGCATCACCACACCCACCTGGATGTGTGTGTATAAGTGTGCATCATTGTGGTTTTGGAAAAAACAACACATGCAATGATGCCACTCCAGAATGTGGTGTCCAACCATGTCCAGGAACCCTAACAGCATGATGGGATTCAACTACAACATGCATTGTATCACCAGTTTGAAAGAGGCTGCATCACCACACCCACTTGGATGTGTGTGTGTATTAGTGTGCATCATTGTGGTTTTGGAAAAAGAACACAACCAATGATTCCACTCTAGCATGTGTCTAAATATCTCCAGTAACGCTAGAAGCAAGCTGGGATTTAACTACAACATGCATTGCATCAACAGTTTGAAAGATGCTACATCACCACACCCACTTGGATGCATGTGTGTATCATCGTGCATCATTGTGGTTTTGGAAAAGAACACATGCAATGATGCAACTCTAGCATACTGTGTCCAACCATGTCTAGGAACCTAGCAGCATGCTGGGATTCAACTGCAACATGCATTGTATCACCAGTTTGAATGATGTTGCATCACCAAAACCACTTGGATGTGTGTGTATTAGTGTGCATCATTGTGGTCTTGGAAAAATAAAAAATTCAATGATGCCACCCCAGCATGTGTCCGACCATGTCCAGGAACCCTAGAAGCATGGTGGGATTCAACTGCAACATGCAATGTATGACCGGTTTGAAAGATGTTGCATCACCACACCCACTTGGATATGTGTGAATATCAGTGTGCGTCATTTTGCTTTTGGAAAAAAACACATGCAATCATGCCACTCTAGCACGTGTGTTCTTTTCCTAAACCGCATGGATCCACTAGATGTCATTGCATGTGTGTTCTTTTCATAAACCACATGGATCCATTGCATGTGTGTTCTTTTCATAAACCACATGGATCCACTAGATGTCATTGCATGTGTGTTATTTTCATAAACAACATGGATCCACTAGATGTCACTGCTTGTGTGTTCTTTTCCTAAACCACAAGGATCCACTATATGTCTTTGCATGTGTGTTCTTTTCATAAACCACATGGATCCACTAGAGTCATTGTATGTGTGTGTGTGTATCAGTGTGCATCATTGTGGTTTTGGAAAAGAACACATGCAATGATGCCACTCCAGCATGTGTCCAACCATGTCCAGGAACCCTAGTAGCATATGTTGGGATTCTACTGTAGCATGCATTATATCACCAGTTTGAAAGATGTTGCATCACCACACCCACTTAGACCTGTGTGTGTATCAGTGTGCATCATTGTGGTTTTGGACAAGAACACATGCAATGATGCCACTCCAGCATGTGTGTTCTTTTCCTAAACAACATGGATCCACTAGATGTCATTGCATGTATGTTCTTTTCATAAATGACATGGATCCACAAGATGTCATTGCATGTGTGTACTTTTCATAAACCACATGGATCCACTAGATGTTATTGCATGTGTGTTCTTTTCCTAAACCACATGGATCCACTAGAGTCATTGCATGTGTGTTCTTTGCATAAACCACATGGATCCACTAGATGTCATTGCGTGTATGTTCTTTTCCTAAACCACATGGATCCACTAATATGTCATTCCATGTGTGTTCTTTTCATAAACCACATGGATCCACTAGTCATTGGATGTGTGTGTGTGTGTATCAGTGTGCATGATTATGGTTTTGAAAAAGAACACATGCATGATGCCACTCTAGCATGTGGTGTCCAACCATGTCCAGGAACCCTAGCAGCAAGTTTGAAAGATGCTGCATCACCACACCCATTTGGATGTATGTTTATCAGTGTGCATCATTGTGGTTTTGGATAAGAACACATCCAATTATTCCACTCCAGCATGTGGTGTCCAAGCATGTCCAAGAACCCTAGCATCATGTTGGGATTCGACTAGAACATGCATTGCGTCACTAGTTTGAAAGATGTTGCATGACCACACACACTTAGATGTGTGTGTGTGTATTAGTGTGCATCATTGTGGTTTTGGAAAAAGAACACATGCAATGATGCCACTCAAGCTTGTGTTGTCCAACCATGTCCAGGAACCCTAGCAGCATGTTGGGATTCAACTCCAACATGCATTGTATCAGTAGTTTGAAAGATTCTGCATCACCACACCCACTTGGATGTGTGTGTGTGTGGATATCAGTGTGCATCATTGTGGTTTTGGAAAACAACACATGTAATGATGCCACTCTAGCATGTGTCCAACCATGTCCAGGAACCCTAGCAGCATGTTGGGATTCAACTTCAACATGCATTCTACCACCAGTTTGACAGATGCTAGATCACCCCACCCACTTGGATGTGTGTGTGTATCAATGTGCATCATTATGGTTTTGGAAAAGAACACATGCAATCATTCCACTCTAGCATGTATCCAACCATTTCTAGGAATCCTATCAGCATGCTGGGATTCAACTTCAGCATGCATTGTATCACCAGTTTGGAAGATGTTGCATCACCACACCCACTTGGATGTGTGTGTCTCTCAGTTTGCGTCATTGTGGTTTTGGAAAAGAACACATGCAATGATGCCACTCCATATGTGTGTTCTTTCCCTAATCCACATGGATCCACTAGATGTCATTGCATGTGTGTTCTTTTCATAAACCACATGGATCCACTAATGTCATAGCATGTGTTTTCTTTTCATAAACCACATGGATCCACTAGATGTCATTGCATGTGTGTTCTTTTCATAAACCACATGGATTCACTAGATGCAATTGCATGTGTGTTCTATTCCTAAACCACATGGATCCACTAGAGTCATTGCATGTGTGCTCTTTTCATAAACAACATGGATCCACTAGATGTCATTGCATGTGTGTTGTTTTCCTAAACCACACGGATCCACTACATGTCTTTGCATGTGTGTTCTTTTCATAAACCACATGGATCAACTAGAGTCATTGGATGTGTGTGTGTGTGTCTCAGTGTGCATCATTGTGATTTTGGAAAAAGAACACATGCAATGATTATACTCCATCATGTGTGTTCTTTTCCTAAACAACATGGATCCACTAGATGTCATTGCATATATGTTCTTTTCATAAACCACATGGATCCACTAGATGTCATTGCATGTGTGTACTTTTCATAAACCACATGGATCCAGTAGATTATATTGCATGTGTGTTCTTTTCCTAAACCAGATGGATCCACTAGAGTGATTGCGTGTGTGTTATTTTCATAAACCACATGGATCCACTAGATGTCATTGCATGTATGTTCTTTTCCTAAACCACATGGATCCACTATATGTCATTCCATCTGTGTTCTTTTCATAAACCACATGGATCCACTAGAGTCATTGGATGTGCGTGTGTGTGTATCAGTGTGCATCATTGTGGTTTTGGAAAAGAACACATGCAATGATGCCACTCTAGCATGTGGCGTCCAACCATGTCCAGGAACCCTAACAACATGTTGGGATTCAACTGCAACATGCATTATACCACTAGTTTGACGGATGCTGCATCACCACACCCATTTGGATGTGTGTGTCTATCAGTGTGCATCATTGTGGTTTTGGAAAACAACACATGCAATCATGCCACTCCAGCATGTGTGTTCTTTTCATAAACCACATGGATCCACTAGATGTCATTACATGTGTGTTCATTTCCTAAACCACATGGATCCGTTGATCTCATTGCATGTGTGTACTTTTCATAAACCACATGGATCCAACAGATGTCATTGCATGTGTTTTGTTTTCATAAACCAATGGATCCACTAGATGTCATTGCATATGTTTTACTTTCCTCCACCACATTGATCCACTAGTGGTATTGCATGTGTGTTCTTTTCATAAACCACATTGATCCACTAGATGCCAATTCATGTGTGTTCTTTTCCTAAACCGCGTGGATCCACTAGTCATTGCATGTGTGTTCTTTTCATAAACCACATGGATCCACTAGATGTTATTGCATGTGTGTTATTTTCTAAACAACATGGATCCACTATATGTCATTGCATGCGTGTTCTTTTCATAAACCACATTGATCCACTAGAGTCATTGGATGTGTGTGTATCACTATGCATCATTGTGGTTTTGGAAAAGAACACATGCAATATGACACTCTAGCATGTGTGAAAGGGAAATGGACGTCGCCTAGAGGGGGGTGAATAGGCGTTTTAAAATAATTACGGTTTAGGCTCTAATAAATGCGGAATAAAACTTAACGTTTAATTTATCAAGCCAAAACCTATATCCACTAGATTCACTAAGTGCACCAACAACCTATGCTAAGCAAGACAAGCAACAAGGTGATAGCAAGATATAGTACTTCAAGCACGATGGCTATCACAATGTAAATTGCATAAGTAAAGGGCTCGGCTGAGAGATAACCGATGGATGCGGAGACGATGATTTGTTCCCCAAAGTGCACTTCCAAAGAAGTTACGTCTCCGTTGGAGAAGTGCGGGGGCGCAATGAACTTCGAACACCACAAGTGGCTCACCCCGTGGTGTGGTGGCACGATGCTCACCCAACGCCACACAAGGCCTCACCCCAAGATGCGAAGGCACGCAACCTACCAACGCCACAAAAGGCTCACCCTATTCTCCCGTGAGCTCGCCACAAAGGCCTACTCACGTTCCACTATGGGACACTTGAGGGCGGTCACCGAACCCGTACAAGGCTTGGGGCAATCTCCACAACTCAATTGGAGGGCTCCCAAGAAACGCCACAAAAGCTCCACAATGCCACAAAAGGCCAACAAGCTTGGGGAACCTCCACAACTCAATTGGAGCCCCAAGAACACACCACAACTCCACACAACTGTCTAGGGTTCCATGAACCCAAGAGAAACAAGCGCAAGGGCTTGAACTCGCCGAATCTCTGAGGAGAACTCAAACATATGCACCAAATGCAAGAGGCAAGTCATTCTCTCTCAAATTCCACCAAAGCTACAAAAGCTATTGGGGGAATAAGAGAGGAAGAACACAAGAGGAGAACACAAAACTCTCCAAGATCTAGATCCCAAGGATTCCTTCACAAAGAAGGGATTTTGCTTGGTGGGGCTTGTAGATCTAGATCTCCTCTCTCAAATACCTCAGAAAGATGCAAGAATCATAGGAGGGAGAAGGGGAGAGGGCAAGCTCTTCAAGGTCAACAATGGATGAGAGAGAAAGCCAAAACCGAGAAAGAGCAAGTGATGGGGCCGAAGGGGAAAGGGGAGCTCCTTTTAAAGGGATCCCCGATCTGCCCGTTACCCACAGAATCGCACACGGCTGGTAGTACCGGTGGGTGGCCGGTACTACCGGTGGCACCTAGCCAACGGTCAGAAAACAGCGAGAGAAAGAACACAAACGCGAGCCTAGCTAGTACTACCGCCGCTTCTCCGGAACTAGCGGTGGCGAGAATGTCCTAGCGGTACTACCGCCTGAAAATCCGATGCAAGGTCCGTCAAATAGCGCTAACCAGGCAGAGAGAATACAGAACCAAAAATGGGTTCACCGGAAGTTGGGCCGGAATTAACACCGGTACTACCGGCAGCATTTCTGCCCGAGCGGTACTTCGGGCGTCTGGCCGGTACTTCCGGTCAGAGAAACTTCAGAACCAGAAATGCCACAACTTTTGCATCCGAACTCCAAACGAGACGAAACCAATTTTGTTGGAAAGATAGCGATGCGTAGAATCCAAAAGAAATATATATGTGAGATACCTCCCAAGGTGTGGAGCCGGAAAACCCACAAGATCAAAAATACAATAAGATATGCAAGGGGAATCCGTTTTTGATGAACTAGAGCTTGTTATGAAGAACAAGCTCTAGATCCTCACATGGACAAGAGCCAAACAATCAACCAAGAAAGATGATGCTATGAATGCAAAGGTTTGAGCTGTCTTCGAAAGATACGAACGAGTCACCCACTCGAGAGCCCCTCTTGATAGTACGGCTATCTATCCTAAACCCGGTCTCCCAACACTACAAGAGACCGGTAAAGTAGAAACCCTATCCAGATCATACCTTTGCCTTGAGCATCCCACTTGAGCTTGATGAAGATGATCTTGTCACCTTCAAGATGGAACAGCTTTCTTGATTGCTCGTGCTTGCTCTTGCTTGATGAAGACTTGCGAATGGCTCCCCCGTACTTCATGGGGAAACCTCTTCTTTGACCTTGTCTTCATCACTCCACGAACGCCGAGGAAGCAAGCTCCAAGCATGAGATCTTCTAGAGATGGTGCATCTTGAGCTTGCACAATAATTCTTGATGATGTCTTGAAGATAGCCATGAGGAACTCCATCTTCTTGTTCTTCTTCAAGACATACTTGATCTTCTTCTTCTACTTTATTCCAATAGGCACAAAGCCCTTAGACAATGCTTCTTCTTTTTCATCCTTGAAACCAACACATGGTCCAAGCGATGCCAATGGACAAACCTACAAGTGAAACTAAATTTGCACATTAGTCCATAGGGATTGTCATTAATTACCAAAACCACACATGGGGGCATACATGCCCTTTCAATGTGGCGCACCAAAAATGAAGTATGTGGCGCACGCCCTGTGCGCCACTGATATGACGCCACTTATAGCAGGGTAGTCAGTGGCATGCTGGGTCATGCGCCACGTATGGTAGGTAAGTTCGTGGCGCACCACCTTTCCGTGCGCCACGGATATTACCAGCAGCGCACGCATAGACACGCCATGGTCAGTGGCGCACCACGAATCCGTGCACCACAGATATTATCAGCAGCGCACGAACAAGTGGTGTGCCACAGATGTGGTGCGCCACTGACTATTCCGGTGTATTTTTTATTTATACGGTATTTGTATACAGCAATACAACAAATATTAATTTAATCTAAGATATGAATTCAAAGTGCTGAAATACATCAAATATGAATTCAAGTGTTATTAGATTATTACACAAAGTGTGGTAGTACAAATTTGGTCGATCACATTACAAATTCGATCATCACACATTACACATGCATAGAACTATCACTCTAGACTATGATCGAATAGAGCATAGCGGCGACAACGAGGAGCAACACCGAGACCATGATGATCTTCATCCCTTTCTTCTTCCACATGTATCTCCTCCACGAGGCTTACGCCAACTCTCTTGTCTTGTAGCCTTTGTAGATGTTGCTGCTGAAGTTGTTCACTTGTGTCTGGCAGTCCTCCCACTCTTTGTAGACCCCTAGAACCTGACCCCTGTATACCACGTACCACTTCTCCATCTCTGTAGACATGCATGTAGTACATGTTATATAACGAAAAGATTGGCAAACTACAAACATGTTTGCATGATCAGAAAAATGAGCAAAGATTCATAAACGATAAATACAATATTGCACCAATCACGATCATATTCGGTTTGTTGTGCATCATGAGCATCGTCGGTTAAACGATAGTACCCTTTGGCTAGATAGGGAGTGCCTCTATGGCCAACTTAAGGGATATGCCTAAGGACTAGATTCGTAGGCATCTCCCTGAAGCTGGCCATCGTGTTGTCCCTACTCTCGCACACCATCTTGGAGTTTATAACTTGTCTAGCTAGATAAAAATATGCCAGCGAGCTAATTAATATCACATATTAGGGAGTGCCTCTATGGCCAACTTTAGAGAGATGCCTGAGGACTAGATCCTCCGGCATCTCGCTGAAACTGGCCGTAGTGGTGTCCCTACTCTCGCACACCCTCCCGACATCGGTGGTGTCACCAATGTACCACGTACCACTTCGCCATCTCTGTAGACAAGGCATGCATAGACAAGACATACATGTAGTATATGTTATACAATGAAAAGAATGGCAAACTACAAACATGTTTGCATGATTAGAAAAATGAGCAAAGATTTGTAACCGATAAATACAATATAGCACCGATGATGATCATATCCGGTTTGTTGTGCATCATGAGCATCTTCGGTTGAACGATACTACCCTTCGGCTTGACAGGGAGTGCCTCTATGGCCAGCTAAAGCGAGACTCTTGAGGACTGGATCCTCCGGCATCTTGCTCAAGTTGGCCGTAGTGTTGTCCCTGCTCTCGCACACCATCTTGGAGTTATAACTTGTCTAGCTAGATCAAAATATGTCAGGGAGCTAACTAATCTCACATATTAGGGAGTGCCTCTATGGCCAGCTTTAGAGAGATGCCTGAGGACTGGATCCTCTGGCATCTCCCTGAAGTTGGTCATAGTGTTGTCCCTGCTCTTGCACACCGGCGATGCATCAGTGTCACCAATGTACCGCGTACCACTTCGCCATCTCTGTAGACAAGGCATGCATAGGGAAGACATGCATCATAGAAATGAGCAAAGATTCATAAACTTAAAATAAAATATAGCACCGATGATGACTATCATATAATCAAGTCCAACATCGACCATCAAGGGTTTTACTAGCCCTGGGTAGTTAATAATGTTTACGACACACACGTCAATATAGTTTAGAAAGACATCACGAGGATAGTCAAGTCTATGACACGACACAAAAACGATAGGCACACACACCTCATGTAGACCTCGCCGGGAACGGGGTCACACCCTCTCTCGTCATGAACGTCCTGGTGTCGCGATGCATGTTGAGGCGTTCTTTGATCTGGCGGTTACTCAACGTGGTGGGCACGTACATGGCCCCCCTTTCGTTTCGACGTCATCATGGATGATTTGGCAGAGCTGAGTCTGGATGTGCTAGAAGTCCTCCGTAATGTCTGCATCATGGATTGCCGCCAACTGTGTGGCCCAGTGTCGAAGATTAGCTGGCAGCGCCTAGACCTGTGAATCCCGCATGAACCCCTTGATGTGATGGAGGACGTAGAAGGCCTCCTTCACACTGTTGGTCAGCTGCTTAGCGCAGGGGAACTACGTGTGGTGACTGAACACATGTTTGCCATCCTTGGTTCTTGCCCCCACCCTAGAGAGTTTTCCTCCCTTTTCGACATAGACTTTTAGAGCATCATCTAGCTCTTGAATCTGCCATAGTCCTTCGGCTTTGTGTCACTCGATGAGATGAAGTACATTGCTTGCGACAACCTTGGACAAACGGAGATGAGTGTGCAGTATATGCCTCTACGCAACACAATTGAAACGGAACTAATTATTGTTGTAAGAGGACAACGAAAATCTAAGAATTAATTTGTTACGACGACGACCTAATGTGTGTTTACTTACTCGGGAAAGCAAGGCAGAAGAATGGAATCAATGGTCTGGTTCTCATGGAAGATATTCCCGAGGTACTCTGCCACTATTTCCCGATCCCCATTATTCGCCAAGACAACCTCATGCATGTACTAAGGGTCCACTATCACGATTCCCTTGGTTTTCTCCCTCTTGGCCTTCAACGCCATATTGAGCGAGTACAGACGGACCAAGTTATAGTCCAGCCGCTTCGAGTGTAGGAGATTGTAGATGTCCTCGTATCGCACGAAGAATATATCCGCGGGTGCTTGGTCGACGAAGCCATGGCCCGATGGCACCCTAAATGTGAAGACCGGGTACCCATGCTTCTTCTCATTAAGAAGGGTGGTCGCAAGATGCAGAATTAAGTAATTCATATTCGCTATGGGTCCACCCGCGACTTCAAGCATTTCCTTAGTCCGAATCAGCTTACCCGCTATGTGTGCCATGAAATCACTGGGCTCTTGTCTCACGCCGTCTCGAGCCCTGAGTATCTTCTTCAGAAGCGGCTGGCTCGAAGCCTTCTTGCTCCGGCTGTGCTTCTGGCCCTTCTTCGGCTTCTCGGCCGCCTTGATAGCATTAGTGGATCATCCTAACTGCTCGTCAGCTGCCTTGTGGAGTGTGGTGGGGCTGATGATCACCATCGGGTTGGGTTGTGGACCAGCAGCGTCAGCCGAAGGCGTCTCTTGATCATAAGCACCGGCGAAGTGCAGACGTTGCGTGCATGACATGGGACGACCGGGTTATTGACCGCGGGAGGCTAGCTCTCCAATAGGAGGCATGTAGAATTCGTCGGTGCCCATGGTGTTGAGGTAGCCATCGATGTCATCCTCATCGTTGGTGACGTGAGGTGCATCCTGATGCACGTCCTCGGGCTGGGGCGACAGCGTGTGTGCGATTAACTGATGATGCCTCTTGGTGGTGGGGACGAACACCGGTGGCCATGACTTATTAGTTGGTGCGGTTGGGAGCCGCCCTTCCTTGGCTACAGAAAGGTGGATCTAGGACTTGGGCCATAGCAAGGGCCAGCCGTAGCAACCTCCAAGGGTCTTATGCTCATCGGCTCCTTCAGGTTGGTTGGGCGGTCAATGCCGTCGTAATCCTTCAATGTCCTTACCAAGGTGACCCTGAACATGACAGCAGGGGTCAGCTTGTTGTGCATCATGAGCATCTTCGGTTGGACGATACTACCCTTGGCTACATCCTTCAGCACACCGTACACATACTGTAGCAATCTACAATGAGCGTCCTGCGGGAAAATATGTTGGGGTTCATAATCAGATGGAAGTCAATTAGATCGAGACCAACAATGGTGTATGAAGTCGGGCCTACGATGAAGCATAATTATTTACCTTGGTGAGGGCATCGAGCTCGGCTAATGTGGACACGCGGGGCTGTGTCACATCCTGCTCGGGTGCCTCATGAAGCAACATCGGCTGCGTGTTGGTGTTGGGCACCGCCGACTGCAAGTTGGTGTTGGGCGCTACCGGCTACGTGTTGGTGTTGGGCACCGGCGGGCTCAACAATGCGACCAGTTGCGCCAAGATGTTGGAGGGCGGGGTCACCAAGTTTGGTGACACGTTTTGGGCCGAGTTACTACTGGACACGCTGGGTACCGGTATCATCCCAACTCCACCAGCAGCATTCCACTGGGCTTGACCCTCCCACAGTCGAGGAGGAATGATCTCGCGCAACCTTGCTTCCAACTTTTCCTCCATTTTCGATGGAAACTAGGCCACTTTAGCCTTGAGATCTACGATCTACCGTCTCTGCTCAGCCTCCACCTTGGAATTTCTCTCCTTTCGGATCTTTGAGTCCTCTTTGAATGGACGCCGACTTTCGTGTTCAGCCCATAGCCAGGAACACGTCCATCGGACGTCATCTTCATGTTCTTGGGCCTCTTCTTGACAAGGTTCACCGCCATGTTGAAAGGAGTGTCCCACGGCTCCGACAGCCATGTGGTTGGGGAACTTGCCTCAGCCTCTATTTCATCTTTCTGCAAGGAAGGTGAACCCATTTTTAATTTTGGCTTCATTATTTATCGCCAATCGACTTGAGATCCACGTGGTTAGTTGCTTACCAGGTGTTTCTCGAATTTCACCACATCATCATCTATGGTTTTGAATTCCTTTGTTATGGGGCACAGGAAGTAGCGGGCTCGCACAAAGTTCCTCGCCTACTCGTCCTTGAATTTGTCAAACATGTTTGGTTTACCAAGGCGCCTAAGCTCGGCGTCCCTCTTCTCCCAAATTGGCTTTATTCCTCTATAACCGCCTCTCCCAAGCCTGTGGTTACCTATGTTCTAGTCATGCAGTCTCTTCCCCCATGCCACCCGTTATTTTGCATTATTGGTATCCAGTTCTTCCTTGAAGCGGAGATAGTCGTCCTGTTCAAGCAGTGGATCATGCTTCTTTATCTCCTGCCAGCTTTCATTTTTTTCTATCCGCTTCATCACCCGGGTTCTCCAGTTGCTCAAGAGGGTGCTCATCTTTGTGAGGGCTGCCTCGTTCACCGCATTGTTCTTTACCACAAGATTGTCATAATCATGGGGGAACATGTAGCATCTGTGAAGCTTCTGCATGAGGAGCTGGACTAAATGCACATTGTCGTGATCTTGGAGGTTCCTCATGTTGACCGAGAACAATGCACCCGAGTTGTATCCCATACCCAACGGTGAGGGCTGCAGGCGCCACGGGTACACCGCTCACTCTCACTTCTGTGAATTCCTCGCGCTCCGTGCCGAGCATCGGCGGGTCCCGATTCTTCCTCATGGCCTTCTTCTTAGATGCCGGGGCGGCACCACCATCCCTTTGTCCTCCCGCGTCGGTGCGTTCATCGGCATTAGTGGTGTCATCCTCAGCGCCATCGGTGAGTTTGCCGCCGGCACCGGTGGTGTCATCCTCATGACCATCACTCGTTCCAGCATCATCGTCACCCTCCATGTCTTCTTCGTCGTCGGCTATGGCAGCTATTTCCTGCTCCTCCTCCTCCCTCTAGGAAAGCTGCCAAAATAACATGTTGGCCTTCCGGGCATCTTCTTCGACAATCATTTGCTTTGAAGGGTTGTTCCCATCATTTACTTGTCCAGTCAACATCTTTGCACTAAACAAGTAGATGCAACTAATTAGTACAAGAGAAATCGATCGGAAAATTTGACAGCACCTACCCTAAAAAAGGCTACCTAGAGTGCCTATTTCTCCCTGAAATAGAAATGAATCAACATTTCGGAAGTAATGGACACTCAGTTTGGAATCCCTGGAACAATTGACAAAGACTGCCCACCACCCAAACTGATTCACAAAAGCATGCATTTAGAAAAGCATGCATACACCACCAAAATTGTCCACCACCATGGACTTTCGCAACACTGATTCACAACACCATTTGATTCACATGACCATTATAATAGAATATAAGGTGCAAGATATAAAGTGCGCATTATAACATAATATAAACATAAGCTAAAGATCCTTGGCACACTATGCGCAAATGAGCAAATGATCTTCGCAAGCACAATATTCAGGTGTGCTCATTGGCAGCAGCCAATTAAACTCGTTCCATTTAACAACAAGGTTTTTCTATACACCTCATACAACAGCATTCTGCATACAGATTCTGGTTTCTCTGAAGCAATGATCATGTGAATATGGAACATGTAGATTATGCACTGTGCTGATAGATGAAGTGTAGATAAAGCCATCTTTGTTGGGCCATCACTCTCCATCATACATACAGAAATGTTGTTTTAGGGTACAAACAACATTTGGCTTGAATTGGCTGTTGCTACAAACAGGATACCAACTGTTTCTATTTTGTCGTGACATGAACAATGTTGTTTTATTGAATGGTTTATCTTTTCCTCTATTTCATTACTCAAGAAAATGTGTACAATTTGTATGCTTGACATGAAAAAATGAGTTATGCTATTTCTTCAGCTAGCTGCCTTGGTTTAAATCATATATATGAATGCGTTGTTCTTGTTAAACATCCTCTAAGTGAAGATACCTGCTTCAAATTGTCTGAACTTTACTTGTCTATGTTCAGGTTAGGGATACAGGACTTCACATATGTAATAGCTAGAGGATGCTTTGTTGCATCTATTTCAACAATGGTCACACCAAATGATCAAGACACTGTGTATAAGCAGAGATCATTCTGTGAAGCCTAGCAATAATCTTGTTTTCATCTTAAGAAGCAGGTACCATACTTGTACCAAAGAAGGCAACCATATAATTCCAGATTTCATTACTACTGCACAGAGTACAATATATATGCATCAGCTGCATATTTGAGCGCGGCATAAATTGCATCGCCATATTGCACAGAGTACAGAGTAGAGAGAATGACGAGGAAGGGGAAAGGTAGAGCACGACCCTAACCCTAACCCAGAATTGCCTAGAAGTTAAACAGAAAGACCTACAGCTACAGACCATCTTTCCCTAGGAAGGGAAGCTACAGGCTGATAATCATTGTGGATTAAGAAACAAATAAGAAAATTACGAGTAAAACACAGCATGTGAGTCATATATCTATTAAGGGCTGAAGTAGTACATTACAACTATAGCTAAAACTATGCTACAACAGAAGGTTCAGAAAATAAGAACAAAAATGAAAATTCTAGCTAGCTGCATCTATTAGCACAGTGCTCTTCTCATGTGTCTATGAGACCTGTCAGTGTCTCATGCATGCATGCTGCTTCCAACCCCCTCTTTATGTCTTTGCTGTGTGCGACTCTGAAACTATGTTAGTCTTGATCTCATCACATCTGAATGCGCTACTTTACTGCTAAATAGGTGGCTGCAAAATGCGATGCTCTACTACTAAACTATGTTAGTCTTGATCTCATCACAATCTAGAGAGTGATACGGTGAGGGAGTGCCTCCAGACATGCGCGCTCTGGCCGGAGGAAGACAACATCTCTAGAGACAGGCAGATCACGACCCTAACCCTAGCAAGAGAGGGAAGGGGAGGGGAAGGGAGAGGGAGGCTCATACCTGGAGAGGTGGTGGACGAAGGGAGGTGGTAGCGGACGGAGGGACGTCATGGCAGCACACAAGTGAGGTGCGCGGACGAGGAAGCAGAGGGGCGCGCACTGATACATTGCAAACGTATCTATAATTTTGATGTTCCATGCTTGTTTTAATATACGTTCTAATGTTTTGTCCACAATTTCGAGTACTTTGACACATTTTCTGGAACTAACCTATTAACAAGATGCCACAGTGCCAGTTGCCTGTTTTCTTCTGTTTTTGGCTCCAGAAAAGCTAGAAAATGAATATTCTCGGAATTGGACCGGACAAAAGCCAAAGTCAATATTTTACTAGAAGACCTACATATCTAAAAGACGAGACGGAGACGGGCGAGGGGCTGGCCACACCATGTGGTGGCACGGGCTAGACCTGGTCACGCCACTAGGTGGTGTGGGCCCCTCAGGCCTCCACCGACCTTGCCTCTTCGCCTATAAGAAGCCTCCTGATGCATAAACCCTAAATCAACAAGCCTCCAGCCACGAAAAGTTCTGCAGCGCCGCCGCCACTGAAGGGGAGATTTGGGGACAAAAAGTCTCTGTTTTGGCACCCTGCCGGGATGGGGAAGTGCCCCCGGATCCATCTCCATCAATCTCCACCACCATCTCCATCGCCGTTGCTGATTCCCATGATGATGAGGGAGTAGATCTTCCTTGATGCTAAGGGTTCTACCGGTAGCTATGCGTTCATCTCTCTCTCTATTCATGATCATTTTGTGATCATGATCTTTGTAATCAAGTACATCTACCTTGATACTCAAGTGCTTTAATAGATCTCTGGCTCTCCCCATGTGTGTGAAAGTGATAGCGTGCACACCATGGTGGCACTTAGGCTAGATATTACAAATACTTGTTATGAGTTATATTTGGAGTTGGATGTCTCTATGGAATTGTGGTGTTTGTTGGAACCATCTAGTGCTCAAGGTGACAGTGTGGGGTTACTTAGATGGGGAAAGCAAACTTTGAGGTGTGCTGTTATAGCCCTACCATGGATTAGAGTGTCCAACCGGAGAGTAGTTTAGAGTAGTATCATGAAGAGAAGATATTTATATGAGAGTGTTCACTAGTGAAAGTATGATCCCTAGTCCTTGTTTCTATGCATTGAAACACCGTTTGCAACTAGAACTGTTACATGTTTGCTTGCTTTCATCTTTATTTCAGTTTGCCTTTAGTCTCTTCCACGCCATCAAGCTATTGTGTGGCACCATTGTCTTATATCCATACCACTTGTATTTCACTATCTCTTCACCGAACTAGTGCACCTATACACCTGACAAGTGTATTGGGTGTGTTGGGGACACAAGAGACTTCTGTATCTTGATTGCAGGATTGCTTGAGAGGTAATACCTTTGACCACTTCCTCCCTAAGTTCGAGAAACCTTGGGTAATCCACTTCAAGGAAACTTGCTGCTGTTCTACAAACCTCTGCACTTGGAGGCCCAACAACTGTCTACAAGAATAGAAGTGCGTAGACATCAAGCTCTTTTTTGGCGCCGTTACCGGGGAGGTAAGGTAAAAGGTACTCACATCTTCTGGCTACTAAGCTATCTTCTAGTGCGGTTGCTGGTGTGTGAGTGCTCGAAGTTATTTCCTTTAGATTCTGCAATTTTGTATTTTTGTTTCTTGTTTTCACTAGTTAGGCTTAATGGAAAACAACAACAAAATTAGAGAGCTTTATAGTATTTATCTTGAGTAACGAGATGAAGTGTTTTAAGAGAAAATTAAAAAACCTATGGAACTTTATTTGCGTGCTAATAGCAATGTTATTAGTATGAATTTTTTGAACACCATTATTGCTAATGTTATGGAAAAGTCTAAGCTTGGGGAATCTAGTTTTTATGAAAATGATCTTTTTAGTCCCCCAAGCATGGAGGAGAAAATTTACTTTGATGATACTATACCTCCAATATATGATTATTACAATGATGAATATGATATTTTCAGTCCACCGACTATTGAAGAGAAAATTAATTATGATTACAATATGCCTCCTATATTTGATGATTATGGTGATGAGAATAATAATGATAGCTATTTTGTTGAATTTGCCCCCACTATGATTAATAAGAATGACTATGCTTATAGGGAGAGCAATAATTCTTTTATGCATGTGGCTCATGATAAGAATGTTTTATGTGATAGTTATATTGTTAAGTTTATTCATGATGCTACTGAAAGTTATTATGAGAGAGGGAAACATGGTTTTATGTGTCTCCACAATATTAAGTTTCCCCTCTTTATGTTGAAAATTTTCAAGTTGCACTTGTTTCGCTTTCATATGCTTGTTGTCTTGTTCTTTCATGTCTTGTTTCTTTACAAGATTATTTTTCATAGGAAGTGGGTTAGACTTAAATGTGCTTTGAATTTTCTTCTTGATGCTCTCTTTTACTTCAATTCATATTTCTCATGTGAGCATCTTCTCAAACTATCATGCCTAACTTAAAGGCATTAAAGAAAAGTACTTATTGGGAGATAACCCAAAAGTTTTAGTTGAATCTTGGAAGTTATTGCTTCAATAATAACCTCTCCTTACCATTTTTGTGAGGTTTTTGTGCCAATAGTAACCTCCAAAGAAAGAGAAGTAAGACTTGGGAAAGTTGATGTCCCAAAACAGAATTTTGTTGTTCACGATAAAACTTCGTGTAAAATCTCTGTACGTCCGTTTGAGCTGTGATGTTTTGTGCTTCTACCCCAGGTTGTTATCTAACTTTTGTTAGTTCAACACTTTTCGATTTGAGCAACAGAAGGTGTTTGAAAAAATTGGTTTTTATTTGCTGGTCTGTTTTGACAGATTTCTGCCATTATTTGCATTTGCTTCTTGTTGATTCCTTTTTGTGTTATTTTTGGGGAATTGAGATTTTTGAGGGAAGTTCTACAGTAGATTGTGTTTTAATGGAAGTTTTATTGGTGTTGGAACTGAACCCAAAGACCTATTATCTTGAATGCACTAATGTTGCTAATGAAGATTGTGTGAAGTTTTGTATGAAGAAAATTTTCACGTGTAGGGAAAGAATTATGTAATGAGATGAAGAATGGACTAAAGCTCAAGCTTGGTTTTCTTAGTTTTCTTGAATAAATTGTTTGGAACCCCTCTTTCATACATTGGTTTTCAAATAGTTTGGTTTGGTTTGGAAAAGAGTAGGAAAGTTCATGCTTAAGTGGTAAAAGGAGCTTGTTTTTGACAGTGGCCTATGCTTTGTCATGTCATGCTTGATATTGTTTTGGCTTTATGCTTAGTGATTTTTGTTGTAGCATGACTTGTTATAAACAATTGAGATTGCTTAATGTGCCTTGAAAGAATCATGCGTTGTTTTAGCATATTAAAGCATAGTATTGTGGTATTCTCCTTTGGTGCTTTATTTGGGTTTACTTGGCGCATGCTCACACCATGTTATGACTATCTCAAGTCACCATAGCCTTTATGATCCTTTAGTTTTAAACTTGCAATATCACTTTATGCTTTGATCAATGATGTTTTGTCGCTCTGCATGATTATGGCCATTATTGCTCTCTTAGTTTGTTGCTCCCAATCTTTTGCTAGCCTCCACAACCTAGTATGAGTTCCACTCATGCATCCAACTCCCTAAACCAAGTTATTCCAAAGAGTCCACCATACCTACCTACTAGCTTATGCTATTCCAAGTATATTCATGCTTTTTTTACCTTCCAAATTAAACTTGATACGAGGAAACTAGTGCTTAAAGCTCTCACGAACTTGATGGCACACTTTACTTTTTTGCATCTAACAAACTTGAACCATTGGGTCCTTCTTTGTTGCGTATATGCTTGCGCTTTATAAGTTGAAGTTAGCATAACCATGTATCATGGGGAACGCTTTCAACATTGCACTTGTACTTTGTACCCCGTTGATATCATGTTCTTTTGCTTACGGATCCCGGCGGTGTGAAATAAAAGTGAAACTTGTAAGATCATGGAGTTTGTATGTGTGTTAGAGAAACACCTGGGCCGCTAGCCTAAGCCATGCCTAATCATGGTGGAAACTTGCAGCATCACCATAATGAGCACTCTATGAAGCATCCTCAATAAAAACTTATGCAAGTAAAAAGATCACTGAGATGCTCATTGTCTGCTTGCCTTGTCATTTTGATTATGGGATAGCTCCTGTATCATGTGCAAGGGGTACCTTGTTGGCTGTTCTTTATGATACACATGTACTTACAATGACAAGAGCATACTTGTGAATATAGTTGAGTAGCATGAGGATCGGTCTTCGTAAGTAAGGGGCATGAGATTTCGGTTTATAACTTGTCAAGCATATCCTCTTAGTTGTGTCACTTTAACCTTAATCACCTTAAAGATGCTTATGATAGGTGCAATGAGAGATGAAAGCTATAAGTACCATAATTTTTGTAAGCTCTTTATGAGACTTGAATCCCTACTTCCTTCTATGAAGGCCTTTCTTCCACCATTATATATTGAGTCTCCACCTTCTACCTTTATGCACCTACTTTGAGAGCATAGTGGCCATTCTTAGTTCTATGTGCATTGTCCCAAAACTAGTTTATTGATGCATAACTTGATATTGCTTGCTTTAAACTATTTGTATCTAGTCACTCTTATGAACTTTGTAGGTGTCCTATGCATTTATGTTTTGCTACTCTATGGGGGACAAGCTGAATACTATTATGCTATGTTTTCTTTATGTGAAACAAACAAACGTCTTGCAAAGCATTGTTATTCAGGAATATTTTGTTTGTGCCTTTTCATGTTGCATCATACTTTCTTTGTCTTATTGCTAGAACTTTGTCTTTCATGCTATGATTGAAGTACTATGATCCCAGCTTTGCATGTTTTACAAATACTTTGATCAAGTCTTTGATGGTGCATGTCACCTCAAAAATTATTCTTTCTTTTTATCACTTACCTACTCGAGGACGAGCAGGAGTTAAGATTGGGGATGTTGATACATTGAAATGTATCTATAATTTTTGATGTTCCATGCTTGGTTTTATCCACTTTCTTGTGTTTTGTCCACACTTTGGAGTACTTTTCATATGATTTCTTGGACTAACCTATTAACAAGAGCCATAGTGCCAGCTGCCTGTTTTCTGCTGTTTTTGGTTCCAGGAAAGTCAGAAAATAAATATTCTCGGAATTGGACGGGACAAAAGACAAAGTGCCTATTTTTCCGGAAGTCATCAGATGCCAGAATACGAGACGGAGAAGGGCTGGGGGGGCCACCACACCACCTGGCCGCGCGTCCCAGCCTGGCCCGCACCAGGGGGTGGTCTGGCCGACCCCAGCACCCCCTCGGCCTCTCCTTCCGCCTATAAGATTCCCTCGGGACGAAAACCCTAAGTGCCCGTTCAAAAATCCACGAAAGAGTCTGTAGTCGCTGTCATCTCCATCCCTAGATTGGGAGGGATCTGAAGCTCTTCCCGGCACCCTGCCGGAGAGGGGAATTCACCCTGGAGGCCTTCTTCATCACCATGCAAGCCTCCGGTGTGATGCGTGAGTAGTTCATCCTTGGACTACGGAATCATGTAGTAGCTAGATGGCTGGTTCTCCTCCTTTGTGCTTTCATGTCTAGATCTTGTGAGCTCCGTTCACGATCAAGAGCATCTATTTGCAATTCTGCATGTTGTGTTTGCGGGGATCCGATGGATATTGAGATGCTATTTCAGATTGATTATTGATTCTATCATGTCTTTGTTATTTGTGATCTTGCATGCTTTCCGTTGTTAGTAGCTATCTTGGCCAAGTAGATGCTAGCAACTCCAAGAGTTAGTATTTATGCTCGATAGTGGGTTCATGCCTCTGGTAATCTGGGGAAGTGATAGAAATATCTAAGGTACTAGATGTGGTGTTGCTACTAGGAAGAAAACAACAATCCTTTTTTCATAGAACAATCGTATTGTTTACTTTACACGCAATTCATAAAGCAAGAATCTGTTGCTTGCAACTTAATACTGGAGGGGGTTCAGATGATAACCTGAAGGTGGATTATTAGTCATAGATGCAGTTGGATGGCGCTCTATGTATAATGTTGTAATGTCCAATCAAGTCTCATCATACCTTCCTCTTGGGGTTCCCAACGAGCTCTACATCAACCACGAGCCATCATTGACAACAACACTAGCATATCCTACTGGTTAGTAAGGTTTGGTTAAGTTAGAACCCCCTTAGGTGCCAGGTTTGAATCCTGCAGCCCAGCTTTTTCTTTTTAATTTCAAAATATATTTAACAAAGTAATTTAGAATATTTACTCTTTTAGAAAACAATTGTTTAGTATTTTTAAAATATGAACAATTCAACATTTACAAATATAAAAGCAAAAACACATGTATACAATTGCAAGTAGACAAATCATTATTCCAAAAAACAACGAATCCTATATATGATTATTGTTCCAAAAAACCATATGTATGTATCATGTATAGTTTTGTCGACTTGATGCACATGCACACACATTTTCACACACAAAAAAAGTCACTTCTTGCGATGTCTCGTCATGGCGATCTTCTGGCCCTTCTTCGTCGTGGTTGAATAATTTAGCCCGGGAACATGGGGATTTCTTCTCGTGTACGGACATCCTTTAGAGGGTAGGGTGGTCTTCCTTCTTCCTAATGCAACACTAGGTCTGTCGAAGTATTTATCGAATTCCTCTTCTATCTTCGGATCACCGTACTTGTCGAAGGATTGTTTGATGTCCGCTCCCTCCATTCCGATGATGCTCCTTTTCCCCCTCCTGACAACAACGTGGCTAGGACTTACATGGTCGGTAGAAGCATTGATCCACCTGGCAAGCAAGTACCCATGGCTCATTTTTCGCCTAGACGTTTGCACCAGATGTGTTTGATAACTTGGCTTCGAGTATAACCATCGTGGTGAAATACCAGCCTTCTTTTTCGACCTTCTTGGCCCATCTGACTCGGAACAACGGCATCTTGTCTCCATAGTAGTCGAGTTCCCAGATCTCCTCGATCCTACCGAAGAATCTCTCCTTGACAGTGGATTCCTCGCCTGCGTATGATAGCATTGTGACTCCCGAGTTCTGATATTCGCTGTTTTTGTCCTTTTCCTTGCTGTAGAATGTGTAACCATTGATGTCGTATGCCTGATAGGTCCTCACAATTATCACGGGGCCATGTGACAAGGTGAATATGAGTTTTTCCTCATCCTTAGAAGGTTTGTTACCATGATAAAGCTGGAGTAGCTCTTTCTTGAACCAATGCGTGAAGATGGAGTTGTGCTCTCGTGTCACGTCTCCCTTAGTCCGTCATCGGCCCGTGTTCCTAAACATATTCTAAATTAAGCTTTTGTGCTCTAGCACCCATGGTTCGACCAACTCTATGTGTTGTAGCGTGACTCGATGTGCCCTGTCATAGTCTATGTGTCGACTAGTGAAGACAATATGCATTGGGGCGTGGCCCTCGTGGTGACCACATCCATCAAGCCTTCTGAGGTGCCTCCTGATTGGCAGACCAACCGGGCCGTCGTCATCCTCATTTCGTAGATAATTCTAGTAGAACGATATGGACTCGTACGTCAGAAAGCCCTTGGCTATGCTTCCATCCAGACGGTTCCTGTTGTGAAAAAATCCTTTGAGAACGCCATTTAGCCTTTCAAACGGCATCATGTTGTGTAGGAATAGCGACCCAAAGTGGATGATATCATTCACGAGGTGGACTAGTAGATGCACCATGATGTCATGGAACACCCGGGGGAAGTAAATCTTGAGCTCACATAGTATCACGACGATCTCTTTTTGTAGCCTGTCGAGCTGCTTCACACCGATAGACTTCCTAGAGATTACGTCGAAAAAGTTACAGAGCCCAAACAACGTCTCATGTACGTGCTCATCCATTATCCCTCGGATAGCAAACGAAAGTATCTGCGTCACCAGCACATGGCAGTCGTGAGATTTCATCCTGGAGAACCTCTTCTTCGTTTCGCCCAGATATCAGGATATCTTCCCTCCGTAACCGATAGGAAGTTTGGTTCTGACGAGAATGTTGAAAAACTGCTGGAGCTCCTCCTCACTCATAGTGAAGTAGGAAGGGGGCAGTAGTAGTCGTTCCTCTTAGCCCTTTTGCACCGACAACCTTGACTATCTTGCGTCTGAGTGTCATCGTTGTCGTTGTCATCATCGGGGCGTCCTCCATGAAGTTCTTCCTTTATGCCCAGCTTGATCAAGTCATTTCTTGCCTTTTCCCTATCTGGGGTCCTCTCCAGAATGTTGACAAGAGTGCCAATCAGACTCTCGCACATGTTCTTCGTGATGTGCATTTCATCAAGGCTATGTGGCGTGTGGAGGTATTTCCAGTACGGCAGGTCCCAGAAAACATACCCCGCTTTCCATACACAAGAAGCGGCTTTGTCCTCGGACGCTTATTTCCCGTCATACGGCACTCTTTCCATTTGTCTAGCAAGTCGTTGATATCCTCGCCGCTCCTCCTAGGTGGGGTTGTTTCGAGCTCGTCCTCACCATTGAACAGATCTCCGCGTTTTCCCCATGGGTGATCCGCGGGGAGCCACTTTCGAATCCCTGGGAACATGGTTTTCGAAGACCCGGGATCCCTCGGTAGCTGCATATACGGGGTTTTCTCCATGCACCTGACGCATGCACCGTGTCCGTGGTTCACCTGGCACGGTACATATCCCTGACCAAGATAGTCCTACACCGTCGTGATCAACGCGGGTCTCAGAGGGAAATATTATTCTGTGTAGGCGTCCCGCGTACGGGCTGCCGTCGCCCACAGTGTGGCTAACTCCTCTTTCAACAGCCCGAGATACAGATGCATGTCGATACCCAGTTGTTTTGGCCCCTGAATAAGAATACTCATGTGTACGTACCTTTTCTTCGTGCATATCCTGGGGGAGGTTGTATGGCCATACAAACACGGGCCAGGTGCTATGCATGCTACTATGGTTTCCAAAGGGATTGAGTCCATCGGTACTCATACCTAGCCTAACGTTCCTGGCATCGTCCCCGAACTCCTCTTCGAACTCCATGTCCAATGCGTGCCACTGGCTAGTGTCTGTGGGGTGTGTTAGGATCTTGCCCTTCTCCGGATCCTCTTCGGGCTTCTCCCTTTCCGCATGCCATTGCATGAGCTTCGCTTCCTTAGGGTCTACGAAATACCGCTGCAGACAGCGAGTGATAGGAAAGTACCATACCACTTTTTGAGAAACTTTCTTGTCCCCTCTCTTGTATCGTGCATGGCCGCACACCGGACATGTGGTTCTATCCTTGTACTCGCCCCAATAAAGTGTGGAGTCATTGAGGCAGGCGTGGTATTTGACGTACGGTAGATCGAGAGGGCACACGACACTCTTGGACTCGTTGATACCTCTTGGCAATGTGTTCCCCTCAGGAAGTATATCGTGCCAGAATTCGATGATATGGTTGAAGCTCACGTCGGTCCATTTGTGTTGCATCTTCATCTCCAGAGCCTTGAGGGTTACATTCAGGCGTGTGTGCTCGGGCCGACACCCGGGATACAACGGAGTAATCCCGTCTTTATCCATTTGCGCCAGCTTGGCTTTCTCTCTAGCAGCAACTTTGTTGTTGCTCGTCTCCTTGAGGAGCAATTCTTGAAAACGAGGGTCACGTAAAGCTGAAGTTAGCGGTGTCTGCGTGTCTGTGTCCGTGTCCGTGTCTTCTCCACCTCCATCGGATTCGGCATCTCCTTCATTATGATCATGATCATGTCCATGAGCATCTTCTTCATCGTAATCATGTTCGGCGTCTTTGTGAGCACCATTTCCTGCAGGTGCCCTGTTGTTGACGTCCTCGTCAATGTAGTCGGGCATGAAACCACCCATGAGCAAGTGCTTCTCCAATGTCCTAGAATCAGGTTTGATTAGGGTACCAAGTTTGCATCTCTTACAAGGACATCTTATCTCGGTCATGTTGTTCTGAATCATAACGGCCGTCGCGCGTGCCTTGTATCTAGCCACCATAGCTTCGCTCATCTGACGCACCATGGTTGCCTATGCGGCGGTATGGAGCAAAAGGGAATATTTAGAACCATGCATGCAAAAAATCGGCATGACCTTCCCTATAAATAGGGCATATGAGTAGTGCAAAATTTTGCCAAAACAGAAATGAATCAACATTTCGGCAAAAATTCATTGCACCACACACACCGCACCTTCACAACACAAAGCAGACACAAGAACACAATCATATATCCATGTAAACATCGTCTCCCAATCCAACACCGTCGTCCACATACACAAAAATAGAATCATATATATATATATATCCATGTATATAAGAACACAAGCATTTATCACAAGAACACAAGCATATATACCGCCAACATCGTCGTCCACACACACAAAACAAGCACAAGTTACACGAGACGAGAGAGGCCGCGCAAGAGAGGGTGTGGTGACTTGAAGTGGAGGAGAGGAGAGAAAAAGGTGTGTGCGCTTACTTTAGTGGATCTACATGGTGGAGAGGAGTTTCCTTTATAGATCCATCCAACCCAAAGAGGTTTTGGCAACTTAAAATGGAGAAATTGTTGGAGAAAATGAGGTGAGGAGGAGGAGAAACTCAAGCTAGATCTAGTGGAGATGGGGTAAGTGAACTAGCTAGTGGAGGGGTAGGGGAAAGTGTGCCACCTTTTTGTGTGGCTGGCACAACATATCCGTGGCGCACCAGTTGCATGGTGCGCCACTGACTATATATACCCATGGCGCACCTCCAGACTGTGCGCCGCAGGTAACCTGTCACTTTTCAGATGGATGGGCCCACAAACACCAATGGCACACAAGAATACCGTGCGCCACTGATAGACCCACTATGTGTGGCACACGGCC
Organism: Avena eriantha; assembly: GCA_910589775.1. Taxonomy (NCBI): domain Eukaryota; kingdom Viridiplantae; phylum Streptophyta; class Magnoliopsida; order Poales; family Poaceae; genus Avena; species Avena eriantha. The sequence goes on from OU342745.1 coordinate 161,438,963, forward strand.
GAAATTGTGCGCCATGGTTATGCTTCCCATGCATGGGGTTGGCCGGCATCGCCGGGGCCCACCTTATGGTGGCGCACCGTTTAGTGCGTGCGCCACGGGTATGGGTAGGTCAGTGGCGCACGGCCTACCACGTGCGCCACGGTTAACTATCCGTGGCCACATATTTACTGTGCGCCACGGATAAGGACCCTATGGATAAGCATTTTCCTACTAGTGGTGTCCAACCATGTCTAGTAACCCTAGCAGCATGGTGTGATTCAACTTCAACATGCATTCTACCACCAGTTTGAAAGATGTTGCATCACCACACCCACTTGGATGTGTGTGTATCAGTGTGCATCATTGTGGTTTTGGAAAAGAACACATGCAATGATGCCACTCCAGCATCTGGTGTCCAACCATGTCCAGGAACCCTAGCAACATGCTGGGATTCAACTTCAACATGCATTGTATCACTAGTTTGAAAGATGCGGCATCACCACACCCACTTGGATGTGTGTGTATCAGTGTGCATCATTGTGGTTTTGGAAAAATAACAGATGCAATGATTCCACTCTAGCATGTGTCCAACCATGTCCAGGAACCCTAGTAGCATGCTGGGATTCAACTTCAACATGCATTGTATCAATAGTTTGAAAGATGCTGCATCACCACACCCACTTGGATGTGTGTGTGTATTAGGGTGCATCATTGTGGTTTGGAAAATAACAAATGCAATGATGCCACTCTAGCATGTGGTGTCCAACCATGTCCAGGAACCCTAGCAGCATGCTAGGATTCAACTGCAACATGCATTATATCACCAGTTTGAAAGATGTGGCACCACCACACCCACTTGGATATGTGTGTGTGTATTAGTGTGCATCATTGTGGTTTTGGAAAAAGAACACATGCAATGGTTCCACTCCAGCATTTTTCTAACCATGTCCAGGAAACCTAGCAGCATGCTAGGATTCTACTTCAACATGCATTCTATCACGGGTTTAAAAGATGATGCGTCACCACACCACTTGGATGTGTGTGTGTTTTAGTGTGCATCATTGTGGTTTTGGAAAAGAACACGTGCAATCATGCCACTCCACATTTGTGTTCTTTTCCTAAACCAAATGGATCAACTAGATGTCATTTCATGTGTGTTGTTTTCATAAACGACATGGATCCACTAATATCATTGTATGTTGGTTCTTTTCATACACCACATGGATCCACTAGATGTCATTGCATGTGTGTTCTTTTCATAAACCACATGGATCCACTAGATGTCATTGCGTATGTGTTCTTTTCAAAAACCACATGGATCCACTAGATGTCATTGCATGTGTGTTCTTTTCCTAAACCACATGGATCCACTAGAGTCATTGCATATGTGTTCTTTTCATAAACCACATACATCCACTAGATGTCATTGCATGTGTGTTCTTTTCCTAAACCACATGGATCCACTATATGTCATTGCATGTGTGTTCTGTTCATAAACCACACGGATCGACTAGAGTCATTGGATGTGTGTTTGTATCAGTGTGCATTATTGTGGTTTTGGAACATAACACATGCAATGATGCCACTCATTCAGGTGTCCAACCAAGTCCAGGAACCCTAGCAGCATGCTAGGATTCAACTGCAGCATGCATTGTATCACCACTTTGAAGATGCTACATCACCACACCTAGTTGGATGTATGTGTGTATCAGTGTGCATCATTGTGGTTTTGGAAAACAACACATGCAATGAAGCTACTACAGCATGTGTGTTCTTTTCCTAAACCACATGGATCCACTAGATGTCATTGCATGTGTGTTGTTTTCATAAACAACATGGATCCACTAATGTCTTTGCATGTGTGTTCTTTTCATAAACCACATGGATCCACTAGATGTCATTGCACGTGTATTATTTTTGTAAACCACATGGCTCCACTAGATGTCATTGCATGTGTGTTATGTTCCTAAACCACATGGATCCA